>LPNX010519233.1:113132-209376 GCA_001517045.1 Pseudotsuga menziesii
ACCGGAACAAACACCATCCTTGCAAGATACCATCGGAAGACCAGTCACCATATTTTCTTTACATAGTTGTTGCAATGAGAGATAATTTAAGTGACCAAATCGCTCATGCCAAAGTTTGCTCAAGTTATCACTATGAGCAGCAAAAACTTAAGGAAAAGGTGATGACCCAAAGTTGTTAAATTTGTACAACCTGGTAATATCATCAACAGTTCCTTGTTAAAATCCTTGATTACAACTTGGTGAGGTGTAAACGTCACAGTTTTACCTTCACCTGAATGAGTGATTTGATAGACTGATAACAATTTGCAGGAAATTTTTGGAACACATAGTACATCGCTGAAATGACCATTTTCTACTGGAACTGTTCCAGATCCTACAACACTTACAGATCTATCATCACCAACAAATATTTGTTTGGTGATACATTCATGCATAGTAGAAAAGATGGCTTGATCCTTAGCGATATGATAAGATGCTCCAGAATCAATGAGCCATTCAATTGAAGTAGAAGAAGAAGATGTAGTATAAGAGTAACCAAAAGCACAAAGTGCATGTCCATGAGAGGTAGATTCGAAAGACGAATCTATGCTGATGTGGTGCTTCTTCATTGCTACTTCCAACGCTGCCATCTTCTTGAAACACTTAGATTCATCATGATTATCTTTCCCACAAAAATTGCAATGACGCTCAGTCTTCTTTCCTTTTGGCTTGGATCCTTTGTCATTTTTAAAAGAAGGAGCTGACTGAGAGGGTTTGGGAACCTTGTTGTTTGGCTTATTATTGCGAAAATATTGTTTCTTGGGAGGCTTGGACTTTTCTTTCTGTTGGGACAATAAGGCTTTCCCACATGTATCTGCATTGTTAATTATTCCAAGATGAATGAGCTTATCTTGCTCTCTAATTAAGGAATCACAAAAGGATTCAAGACTAGGCTCTTGATAGCTAGTTGCAGTCAAGGATTCTTTCATGGAGTAGAATGTAGATACAAACACAGAATATGCAGGTCCAAGTTTGGAAAGAATATGATAAATACATCGTTTGTCTTTTTTCTTAATCTTGCATTTTGCACATAAGAGTCTAAGAGTTTTATGCTTATATAAATAGTCTTGAATGCATGAAAAATCATTTGGATTCAAGGAAATCAACTCATTCTCAAGTTGAAGACCCCAAATTTCATTGTGTTTACCGAACACAGATTCCAACTTTTTCCAAGCTATATCAGGTTCATCAATTTCAGAGATGTGGAATCGCAAATCAGTAGAGATTGGCATTCCAATCAATCCACGAGCTTCATCACATCTATTTGCCCATTTAATTTTCTTATCATCATCAGTGGGTTTTGTTTCTTTCCCTGAGGTTATCCTGAAAAGTCCCCTACTTTGCAGAACATCCTCCATACGAGATTTACATGAGAAATAGTTAGAACTTATAAGTATAATATCACAAGGGGCGGCCATACTATAAAATCATGGCTGAAAGAATAGAAACTAACTGTCTGGATACAAAGAGCTCGAAAAAATATGCGGTTTAAAAAAAAAGGCACTGAAAACTGATTCTGGATGATGAAACTATGTTGATCAAAAAAATGTTGAATATGTCCCCAATGGTGACGTGGCAAATATTTACTTGACCAACTAAAAAAAAGAACCCCCTTCTTCCCAAGATCAACCTTTGACAATCATTTACAAGAAAGTTGTTTTTTAAGTGAATCACTTTTGTAATAATGTTACTTTTAAATAGTGCGGCAATAAATTAAAAGACTTAAGTGACTCACTTTTTATTTTATTTTATTTATGTGAAATGCACTTTTACAATAAAGTAACTTAAATAGAAATTGCATACACTAAAAAGTAACTAGATAAGACTTGAACTCAAGGCTTATCAAGGAATAAAACAACTTTGAACCAAGTGAGCTAACTTTAAAAGGTACGTAAAAGAATGAAAAGAGGAAGGGGGCTTTTCTTTTCTTTTTTTACTCTTCTCTCTCGTTCTCCATGCTTGTTTTTTTCCTACAAATCATAAAAAAAAACAAAAACAAAAACAAAAAACTTTTTCCACACAATGGGGTTAGATCTTGGTTAGCTTACCCGGAAAGTCTACATTTTCAAGTTTTCTCGTTGTTTCTGATTTGTTGTGACCGTACAAGGTGCAAGGCAAAGAGCATATGTAGCCGAGAAGACAAGAAAAAAAAATTTCCCTTACTGTATCTGATTCGCCGCGATTGCGCAAGGTGCACGGCAAAGAGTATACGCAGCCAGGAAAAGCAACAGTTCGAGACTAAAACAATAAAGATCTAATAATAAAACTGATAAAATATGAGAGATTTAAAAATTAAAAAAAAAACAAAACAAATCCGTCACTATAATATTATACCTTCAGATTTGCCGAAATGGGTGTTTCTGGAACAAACGGAAACAGTTTTCGATGAAACGAAAACTCTTTGCCAATGGAAACAGCGCTCCGGACGCAATGGAACAGCTCCCATAGGCCACAAATGCACAGAAACTCCAGAACCAAAAAACCCTTTCAAAGTTTCGGCAACACTGATTCCAAATCTTGATCAAAACTGAAAGCGGCTCTTCATAAATACTTTTGATACCATGTTCGGGTACACGGGGTACTCCCAAAAGACCGAACACCTTGAGCAACCGCTTCACACAAATAAATCACAGATCAACACACCGATGTTTGTCATGTGGTTAAAACGCTCGAGAGGGAAACAGTCCATGGCCCCAGCCAAATAGCTACTTGAAGCAATTTATTATGCAAAAAAAAAAAAGTTACATGACCTTCTCATAATCGATCAACTAGCCAAGGACCCTCTACGCTCTTTAAATAGAGATCATAGACCAATCAGGTGTTAAGCCACGGATCAATGGTAGGTATGATCTAAGAGAAGTTGAACCGTCGGATCACTCTATGTCTAGAACATATCGTGACCGTCAGATTAGAATATTTACAAATGCATACTAATGCATACTAAAGAAACACACTTTTACCTGAGGGATATATTACACAAGTTGATCTTAACTAACTCCCAAGTGTCTAAATATCTTAACAAAGTACAGCAGCGAAGGGTCAAGTAGATCAAAGTGCGGCTGAAAAAGACCAAGAAGGATCGAAGGACTACTGCAAAGGATCGAAGTGTTGTTGCAAAAGGATTGAAAGGATCGAAGTGTTTCTATAAGGGATCGGTTACCACCTAAGTTGTACTTAGTGGTTTTTTATCAAGTGAGCCTGGTGAACCGGACAAAGATAACTTGTTCGAACTTCAGAAGACCTTTGGAAGTACTTCTGGGAAGTGCTTGTTGTACTATATCACATGTTCATACCCCATGGGGGAATTGTAATAAATGATCTAGCATGATAGTGTCTGTAAAAGACTCGGTCTCTTAGACCTTATTTGTCAATCCGATCAGCCCAGGGTGTTTTTTCCCTTGGTTATTATTGGTTGTTGAATAAACGACTGATAATTTCTGAGTTTTTCACTCTATACCTCCAAAGTTGGGGTGGTCGACTTGGCATTTAAGCCTATTGAGGTTATTAGAGTCTATGTGTCAATGTATAAACATGCTAGACATCATGGTCGAGTCATATGAACATGTCTAAGTCCCCCTAGGTTTTTTCAATTTTTCAAATTTTTAGTTTTTTCAGTGTTTTTTATTAAAATTTAATTTTTTCCAAAACTTAGGCTATTTTTTAATAGTTTAATTGGAAAAATTGTTTTTGTAATAAAAATGGGCCAAATAATCAGTTTCAGTCATGTAGGTGCTCATTTTCAAGCTAAGAGCACCATGTAAACCCATGGGCCCACTATTTCCTAGTTTTGACTGATTTTCCATCACTCAGGTCAGATAGCCCCAAAAATCATTTATTTATTATTTTAATTAATAAATTGATGAATAATGGAGCAAATCTAAAATCATAGATGAGTGGATTCTCATCCGATTTGATTGAAATCAGTCAGATTTGAACCAAATTGACTGGATCTGACAAATCCTTGACTGAAGGAGGTGATCAAATCAGATCCAGAGTTGATCTTCAACAGTCTTTATGGGGAATTGCACACTCTCTCTCTCCTTCACACGTGTGGGCTCACCTGGAAGCTCAGTGGACTGATGTGTCGGTTTATGGGTTGATGTGTCAGCTCAATCAGCCCCCCGGTTGACAAGTAGGCTCAGTTCAGCTTCAGATCTGCATTGATTGACTCTCCATCAGCAGATTTGATCTGTCTCCTTGGGATTTGCGCCCCCTGGGCTGGATCTCCTGGTTTTTGTATAAATCAAAGCCCAAGCTCCCTCTTTCAAGCTAGTTAGAGTTGGATTGAAGGGCTTACTATTGTAATACTGTTGTAATCTTTTGATTGTTGGAATAAAGAAGCTTTGGAGGCCAAATGGTGTAATGCTCTCATGTGTGTGGATTAAGCATTGTCTTATGGCTATTGATATTGTCGGCTTTTCTCTCAATTTCTGCATCCGAACCCTGTCTGGCTTGAACGATTCAGCTGAATCAATAGGAGTATAGTTGGGCAAGTAAGGTTACTTGTTTTTTTCTATATCTCATAGCATATATGTTTGAAGATCTAGATTATACATGTTTAATAAGTTTATTTGCATGTAATTCTTGTCTCTTTTTCATATATATATCCAGATCTCATGAGGTTTTGTGCAGGATTGTGTGTTTAGCTTTCAGGTAGCAAGGATTGGACAAGCTGTGGATCTAGTTTGACTCCACTGTACATCCAAAAACTTTATGAAGGCATTGCCCCTCTGTATTCCACTAACAAGCTTCCATTGCAGATCCATCCAACAACGGGCCTTTCCCCTTCTCTTCCTCCTTTCTATTAAAATCAATCTTTCGGTTACTTGTCTCTTCCTCTTATGATCAGATCTAGTTCTAAGAATTGAATATATATTGTTAGATCTAGTTCATAAGAGTCTTGCTGCTTAGATCTGTAATTTCATAAAGAATATCATTTCATAAAGATAGATCTAGGTGTAGGAATTTCCTTTTTGCAAGTAGTTAAATCATAGATCTAAAGCTTGCTCATAAGGTAGTTTCTTTTTTCGTTCTTTAAAGATTTAAATTCTGCAAGAAAAGTGCATATTTCATTGGCTTCCCAAACAGCAAGCCAAGATCCCAGGGAAAGCTTGCTTTCCTTGGATCCTTTTTGCAAAACTAGATTAGCCCCTTTTAACATTTTTTTATTTAGTTTTTTTTTTCGGTAACTAGCGTGGTGACCCAAAACACTTTTGAAGTTTGTTTGGACACATTTGATTTTAATTGCTCGTTGTTTTTTAGCAAGTTTAACAAAAAAGAGAAAGAGACTCTGCCCATTTTCTGACTCTTGGGCGAACCAGAGCTTCCCGGAGGCTTCCCCCACTGCTGTGATTTTAGTTTAGCTTGTTACAAGCTTGTTGTAATCATTTGGATCTCAGATAACAAGGACCAAAGTGCATTAATTTCAGTTTGTTGATATTGTAAATCGCTGCTAATAAAAAAAAAAGATATTTTTGCGTCTGTGTCATTTTTTGCTTTTCGTTCATCTTTTTTCAATCTAGCGTAGTTCTAATCTACAGGATAGTATACTTTGATTTGAAATCATTTCCATATTCCATATCTGGTGATTTCAAAGTAACTTTAATACTTACCCCACGAGCCTCTTTTTGAGCCGAAAGGTGAAGAAAGGTTCGTGGTAGTCTAATTAGAAAATTGCGATTTGCTTATCTGTTTATGTTTCATCTGCTATCGTCATTTGTTTCAGTAACCATAATAAAATCAACCCCTCCTTGATTCCTCAATTGAGGTCCACTTGGACCGAAAGAGGTTCCTGGGGGATTTTCTTTTTAATAAGAACACCTTGTCTAAAATTTACTAAAATTGACAAGACTCCGGTGTGTATGCTCTGCACTTTGCTGTGGTTCATCCGATCAGTCAAGCTGCATCAAAAGCGTTTGAGTGGCTAGATTAATTAGTCCTCACCTCCCAAATTGACAAACCATCAGGTGAAAATCCAACATCTCGATCAAACCATTACGGTGGCAAAATACCCAAAGAAAGCGGGAACTCCTAAAAAGTGACCTCGGAGCGCCGATCTCTGTTACACCTGCGGGTGCATTATAAACAATAGCCTCAGAGATTCCATTCAGCCCACATATTACTTGCGGGTAGCCGTGAAGGTTTAGTTTTGGACATACTCCAAGTACTCTCGGGTATATCTGGAGTCCACCCCTTCGCTTAATTTTAATCAACTCATATTTCACATTAACTTAAAACGTACCAAAAGGCAATCGCAAAACATTCACTCCAAGCACAGGCAAGTACATTGATTATCTTTTGACTCCATTTTACGACACTGGCTATTTTGTGTCTCAGCATTGTGCTTTCATGCGCTCATTTTGTATCTTGTCATCTATGGTTGTTTATGGTTAAATTTCGAACTCCTAAGTAACTCATTCAATTTAACATCACCATACTAAATAATTTTTCCTTAGTAACTTAATAGGGTCTACCCCCCTTGGCTTCGTTAGGAGTTGAGCCTAAACGGAGGAGTCAAGAACAAGGTGACAGCCTTGACTCAAGACTTGCCCCCAAGGACACACCGAGTGGCTTGAAGATTTTTGCCACGTGACCCAGGTGTGTGAAAGGCGGCAACAGGATCAAGAAGATCGGAAAGCTACTGCAGAAGATCGAAGTGCTACTGCAAAGGATCTAGAAGATCGAAGTGCTTCTACGAAGGATCGAAAGATCGATGCGTTGCTGCAAAGAAAGGATCAAGTGATGATGTGATGTAGAAGATAAAGAGTAACTGTTCCAGTTACTGATTGTGAAAAACTTCCTGTGACGTATAGATGTATTACCTCGATGTACTGTTGTAATTGTCTCTCTATTCTCCTATAGTCTGTAATGATGTTAATAGAATAACCTTCTCGTTAAGGGGGAGTGTTGAAATATTGTAACTTCAAAGGATATTCTAAATGTATTTTACTGATGTAACCCAAGGGAGATGTTATAATTCTTCCGACGGCGTGTTACTATTGTATTTGGTCATCATAAGAGTCATGAGGTAAAGCCTCCACTTGTGTCGTGTTTTTAGTACCCTAATAAATAATATAATATATTGTTTTTGAGTATTTCTAGGTGAAGTCGACCCAGACAGTTTATTGGGGCCGACTTGTCTAGTGCAAAAGTCAATTGACACATATGTATAAATAGAGGAGTTGTGGTTCTTATTTGAACACAGACTCACTCACTTGTGTAGCACATAAGAGAGAGAGAGAGACGGAACAGAAGGAGGAGAACACTTATTTTTGGGGTTGTCTTTTATATACATCTTATACAAAGGAAGTTTTAGTTGGGTTTTCTTCCCCTTGAGGGTTTCCCAGGATAAATGTTGTGTCTATCTTGTGATTGTGTTTCTATCAGTGATTCTTGATATGTTGTTGTTATGATTTTGAATTAAATACTATTGAATCTAATCTAGCATATGAAAACTTAACATGTGTCAATACCATGATGATGATGACGTGTACCTAATAAATTAATAAACAAGAATGCTTAGTGATTGTCTGATGAGTATAGCTAGCAGTATCACCCTTAGGTTGACGAGGGTGAAAGACGTGTGATTTGATTATTAGCCAAGGCACCAAGGTTACTCTTGGTATTTGTTAAGAGCTTTTACCCCCTCCTTTGGGTCCACCTTTGCCTTCATCCATTATCCATATCCACCTCATCTTTTGATTTAATACCTCTAGTCAAGGCTTGATAAATAGATTCTAGACTTCTCCCCGCTGTGACTTCTTCACCAGGAGGACCTCCCCATTATCCATGGTGTCTTGGGATTGATCATTTGTTGTGAGGAATGAGGAACAATGTGATGGGTTATGTGGATGTTATCAAAACCAAACCGGTCATCGAACCAACAGAGGCAAAAAAATCTGAACCTAACCGGAATCGAAAAAAAACTGGATTAAAAAACCAGTTGACCAAAAAATACAAAAAATACTGAAATGAAAAATAAAATAAAAAATCATGTGCATCCATAAGAATCCAAAAAATTATACACAAATATGCAAAGTTTCTCATGTATATAGAAAGTAAGGGTGCATATAACTAAAATCGCATCGAGTGCAATCTACCCAAAATACATAAATAAAGAGACTATAAATGGCCTCTAGAGTCCAAAAAACTTCAAAGCTTCATGCTACAACAAATAACTACATATCATCAAAATTATTGTCTATATTGGGATCCTATTCACCAATAGCACCCTGTGCCCCCCACCTCTAGGCTCTAAACCTTGCCTTTATCTCAAATCTCAAAGTTGATCCTCCAACTACATTAGTCAACACACTACAAGTATGATGAAACCTCTTGTTACCAACTATTTTGTACAATAGTTGGACTTCCTATTGAGCCGCCAGTTATCGAGCATGATGAATGCTCATCTCCAGAGTTCAAAAGTTCAATGTGTTCCAAAGTTAGCCAGTTTTTGGCTGAACTTTTTATTTTTTGTAAAATACATGTTCATACCCCCTTGGAGAAAATGTAAAAAATGTCCTAGCATTTAAATTTTTATAAAAGGCTCGGCTTCCCAGACTTGGGCATCAAGCCGACTAGCCCATAGTGTTTTTTTCCCTTGGTTATTATTGGCTGTTGAACAAACGACCAATAATTTCTGAGTTTTTCACTCGCTCCTCCAAAGTTGGGGTAGTTGTCTTGATGTTTCGGCCTTGGGAGGTTATTAGAGCCTTCGTGTTAGTGTTTTTTTGTCATGCTAGGCATTCCAATTGAGTCGAATGAGCATGTACTTGGTCCCCCTAAAGTTTCGTTGAATTCCGAGAAAATTAATTTTTTTCGTTTTTTAAGCCATTTTTTAATGGTTTAAATGGAAAATTTCAAAATGTTAAAAAAGAGTGATCAAGAATCCGTTTTCGGCATGGTTGGGCTCATTTTCAAGCCTAGAGCAACGTCTTTACCCCAAGGGCCACTTTCACCATCAATCAGACAACTGAAGCATCCCAAAAGTCATCATTTGGCTAAAAATGCATCAAGATGGCATTTTAATGCTAAAAATGGACATTTTGACACTAAGTCAAAATTATTTAAAAAGTCAAAACCAAAGTCAAAATTGATTTTTTTTAATGGGTGGAGGTGACTTGGCATGTGGGCCATGTGAGTTACTACCCTCTTAAAATTACAAGGCAAGACAAACTTTGGTTTGGAATTTGAGATGGTGATTTAAATAAAAAGTGATGACGTGAGGTGGAGGATCTCACGATTTTGTGGAAGGTGATGAGTAGGATGGGGTACCCATTCTCTCCAAATATGTTATAAAATAAAACCATAATGGCATATAAGCTTTGGATAGAAGAGATCACGTTTTAATTTCATAAAAAGAGAAGTCGTGAGCATGGTGACGTGAGGGTCACGCTAGCATGGTATGTGGTAGTGTGAGTAAGATAGGGTGGACCCTCTTAACAATTAGTATTATTTAAAAAAAAAACCCATGCCATGCCATATCATTGCCAAAACAATTATTTTGCATGGTTATCGTGTTGGTTAAGAGGTGTAGGTTGACGTGAGCAATAGACTCACGTTGGTGGTGGGTTACATTTTGCCTGAAGCGTGGACCCCATATGTTTCAGCACTCAAACTATATTATCTTAAAACCATGGTACAAATAAATTATTACACGATATGGTTGCAAGTTATCTGATATGGGTGACGTCAACCACTAAATCTGTTCACGTTGGCAATCAGCCGTACGAACTGCATGAAATCGGGGTTAATTCACCAGTTTGGATGGAGTGGGTGACTCGGCTCCCTTCCACTCACGAGTTAACACTAAAGCTTCAGCCCAGTTCTCTTCTCCTTCACAACTCACGCAAACTTCTTTGGACTCACGTGTGTACACCCGGCAGCTTTGTATTTGACAGGTGATGCTTCCAAGGAGTTGATTGGAAAAATCGGGTCTGTTTATTGTGTTTGGCTCCTTGCATGCTGAGTCTGTTAGGTTTTAGGCTTAGTATTTTGTATAAATAGAGGCTCTTGGAGCTCTATTCTAGAAGGAGAGTTTTGGCATAGAAACTCTGTTGGATTTTGTAAGCTTCTTTTGTTGTAAAATACTAAGACTTTGGAGGTCATTTGATGGGCTTTTGGCATTGTGTCTTCATCCTATGTGAAGTAATATCTCTCTCACCCTACCCTTGTATTGCAATTTGATTATTATGTTTATTGAAGAAAAACAATTTAGTACTTAGGCTTCTAATCAAATTTGCATTGAGTGTTTGTGTCTTCGGGGATTGCATCTAGTAGGAGCTCTCGGCATCTAATACCTTCACCATACAAATGTCCCATTAGTAATATATTTTGTTTGCAGGGTTGCAAGAGGTTCCAGATCTTTCTTGCCTTCTCCAACAAGCTCCTAAAAAACTCTTTTCGGTTACTGGTTACCAGTCATGCCCATCTCTAAGCTATGGAAGATCCAAGTCATACCTTTCTCCAAGCCTAGAATCTTCCACCAAGCTTGCCATCTTGCTTTTCTGGCTTGTCTTGGTCTCTTGCATTCGTTCCTCTCTTTCGCTGCCCCCTTTTTGTCCTCTTTTCCTCATTTTTAGCAGCCCTCTTTCATTGCTCTCTTTGCTCTCTTTCGCTGCCCCATTTCTCACTTTTTTTGCAGCCAACTATACTGTTGTTCGCTGCCCATTTCATCTTTCTTTATCTTAGGGTTTTTTATATAAAGTTTGTGCATTGTTAGATTTCATTTTTGTTTCATTTTCTAGCTTGCATCTAGATTAATTTTTTGCATCTTAGATTTAAGTTTGTAGATCTTAATCTTAGATTAGTTTCAAGTTTGATTTATTTTGCTAATGACTAATGGGTGCATGAGTTGTTTGGATTTTTGTTTGTTGTAGGTATTGAGAGGAGAATAAAGTGCAAAGGTGAAGCAAAGAGAGACTTGAACCTAAACACTTGGAGATTACCCAAAGAAGAAGAGAAACACATCAAGAAACCATAAGGAAGATCCAAAACCCAATGAAGATGGTGTTTAAAAGAAGATCTAAAGCTTCTTACTCTCCTTTTTGTAAAAGAAGTCATAAGACTTCTTGTCCCAAGTTTTTGCTTACTTTCGGTTCCCAAAAATTGAAAATCCTCAATATTGTACTTGATTAATAAAAAGGCTAAGTGGGATAAGGCCTCCCACACTTTGTGTTTTCCTTCCCCCATTTGGGGAAGAGCCTTGGGTTGTTCTTTTGTTTGGTTATTAGCATGCTTAGAGTAGTTTTATTTTATGATTAGAACACCAGTTGCTAGTTCAACTTATTCTTGCTAAGTTAGTTTCTTTCAAGTCATTGTTTATTAATCTTTTTGAGCTATCATTTGGTCTCCACATTTACAATATGCTTGTCTTTTAAAAAGAAACCAAAGTCTCTTGAACTTGCCATAACCCAAGTCAATAGCACTCTCTGTCGAAGAGCATAGCTACATTGCATTTTCCTTGCATTAGGCATATAGATTGGCCAAAGTCTCTTGAACTTTTGTCATAAGATAAAGTCAAGAGCACTCTCTATCGGAGAGGTTCATCTGTATGCTCATAATTAATAAAATATTTCCAACTCACATTTCCCCACTAAAATTTACTTCGTTACTTTCCTTCACCTAGTATGTTCTGCCGACCTGAAAAGTTGGACTCGTAGTCAAAACGGTGATCGGATTTGTTAATCTTACAAGTGATAACATAATAAAATATTCACCCCCACAACCAACGCACCGACAATGTCAAAAGCATTCAAGTTGTTCTCAGTAAGGGCATCAAAACCCCTCGTTGTCTAAGTTTCCCGACTTGTTGGTTAAATTCTCCAAACACTAAGCCCGGGATACTGGACGAACTGACAGGTTTTCGAACGGAACGACTTAGAATACTTTTCCGGTTGGACTTTGATACCTTGTTCTCTCAGCCATAATAATCCAAGATCACTAAAACTTGATAAAATTTACAAAAAGCATTTGGAAAAAGATTGCACAAACATTGAACTCTTGTATCAAGCATCCCAGCACTACAATTCGTGACTCCATACCCATTGGATAAGACACTGGTCTGTTATTATTTTATTTTCATATCTCAAGTGTATTGTTCAATATCTTATCATTATGGATGCTTTTGTTTAATTCAATCAATGTTGTGTTTTATTTTAATGTCGCAAGCATATCTTTGTAATTTTTTAAAGTTAAAACTGTGATCTTCCCATCAGAAAACTCCTAAACAACACCCATCTACATCCGCAACCACCAAAAAACATTTAAAACATTGAGCCATAGAAACTCTTTGTTAGGTACTACCCCCCTTGGCTTCGTTAGGAGCTAGCCTAAATAGAGGAGCTAGGAGTAGGTGACAGTACCTGGCTCTATGCTTGCCCCCAAGGCCACACCTCTCCCACTTTCTCAAGTGAAGACACAACTTTCATTAGATTTATGTTGATGGTGTGCATTCGGCGAACAACACCCCCTAATCCAAGCATTCAAAAAAAGTAGAAAAAACTTTGCATGCCTAATAAGTAATTTTGCTTGAGTGAAGGGTACATTTTTACTAAGGTCATGACAACGGAGTTAAACAATTAGCACCTCATCTTTTGATTTAATACCTCTAGTCAAGGCTTGATAAATGGATTCTAGACTTCTCCCCGTTGTGACTTCTTCACCGGGAGGACGTCCCCATTATCCATGGTGTCTCAGGATTGATCATTTGTTGTGAGGAATCAAGAACAATGTGATGGGTTATGTGGATGTTATCAAAACCAAACCAGTCATCGAACCAACGGAGCCAAAAATATATGAACCAAACCGGAATCGGAAAAAAACTGGATTAAAAAGCCGGTTGACCCCAAAAAACAAAAAAAAACAAAAAATCATGTGCATCCATAAGAATCCAAACAATTATACACAAATATGCAAAGTTTCTCATGTATATAGAAAGTAAGAGTGCATATAACTAAAATCGCATCGAGTGCAATCTATATCTGACCCAAAATACATAAACAAAGAGACTCTAAATGGCCTCTAGAGTCCAGAAAACTTCAAAGCTTCATGCTACAGCAAATAACTACATATCATCAAAATCATTGTCTATATTGGGATCCTATTCACCAATAGCACCCTGTTCCCCCCACCTTTAGGCTCGAAACCTTGCCTTTATCTCAAATCTCAAAGTTGTTCCTCCAACTACATTAGTCAACACACTACAATTATGATGAAACCTCCTAATCCAAGCATTAAAAAACGGTAGAAAAAATTTTGCATGCCTAATAAGTAAGTTTGCTTGAGTGAAGGGTACATGGAACAACCGTTTCCGGTTGGACTCCTAATAGTCGAATCCGACTTTCATATTTAATAGTGAAATAAGAATAATATATTAGATGATGCTATAAAATTACAATAAGCTCGCCTTTATAGGTCTTGAGCAAGCATAGTGAAGGATTACAACCTTTCACTAGTAACCTAATAATCTATTAATTTATAAATAATAATATTAATTAAATATGCACAACAGTACATTTTTACTAAGGTCATGACAAAGGAGTTAAGCAATTAGCGCCACCAACATCGAGGTACATAGAGGGGTTGATGTGTTTAATTAAATGACAATCCCCTACCTTCATACATGATAGAATCTAGTGGAAACATTGTAATCTTGAAACCCTAAACATTGTTAAGTCTATTGAATTCTGAATGGAATCTAAAATTCTACTTTTCGCATATAAAGTCCGATGAGGTTGGAATCACTCTCAAACATCTTAAAACAATTAATGATAATGTTAAAAACTAAGTAGAAAGATAGAAAATGAAAGATAAGGAGAATGTCACTTTTACTTTAAGAATTTAATATTACCATTTATTTTTACTGACGATTATTGTTTAGATTAGGTTAGGTTAGATTAGAGCAGGGATTTCGAGTTTTTTTTTAAATTGCATTTTATGGGCCCACAATTGCAAGTGTATGGTTCCATATGAAATCAGTCGGTTCGTTGAAAAAAAGATAGTTTGGTACCGAATCAACCAATTCCTGTCTAAGTAGGCGGTTCGGACCGTTGGAGGGATGAAATCGGTCTAGCCAGTTGATTTCGCATGAACCAAGACCGGTTCTGTTAACACTGATGTGGGCTTCCTTGTAAATTCCTAGGGTTTTACTAACACCAACCAAGGAGTGCTCCCCATTAGACTTGAAGCATGAAAGTCCTTCCTCCACTATGCCCAAAAAATAAATGAGGGCACATTAAGCAACTTCCAATAGAAGACTCCTTATACTTGCAAAAAGTCAAAGTCAAATTTGAAGACCAATGGAAACAAAGAAAAGTTAAACCCAAAAGGCAAGAAAAACTTGCCAATGAAATAAAGGCCTCAAAATTAAATAAATAAACAAAAAGGCCAAGGTCTCTAATACAAAAGAAGTACAAGAAAGAAGAGTTCCAAAATCAAATGAAGACTAGTCCTCGAAGGCCAAGTCCAAGTTGAAGCTGCCAAGCAAATAAAGTAAAAAGGGTTGGTGAGCCTGACTGTCAGGGTCCAAGGGGGTAGTACCTCCTTATAATTGACTCTCTTTGTAAGACACATCCCTAGTGTTTGTCCAAATGGTGAAAAACCCAGAGTTTCCCTTTTCCCTCTTGTTTGGAATCCATCAGTCTCCTTGCACTAGAACCTCCACTTGACTAACTTTGTTTAACCATAATTAACTCCACCCCGAAGGAGAAAATAACTCTTTTTAATGCCTCGATGTTCCTTGGTACTAGTTAATGGATAAATCTTGCATCCCACGAGCCTGTTTGAAGATATCTATGTGGTGGTATATCATCATGCAGGGCATGACTAGCTATGTAATGAGCCAACTATGGTGATGACTTGTAATCTTGTATCTGTTCACATGGACATTCTTTGTTTTGGTCCATCGAGAACATATGACAAGGGTATACTTCATCAAGCTGATATTTCAAGGTTTTTCAACTAGTACAGGGTTTTGGTATTCTAGGGTGGTCAAATGGGGGTAAGCCATGTCTTGAGTTGTGCTTGGGTATAATTTCAATCCGAGAACATTTTTGGATACCCGTTTGGCCCTTTACTCAAATATGTTCCATCAAATTGATTGTTAAACTAGCAGCAACAAGGAAGGTCTTCCGACATGCATGTGTCCTTGCATGCAGAAGACTTAAATCAGGACACCAATTGTATTTAATTTACTTTTTCTAAGTTTACTTTGGAAAATAAATTAAAATACTTTTTATACAGTTAAAGTGAAATTAGGGTTTTCGCTTTGCATAAAGTTATAAAAGAAAGGTCAATTGGTGATTAGGACACACACACACTTGTATTCTGACAGAGACATGATACAGACAGGGAGAGAAAGACAGACATAGGCTTTAGCTAGGAAGACGGAGGAGCGAGCAAACAGGATCACCGAGTTGCTAGGCAGGACAGAGCCCGCTCGGATCAACAAGCAGCAGCTGTAGAGTGTTGAATTTTAAGAGGCAGTGATGTTTTAATACACGTAATAAACATAAGTGCATGAACATGTAAATTCAGATTCAGAATAGTGTTGCTAAGAAAATTTAAACCATAATAAAGCAAGAAAATAATTTTCATCTCTTTCAACTCAACGCTCCGCTGGTCATTGCGTTAATTTTAACGCTCTGCTGGTCACTGTGTTGAAGTTGATCATTGAGATGTTTCACTTCGAATATCATGTACATAAAAATAGATACAGTATTACCAAATCATACCATTGTTGGATCCACTTTATACTCAGATATTTATGAGTTTGATCTTGTCACCGAAGGGACAAGTCAAACTAGGTAAACCATATACGTACCTTGAGAGAGAGGTTTAAAGGAGACAGAAACAGACCTCAGACACTTAGTCAACAGGAAGAGAGGTTTCAATCTAAAGCACAAGCTTGAGTAATTCAGCCATACCCATAACAGTCATGCCAAGGACACATAGTCACTTAGCACAAGAGACACTCAGTCATACTCTCTTACAGTCATGTTGAGTTAGCAATACACAGACCTCTCTTACAGTCATGTTGAGTAAGCAATACACAGACCATAATAAAGAACCTCAAGGTCACACTAAGTAAACAATACACAAACCAAGGTAATGCTGTCCGGAAACCTTCACGTAGGGTGCAGCACGAGGATACATGAAGACCAAGTCACCACGGATCAGAGGGGAATGTACACAGAGCAAGAGGGAGGTTGTGTGCTTAGCTCACACATGGTGCAAGCTCAGACCATCGCGAGAAGCAAGCTGAGATCACGGTGATGATAGTCCTCAAGAACAAAACCAAAGGTAATCTTGTAAATAATTACAAAGAGGTAAAAATGATAAGGGTAAACCTGTTGCAGAGAATCGCTGTGAAGGAACCAACGAGAGCTGAGATCACCGCAGAGGATGGGCACGTGAAGGAGCCGGCAAAAATAATCACCGAGAGAGAAATCATAGAGAGCAAGTAATCCCATGAATAAAACAAACACAGAGATCAAGCTGGGCATAAGAACCAAAAATCGCAGAGGTCAAACTCTGTCCAACAAATCGCAAAGTAGACTCAGCGTAAAAAACGCAGAGGTAAAACTCTGTCCAACAAATCGCATAGTAAAAAAAATACAGACAACCCGTGAAAATAGACACGTGAGGATAAGTGGAGAGCCTTCGAAAATCAATAATCAAATAAAAATGCCCTCATCCTTTTATAAGGTTAAGTGGTGTAAAAAATTCAAGTTCTGGATAGTGCTAAGGGTCCACGTAAAAGATTGACGTTTAGAATAGTGGCAAGGGTCCACAATAAAAAATCCAAACCAAAACACTTTAACCAATAGTGTAATATAAAATAATCCAAAGCGTAATCATAAAGTAACTTTAATCAATAATATAATATAAAATAATCTGAACATAAAATAATCCAAAAGAGTAACCATAAAAAAAAACATGAGATAAGATTAAATAGTTCAAAAAGTCTTTATTAATAAAATCCTAAAGATTTTATTAATAAAACTATAAAATAATAAATTTAAATAAAGTCATAAAGTGAAAGTCCATAGGCCCAATATAAAGTAAATAGTCCAAAGTAAATAGTCCAAAACTACATGTGGGTCAAGGGTCCAAAACATAAGGTAACCATAACAATATATGGTCCAATGGTCTTTAATAAACCATTAGGTAAATACACTCCAAAAGTAGGAGTCATCATAATCAAAGGTGCACATAAGTGAGGGTGCTAGGACCAAGTATGAATAGGACCCATAGTCAACAACCACAGGATCAAGGTGGACAATCATTCAATTAGTAAAAACAAGACCAAAGACTTTTCTCTCTCAAGGTACATAGTTTTATATATTTTGTCATCACTGTATAAAGGGGAAGATCCAAACGGATAGTACAATCCTTTTGTCCTTAACATTGCTCCTAGGGATTAGGTACTAGGGACATCGTCAAGGGGTGGCCAATCCCTTGAGAAGCAACCTAGCAATAACCGATTAGGAGAGGGGACATCATTATCTTCCATTCTTAATGAATGGCTTTCAGCCTTACGCTGAGTTTCAGTGTCACATTGAATCAGGTTGATCAATCCCTGGACCCTGACTGGGTCCTTCATTCTCTCGCAAAATGGTTCCCAGTACTAAGCTGAGTTTCAATCTCACACTGAAAGTTGATCAACTACCTGCAGGACCTACTTGGACATCGTGTCCCTGGTTAAAGACCAAAATATATCTTTGCCTCTACCTGCAGGCTCTACTTGGACATCGTGTCCCTGGTTCCAAACCAGAATACCCTAGAGGCATATAGGGGACCTAGCCACATGCTAGGGGCTTTGCCATGGCATCAACCTGCTTGGTCCTAGACCAAGAACCCCAAGAGACTACTGGGGGCCCTAGGGTACCTTATAGGGTCTTACTCTATCATAGTCAACTGACTAGGGTACCATCCTCTATGAGAATGGGTCTCGCAGTTGCACAAACTTTAACAAAGAGGGAGTTCGTACAAGACCATATGGATTTTGTACAGCGGTCGTGCGAATCCGCAAGTGTGGGAGGCCGTACACTCACGTAGGAGGGTGCTAGGGTTTAGCTGGGATTTGCCCAGTGATTCTGTTGGGATACTGCATTCACCAGGTTTGGGTGAATTTGCACTGATTGTAAACGTTCCATATTTTCTCATAATAAAATCTATATCTGATTGTTGCATCGGTTTTCCCATCATGGGTTTTTTCCGGGGGTTTCCATACCCAAAATAATAGTGCCAATATTGTGATGTGATGTTGTGATTTATTTCTCAGTTTTATATTCCGCTGCATACTGTATAAGATATTCATGTGTGGTTATCAGTAGAGATTTTGAATGCATTGTCTAGCCCTAGGTTGAATATTAAAGGAAATTTTACATTGATCACTACTGCCACAAATTAGTTAGTTCAAAAAAGGTGGTGGGGATTTCATTAATGACTGTAGTGCATATTTTCATGGACATCTTTTTTTTGCCAAAACTCAATATTTTTTTGATTCGAGAGATGTTCGGGATTCCTCTTGGTTTGTACTTTCATCCTATGTACTTGCATGTCAAGAGGCCCTCACAGATTTAGCAAGATCTAAGGTCAAGTCAACACTCCGTCAATGCACAGCCTGCAAAGTTTCATGGATGTGCATGGGAAGCTTCTAGGTCATCTCTTCACAACGACTTGGCATTTTTGGAGACCCATTTTCCCCTACTACACAAATCCAAGCTCAGTTGGTGAGGCATTGTCCTCCTTGCAATTTTCCAGGCAGTGAGGGTTTATACAAGCTTGCTTCAACACATGTAGGATTAATTATGGCTAAGACTGTGGTTTTCATTAAAAATTCCTAAGTCTTGTCTACATATCATTGAGAATTTATAAAGTGCACTTTAGCTTATAATTTCACATTGAGATTGCACTCTTGATTAATTGGAGAAAATTAACTTAACTTTCCTAAGTTATTTGAGGCATAATGCACATATGTGGAGACATATTGATGGCTAAAAAGGAACATCTCAACTCAAGAGTAAATCCTAGTTCTTGATCTTACTCTTCTTCACATGGATTAGCCCTTTTTTCTCACACATGTGTGGCTCGAAGACTTCTTCAAAGGCCAACGATTTGGTATTTCCTTGAAGTAGGTAAACCACCCATGGTATTGGGCCCTTAGTATTGGGATAGACCCATTGTATTTGTCATTTATCTATTATTTTTCCTCTCCTAAAGTAAAATTCGTCATCCTTGACCAACGAATTGTTCTTCAATGTAATATTATTTTTATTTGGGGATGGATCTAAGATATTGGATTAGAGCTTGACCAACTCGAGATCATCCACTATCGTAACTACTTTTGTAACCATTTTTGGACTTAATCTAGGGTTTGAACATCTCCCTTGAGCGTATAAAGGGTGGGACGATTTCCTCCCTAGGGATCGAATTTTTGGGGAATAAAGTAATTTTGCTCTTGTGATAATTAGCTCTTCCCTTTATTCTATTATTGTTGAGTTCTTGGTGGGTATGCTCAAGCTACTGTGAGGAGGGTAAGCTACTACCAAGTTAATATTGTTTTGGTTTGAAGAATGATAATTTAAACTAGGGTTTTGAATTGAATGTTTTCTTCTTTCTTGACCTTGTTAATTTATTTTTGTTTAGACAAGTATTGGATGATGGATTTGTTTAACTTGGTCAACTATTGTATATGAAGATTGTGTTTACCTCCCATGCCTTAGATTCCATGTTAACAAAACTCATTGGGGTTTCAAAGCTTCCTTGGAGTGGCCATACGATTGGACTAGGTGGCCTTCCCTTCGGTGGATCTTGCAAATTTTATCCAATTTCTTACATGTTCCTTGACTCTATTCTTGGCCCAATAATTTAACTAGGCACTAGTCTAATTCTCATTAGTTTTTTATTTATTTTCCCCAAATTTTTCTATACATAATTGTTGAATTTTCTCTCAAATTTTGCAGGTACTTGGAAAATCAGAGAAGCTTCGTAGGAAGGGGAAAATGCTTAACTTTGTTAAACCCTAACACGTTTTCGCTCTCTCTCTCTTAAACCAATGATTTAGAAGTTTCTTGAGCAAAATCCAAGTATCTTTTACTTTTCACAAGTGATATTTCTTGGAAAATTTAAACCTTTTGTGTTGCTTTTAATAACAAATTTAGTGTGGACCTTATATTTTGATTTGGCTTCAACCTTGTGTGAAGATCCACCTTCATATGTTCACTATGGTTGAAGGAGTTTAATTTATAATCCGCAAAATGTTAAACCCTGTCTTCCTATTTAATAAATTCAGCCTTACCACAAAGACTCCTTTCAAGAATTTTGTAGATGTTTCTTTTGTTGCAGGTCATCTAAACTTTGAAGAGGGTGTTTATGTCACCATTCTTAACTGTCAACACCATACCATAATAATTGTGAGGGTTTAGGATTTCAACTTGAATGATTTTTAAGATTTAAAAGAAACCATAATCAGCCCCCTAGACCGTGCCTGTGACTATTATTGGCATAGTTCTGTTTATTCTTTGCATCTTAATGAGATCTGAGTTTACAGAAACAGTATAACCAGAACCAAATCTGCCTTGCTTTGTCACTGTTATGATCCACAATCACAAGTTCTGAAGTGACCAATTAGGCCCTCATTAAGACTGTCACTGTCACCTGAATTCGACCCTCTCAAGAACTATCACACTGACCTAGGTTCTGCCATATGAATACATCCTCTTGGAGACTTTTACACACTTTATTGTCTGGCTATCTTCTCATTGGAATAATTTTGTATTGATTAAAGGACTTGATGATTCGTTTCAATACATAAATTCAGTTGAGATTCATTTAAATTTTAGCACCTGCACATGTGATGTATACAAGCTTCTTCAAACGGTGAGTCTAACCAATCCTATTTAAACCTCCTTTTGTGCTATTGAGACGGGCAAATAACCAATTATATCTCTGTTTTGGGGATGGTTAATAGTGTTTTCCTTTGGTGTCTTATTGCTCCTCCTATACTCTAAAGGTGTTCTGTTCTAGTTTCACAAGCAATTCGGTACCCTTTCTAAATCTTGACAGTAAAGGATCATTGAGTAATCTGATCTGAATTTCATGGTACCATTTCTGGATTAGATTCACTTTATAATTACTTACCTAATCTTAGGAGTGATCTCTTGCACTTGTTAGAGTGACTTTTATCATTGACATAGTGCTTTAAGTAACTTGATTAATAGTTTGAGCTTACACTTACTTCATTGGTGAACTTAATTTATCAATCCTATTTAATCCTAAGAGGTGGCTTTAGGTGTGTTGCTAGAGTGATTTTCATCATTGGCACGCCTTAATGGTACACCAAATGTCTCATAGTGCATGATTTATTTCATGGTTAATGTTTGCATTGAATGACTATGATCTAATAATCTAAATCTTAAGAGAAGCATCATCTTCTCCACACACCTTAATAATAATAGTCCACATACTAAGTAATTCAAGTCTTGTAACTTTTGTTTATGATTATACTTTATGGTGCAAGTACTCCTTTCCTTGTGTGGATAATGACCTTGCTATCATGGTGAATGTCTGGATGATGTTATTTTGAAGTCTTGTTATCAAATATATTGTAGTTGGGCTACCATGATGCAGCATGCAGCATACAGATTGTTCTCTTTATTTTTCTGAGCCAGACATTCAGATGGGATTACAGCATGAGCCATTCAGAGCCTTTATTCAGTAGTAGATGCAGAGTATTTCCTTGCCAGAACTGAGATCTCCTTGTCCATTGAGATGACTTCAGTGATGACTTATTTCATTCGAGTAGAGCAGCATACATGGTACACACTTCACAAATGGGCATTTCAGTTAGAGACATGTATGGTGAGATCAGGGAAATTGCTTCTTGGTAGGATTTTGCTCTCTCATGTATACTAACACCTTTAACTTGTTAAGCTATGATGATTATGGTGGCCTATGCTTCTACTATATGTTCTACTGATGATTAACTTGGGTTGAGAATGATTAGAGAATTTGATGTTGAAGACCATTGCTTATGCCATGCTTTACACAACTTTTAAACTTTAGTGCTATGTTGGTTCCATGTATCACTTGTCCTCACCCATCCAGTTTCATCCATGATTGACTTTTCCCATGACTTGTGATTGATTAAGACCTATGAGATTGAATATCATCTTCCCCACTTTGACCCTTATGCATGATGGATCCCATGTTGTTTTAAGTCTCGGCTCTGAGTTGTGCAACAAAACTTGTCGACGCCTTGATCCTTTTGGGCCAGGAGAACCCACTAGTTTTGGTTCCTGAGCTTAAGTGAGTTGGGTTTTGAAGCCTTGACCTTTCTGGTCTATTGCCCCCGATGTTTGGTCCTAACTATGAATATTCCCCCCTAGTTGCCCGAAGAGTGTTAGCTAAAACTTGAGGCAATATGTCTACCATCATTACATGCATTATGTGTTATATGTTATATATTGTGAAATGCAAGTCCTCAAATAAAGTTGCAAATTGTGTCTTTAGACATAACTCAAAAGGGCAATGGAAATGAAATTGTGAAAAGCCCAAATAAAGCAATGGATAAATAAATGCTAAATCTAAAGATTGTTGGCCATCTTATCTAGAAATGTAATGATTAATTTCTCACGTAGCCTACGGGTTTTGATGTGAGATGGAGTAAGGGATAGCTAATTCTAAGTGTCCCCTAGGATCTCTTCACTACAGTTTCTTGTGTACTCAACACGAGGGTCCTAGAAAAGATCCTTACGAAGCTTGATTGTTAGCTTGGATGTGAGCCATAGACATGGGCTCTTTTCAGATCAATCCATCCACTTATGAGACACCACCATTCCCTATTGTTTATCTGTCATGCATATGTCACTGTGGTTGTGTGTATTTGTCATCATTCGGAGAGATCGTATGGTTAAATTCAATTAGAAGTCATTACCCTTTTGCCTTAGCCTTGTTTCCATCTTCACCGAGCATTAGCAAATTGATTAAATTTTGTAAGTATGGCATATGCGAAGGACTTTCAAAAGATTCGAAAATTGTTCAAAGGCACAGGTATATTCTACTAATTATTATTGTAGTTGTTGTTGTCACCATGATTCTGATTAGCATGATTTAAGTTGGGTTTTAATATACATCTTGGAGCAGTTCTTACCTATAATGCATGCAAGTTAAGTTATTTAGTATCTCACCTTCAATTTGGGTACTTTGACCAAGTCAAACACGGTTCTGAAGGCAATGACTACAAAAATTGAAAGTGCTTATATTTGCTACAGACATGCCCAGGACCAATACTGCAATTTCAATTTTCAAAGTTTGGCCCCAGTTTTCATGATCAATGATTATTATCACTTTATCATGGTCAGATCACATTTTGTATTACAGATTACAGATCAGTATGGTTGTTCTAGGGTGCCACAGCGTCCCAAGGGGTATGAGTAGTTAGTTGTACCATTCTACTGTCTCCAAACACTTTTGTGCAGTCAGTTTGCCCCAATTCTCAACCTAAAAGATGTTATGATGAGTTTTATTATTTTCAGAGGATGTACCACTACAAAATGAACTAGGAAAGTCACTGAGGAAATGGATTTGACCTGTGTGATCAAGGAAATGGCAAGGAAATTGTTCTAGATGATTTATTATGGCTCTCAGGAGATTTCTACATTAGTTGCATTCAGTTTCATGTTTCGGATGATTTATTTGGCTCTCCCAGTGAGGACGTCCCCCATGGGGCGCACCTCACTTTGGTTATTTGATGTACTTCATTGTCATATCTTATAGTATGATGTTATATGGGGCCTAGGGTGATTTATGTCCCTAAGGCACCCCTTTTGATGAATTACCATGTTATATAGTTGGCACTTTGATGTATAATGTCTTATTAAGGTGTCATTGGGCAAAAGTGTGCCCCTCTTGACTTAGTCATTATGATCCATGCATTGATCCATGTAAAAAGTGATCTCCACCGTTGATGATGTTATAATCTCAACCGTCGGATGATAGTTAGTTGAAAAGTAAACACGCTCTCGATCTATTTAAAAGATGTGATCCCCACATTGTATCCCATCGGGAAATTTGGCACCATTGGATCTTAAAGAATAATAGAGAAAAAAATTTGGGATCTCTTATCTTATGTGGATGATTGAAGAATGTTCTTTGTGATTGATTGATGTTATCTCTCTCTTGCATTGGAATTATTGGCGAATAGTGGTATATCTTTTGGATCCATTTTACTTGCTTTACAGGGAAATCGATTTGGAGAGGGGCGCACTTATGGAAAATATCCACCTTGCTCTCTTGTCTAAATTTCATGGTTACAAGTAGTATTCTTATTGCATGATCTTTTACTCTCTTATCTTTTGTTTCTCATCAGCATTCGATCTTTTTCTTATCGATCTCATTGTTTCTACTTTGCTTGGCAAGAGAGAGGGTGCACTTGGCTCCTTCGGTGACTTGAGCAAAGCTGGATTTTCACCACTATTCCACTTGATCTGTGCAGGAATAGTCTTCGTCACTTTAGCATTCATCCTCGGAAACCTCAGGTAAGTTTCTCCCAAGTAAGATCCATCTTTATTCTTCTATCTAATTGGGGCAGCATTTCCCCTTGACATCGAACCCTCAATTAAAACCCTCATCTATTAGTTTAGTAGGTTCTAGTTTCCAGCAATTTATTAAACATAAAACGCACTTTGGAATAATTATAAAACGTCTAAGTTTAAAATTTGACGATCATCGGACTCCATTTGCCCATCCAACACACTGATCCACCTTTTAGGGGAAGACTGTAAATTTTCCTTTGAGATTCAAACTAGGACTAAAACCGTATATTTAAATTTAACTGAAATAACCACACACATGAACTTCTTTACAGTATGCAACAGAATATAAAACTAAGAACCATTTACAACATCAATCACATCAATAGAAACAACACAATCTTTTTGGCTAGAAACCCCCTGACAAAACGCAAGATGGGAAAACCAGTGCAGCAGTATGAGAGGATATTTTGTTAAGAAAATATGAAGCTTTTACAATATCAAAAATTTTGATTTATGCCCTAGAAGGAAAAATCAAATCACCCAAAAAATCACTAAGAAAAACCTGGAACGTGGGCACGGCTCCTTTGCAGTTGTACGGTCTGCTGTTATATGGCCCTACACTGTACGGTCGGCTGTTGTACGGTGTGTACGCAATCCATACGGCCTGTTGTACATATCCATGCACTTGTATGGCCTCCTGCTGTACAACTGTATGAACTCCCTGTTGTACGGTACCTCTACCTGTCTCTCTCCTCTGTAAATCAAGGCTCCTTCCTGAATTCCTGCTCCTCCGTCTTCTTCGCCAAAATTCTCTCTCTCACACACTTCTTCCTCCATCTCTGTCGGAATGCAATTGTGTCCTCTCCACCAATTGATTTTTCTTTTATAACTCAATGCTAAGCAAAAACCCTAATTTCATTTTTCATAAAGTCAACTAATAATTAGATCACTTTAATTTATTTTCCAAAGTAAACTTAGCAAAAGTAAATTCAATACAATTGGCTTCTTGATTCAAGTCTGCTGCATGCAAGGACACATACATGCAGGAAGACCTTCCTTGTTGTTACTTTCTAACAAAGACTCCCTCCTTTGGAGAAGTGGGTATCTTCAGTTCCGCAAATTGGGTATTACTAGTTTCACCTCCAACTACCTAATCTTACACCTAGCAATCAATCTGAGTGTCTAATTTTACTTAATTTCACCATTTACCCCTAGATCCAATCTCCATGCCTAAAACCCTAGGGTAAATTGGGGCTTTTCAAGTAGACACTCTTTTCCTCTTAATAATTGTGCAGAACTCTAATTAACTACCCTACTAAGAGGTTTAATCAAGATTCCCTGGGTTATCTAATTGCATCCCTTATTTTTAGGGTTATATTGGTTATAGGGACGCCCCCTAGGGTTAGAATCAGTATTGAGTCTAAAGTGTCGGTATCCTTGACTGACGTGACATCTGAGTTCTTTCAGATGTCTTGGATACCGTAGGTCACGACTTTAGTTGTCTTTCCCCTCTGTCGTCCTTGATAGGATCACCTTATGAGGCAACTACAAGATTTGTGTACTTGTTCAATATTTCTCTTGTTCTAATCTTGTATCCTTCAAGTGCAATGTCTTGGATGAAATTACATTGCTTCATGGTACATCTTCTTTTTAATGTCATCTGAATATCATGGTACATTGATTTTAATTTATAGTCATTGGAGAAATCTTGTATACTTAGGCAAGTATTGGACATAAAGCTTCATTGGGTAAAAGACGTGTTTCGACGTCTATAAAGATATTGGCGAAGATCTGTCGTTCGACATTAAAGCCTACTGCTAGGGAACAATACCCATTCGAAAACAGTTAGTTCAATGGCTTTATGCTAAAAGTACAAACGATTGTTTTGGATAGTTGGATATCGTGTTAGCCACCACTGTTACTCTCTCCAGTACCCCATGCGACTGGTATTGCATTAGGCAGACTTTGATCACAAAATCGGACACCATGTACCACCGAGTATATCGAGGACCCCCTTAGGAATCCTAAAACCTTTCTATCTCAAGCCTAGGCTTTGACAACTTCACATATTGTTCTATTCTTCCTTTCTGCAACGCCATTCTGTTGAGGGTTGTATGGCACTATTAGCTCCCTCTTGATTCATGCTTCTAGAAAAGTCATCAAACTCATTAGATTCAAACTCACCTCCATTGTTTGTCCTCAAGATATAGATGTGTCTTCCTGTCTAGTTTTCAATTAGAGCCTTGAACTCCTTAAACTTATCAAAAGTTTCACTTTTAACCTTTGGAAGATAAATCCAAGATTAGCGAGAGTAATCATCTATGAACAATACATAGTACAAACAACCACTTAAAGAAGGTGAAGACATGAGTCCACATATGTCAAAATGAATCATGTCCAATATCCCTTTAGATGTACTGTTACTTTTAGAGAAGGATTTCTTGGTATTCTTGCCTAGAGCACAACCTTTGCAAATACCACTATGTTCATGAGAAAACTCAGGCATACCTTTAACCATCTTTTGAAGACCAAGAAGAGTTGTATAATGAAGGTGTCCAAACCTTCGATGCCATAACTCACATGGGTTGATTGTATTGTGAACCAATGCTTGAGTGGAGTGTTTGGATGCTTTGTAAAGACCTCCCTCTCGAACTCCAATCAATTCAATTGAACTTGACCTTTCATTCTTTGACCATAATAGAACCTTTATGTCCATGAAGATAAATTTGTAGTCGTTATCTTCTAAGCTAGCAACTGAGAAGAGATTCTTCTTCAAGCCAAGTCCATATAGTATGTCTTTGATATGCAAAACAGTCCCTGAGTCAAGTTGAAATGATATTGAGCCAACTCCTTCGATTTTGTAGGTGGTATCATCTCCAAGTTCTACTTGATTGGCAAACTTCTTCTTTATGTAGCTTGTAAGAGCTTCATAGGATCCTATCATATGTCTTGAAGCTCCACTATCCACTAACCAAGAGTTAGCACTATTGGTGATGGATCCAGAGAGAGCAAAGATCAAGTAGTATTCTCTTCTTGATTCTTCTTCTTTGGAAGACTTAGCATTCTTCTTCTTCTTTGATTCTTCTTCTTTTGTTGTAGATGCTTGGAATCTTCTTTTGAACCTTTTCTTTGACCGCCTACAATCCCTGGCATAATATCTCATCTTGTGACAGTTTAAACATTCAATTTTTTATACATCCAATTGCTTACCTTGTGGCTTATTTTCTTTCTTCTTTGGAGGAACAGGTTTCTTGAACTTCTTTGTCTTCGTTGTAAGGGCAAAATACCCTTCCTTAGCACCATTAGCTCTGCTATGAATTCTATCTTCTTCTTCCAAACAGTCGTGCCAAAGTCTATCAAAGTTTGGCTGAGTTTCATGTCCACTTACAGCAGCCAGAAAGGTTTCCCAAGAGCTAGGAAGGCCATCAAAAACAGTTTGGACAAGATCATCATCATCTACTGAGACACCAATAGCAAAAAGTTGATCTCTTACCTGGGCAATTTTTGTGAAGAAGGAGGCCACACCTTCACGTAAACATTTACAGGTCTATGGAGATTTCAAGCTTCTGATGGTCTGGGAACATAACAGATGCAGATTTGAGAATATTTTTCATCTTTAATGTACGAAGTCTGTTCTTCAGTACTCTCTTCTGATTGGGTGCTTTCTTTTCGTATAGATTTGTCAAGGTGTCAAAACATTCTTTGGTTGTCTTCAGTGGTGTTATGGCAGGCATCAAGGTCTCCTTAACTGAGTCATAGATAATTCTTCTTGCCTTGTCTTTCTTTTTCTTAAAGGTTGTCCTTCCTGCATTAGTTGTAGCCTGTAGGTTCTTCCATAGCATTGATGACTAAGTCATCAAGATAGTTTTCTTCAAAGGTGGCCATAAGCCTTGCTTTCCATGAATTGTAGTTGGTTGACCATTCAAGTCTTTCCTCTGGTTTGAAGGTGATGGAAGCCATCTCTAATCAATAAAAAATTTGTTATCTCAGTCTGCAATTCTTCCCAAGGTCTTATGGAGGCTACAGTGGTCTGCTCAAACACTGTAAACTTCACATGCAGAGCTCTGATACCATGTTGAAATTTAACATGTGTATGAAATTTAATAGCAGTAACAGACTTTATAAAATTTGCAGACTGTAATAGAGATAGTACTGAGATTTTAAGAGCAATAGAATACTAGCAACAATAAAATAATCATCCTCAAAAATTGAACACAAGAGTTTTTCACAGGGAAACCTTTTAAGGACAAAACCCCCAAAGCATTAATAATTCATCCTTGAAATGAGATGACTGAGTTTGTACATGAATAGATCAACTTTGAAAGTATTTTGATCAAGACTGAGTATGCATCAATTTGCCTAGATCAACCCTCAACCATTTGTAGCAACTGTCATCCAATTTACAGTTTACCTGCTAGTGATTTCGTGTGTTGCTATTAACCTTGCTGATGTCTGTCGTGGCCTGTAAATGCTCAGAATGACCTGTCGTGTGCCCTATCTACTGCTTAATGGGGCTCAAATGTGCTAAGAAAGGCCCTAGTAGGGCTCGGGTGCACAAAGAAGGGCCCTAGCAAGGCTCGGGTAAACTGTGGAGAGCCCTAGCAGGGCTCAGGTGCACTATGGAGAGCCCTAGAAGCGCTCGGGTGCACTGAGATTCACCCAAATAGGGCAGCCGTGACTGTAGCAGCCTCACGGGTGGACTATGGAATGCCCTAACGAGGCTCGAATGCCTTGATGACTGAATCGGAGCAGTGAAGAGACCACACCAGGGCTACCGTGAGTAAAGGATGAACTAAGAAGACTTTGAATTAATCCTGTTGTAGCTACCACCGAGATCCAAACAAAAGATGAGAGAAGAACATCAGCTGTGAAGAGATCCACGAATTTTCCTCAAGAAGTAGTGATCAGTGTATGTTTTATGGTGAGGCGTCAGCTTCATTTATATGTCTTTTGAGTGGAAGATGGTTCCATAAAAATAGGAGACTGCCATGGGGAATTGCATTATTGACCATTGACTTTCTCATCTTTTGTGGTTCAAGTGACCTTTTAACCTCTTGTTCTTTACCTTTGAGGTGCTTGATCCTTCATTTTGTGGGTACTTGGATCAACACAAGTGGTGCTCGGACTTCTTTGATCCTTTGAGTGGTTCTAAGTCATCTCAAGAGTTCTTCAAGGTCCCCATGGTCCATTCATGCCCACTCAAAGTGCATCTTCATAAATAAGGAGGATTATTAAATGCTTTATCGCGTTCTCTTCGTTGCCACCAAGAGCAAGTGCTAGGTCTTTCAACCAAGGGTAACTAGTCCCTTGAGAAGGTCTCATAGCCCATAGATCTAAGAGAGGAGTGCATCACTTGCCTAGACCCAGTCTAGGGATTATGGTGATGACCTGGTAACTGACCAAGTGCCTCAGCCCCAAGATGCATCAGATGACTCAATGTCAGTTGCTTGGTTACTGACCAAGTGCCTCCATTCTCCCAGAGAATGGCCCTCAGTCCTAGTCTGAGGTCCCAGTCCTAGACTGGGTTGATTTCTTGGTAACTAGCCAGGTTCCTCCATTCTCCTAGAGAATGGTCCTCAGCCCTAGGCTAAGGTGCCAGTCCCAGACTAGGTTGATTTCCTGGTAATTAGCCAGGTGCCTCCATTCTCCTAGAGAATGGTCCTCAGCCCTAGGCTGAGGTGCCAGTCCCAGACTGGGTTGATTTCCTAGTAACTGACCAATTGCCTCCATTCTCCCAGAGAATGGCCCTCAACCCTAGGCTGAGATCCTAATGCCAGACTGGGTTGATTTCCTGGTAACTGACCAGGTGCCTCCATTCTCCCAGAGAATGGCTCTCAATGCTGCTTAGGAGAAAACAACAGGATGGACATGTCCCGTGGAGTTGGTCGAAGCGATGCCTCTGATGAACAAGGAGCAAGACATAGGTACCAATCCCTTCCAGAGGAAAATCCCCAAATGAGTAAACTCTATGGAGGAAAAAAACCAACCTAAAAATAACCTCCTGTCGAAAAGGTTAGGCCCCAAACTCTGCCTGAACAATGTGGTGTGTAACCATCTACTGGATGATGTGTCTAAGGAGGAGGATTTGGACTCCCTCAATCTTGGCCCATAAAGGCTTAAATGCACTTGGTCCCTAAACCTCTAGTCCAGAAAGAATTATAGGTCAAATGAGGGAGTCCATAAGGTGCATCTTGGAAGAGATGTCTTAAAGGATTATGAAAGCATCAACGCTCAAGAATAGCAACAGATCCATGGCCTTTGTTGAGCCTAGGTTGGAAAGCCTATTGTAAATTGAAGCATGGTCCTGTGAACTAAAACCCCAAGTATAAGATCTAGTGATCTCAATCTCTTTTCTCATAAAGAAGTAATAGGCAACGAGAACTCTGACCAATGTATTGAATATCATCACCTTCGTTTTATCCAAGTTGACCATCAATTGGAAAATACTAAAAGGCCACAAAAGTTGGAAAGAGCATCCAATTGTCTCTATAACCCCTCGAAGTAAGACGCCGTAAGTATCAGATCATCTACAAAGAGAAGCAAGGATATCAGCTCATAGTGGAGGAGGCAATCATCCCCATCTTAAATGTGCTCACCAAGGAAGGACTTTGATGCATCGATGTAAATCCCAAGGAGGGTCAATGACAAGGAAAGCCCTACTTCATCAGGATGGTGCTCCAAATAAAGTCTAAGAGGTTATGGGTTGTGCGAAAACAACCTATAACCAAATCATAAAGTCTCGTGATGAGTTTTTTCTGGTTTCAATTCCTTGATTGAGTTGTCTAAATGGATATTGCAATGCAAGTACTTATTTGTAACTACTTATGTGAATTACACAACATACATGTCTTTGAGGACTGTCATCCCCTATAATTTTGAGGGGGTAATTCTCAAACCATTCTCATAACTTGTCCCTAAACCTTAGTGGAACATAGGTTCTTCTTCATACCCCACCTAGATTGATACTAAGTAAAGAACATTCTTGCATAAGAGATCCATCTTAAACCTGGATCTATCAAGCATCAAAAGGGATCCAATTACTTGAAGATAAAAAAAAATTACACATCAAGAAATTTGGTCCCAAAAAATTACACATCAAGAAATTTGGTCCCCCTCGGTGCTTGATAGATCCAAGTTTAAGATGGACCTATGGTGGTTTTAATTTTTTTTATTTTATGAGTTGACATGTTATTCTTTTGTAATATTGGTTATAGTTGCAACGTCAGCATTACCCACATTGGTATTTTTTTATTTTTTTTTACCAACATAGATCCATCTTAAACCCAGATCTATCAAGCACCGAAACGGATCCAATTTTTTGAGGTAATTTTTTTTTAAATTATGGATTTTTTTACACATCCACAAAAAATAGATCTTTACTGGATTTGTTTTTTGTTTTATGAGCCAGCATGGATTCTTTTAGTAACTTTTTATTTGGTCTTAAATTTTTATTTATGAGACCACATGGATTTTTTTAATTATTTTTTATTTGGTTTAATTTTTTATTTTATGGGCCACATGAATTTTTTGAATTACTTTTTAGTTTTGGTAACATTACATTGCGTTACATCATCTCCCCATACTAGGCTGTAGAGCACCTCACTACTCGGTGCAATCAATTTTTGTTGAGTTAAAAAAGTATAATTGTAGAAAACCATTAAACAATAAAAAAGCACCCATCTGTTGTGTTTTTGCGGTGCAAAAAACTTCCCATCCTCCATTAGGCCTTTATACAATAACATGCTATGCATATTGAGTACAAGTATGGATTGCTGTATAATGATGAACATATGATGTGCAAAGTCTTGATAACAGTATCCATCCCCTTAGCCCTACTATCCAATGAATCTGCATGAGTTATGATTCCATCTTGAATAATGTGTCTGAAAAACAGTTTAAATGTGGCTCAGGATCACGTCTTATTTTAGGTACCAACTCTGAACCAAATATTAGCATGGTGCCATAGCCAAACCAAAACTATAAAAGTTTACCAAAGACAAGAGTCAACCAAAAACCACGGTAACTTGTAAGTGACAAAAAAAAAATGCATATAACACTTGCAACAGAATCTACCTTTACTAATAGTTTTCCAGTGCCCATTATAAATCCTGCATCAGTGTTTCCTATTCCACTTGCAAACTGTCCAAATGCTCCAGCATTGCAAGTATGGGAGTCTGTACCAAACAAAACCTGAAATGAAGCAAACGGAACGGGATGAATAAAATTTCAAACACTGCTAGATTTTCAAAGAACAACACACATTCTTGCTTACAAAACAGGTGAAATCAGTACCTCGCCTGGTCTGCAATGACCTTCTTGGGCAAGAGCAATATGACAAACTCCTTTATAATCTGGATTTGCCTGCAGATATATAAGCAAATAAGCCAAGACATCAAAAGTATGTAGTCAAAAAATATTTTTAAAAATTGCAGTCAATTATGATTCAAAAGTGGTCTTATTTTAGTTTGTGTTATTTTTAGTGAGATTATCTGTGGTTTCTAATCCCAAGGATTATCTCAGGCTATCATGAACCAGACATGAGATCTCTCCCCCAAAGTTGGGGAGGTCACAGGCTTGACTCTTTTGATCCCCTTAGGGTTAGGCTCTTTATCAGGACCAAAGGTTTACCCTATTTACCATCCATGGATCATGAGAAAGTACTCAAAGCATTTTCTGTTTTGTGGTTTTTGATAATATTGTTAGCAGTCTTTTTTTGATACAATATAATTATAATTAAACCAGATAGAGGTTTTGTAAGCATTGACATGTAATGGAAACGTTTTTGTGGTTTCTACTAATTTTGTCGGCAGTCCCTTTTTGATACAAGGTAATGGAACCAGATAAAAAAATTGTAAGTCATTGTATTGGAAGAGTAGAAATAACAGGCAAGCCTAGAATCAGAAGAGCTACCTCGAAGATTCCCTGTTCAGAGATAAATGGCAAGGGACATTTTGGTAGTATATATGTGACTATACTATGAAAATAATATAAAAACCCATTTTCTACAAAAAAATATAAACATATACTTCATAAGTGAACCAAACCAGAATCAAAACAATGCCACCAAATCGGGCCATTGTAGAAATGGCAGCTTATTACCAAGTCATAACTTACATCTCATGCCGATGTTTAAAGTTTATTGAGATACAGAAAAGGGACACAAGAAAGGAAACTAGAAAGTACCCTGAAATCACTGCGATCTGTGATGTCATAAAATTACTTGATGTTTTGCTCGTGCGCAAAGTCCCTAATTATATCCACATTCCGATTCGCACGTTCATCGCTGGTAAAAATATAATGATCTGGTTTTATCACAATCTTTTCTCGATCCCAGACCTGAAAGCAGCTCCAAGTCAATTAAGAAATCAATAGCTTCAAGCACAACGAGAAGAAAAACACACAAACTGGCATTACGGTCTTCTTGAGAAAAGGTGCAAGTCCCGAGTATTTTTGGCAAAATAGGTACCTACCAAAATAAGTTCATGTCATGCAGTTCAGTCCCCTAGTTGGCCTTGAACTCCAGACTTGTTTATCAAAGCAATTACTAAAGAAACTACGAATAAAATCTATCAAAAATATAACAATATTATCAAAGGTGAAAATTAGATATTGTAATTGCCCCCAACAGGTCCAAGTCTCTTCGATGGCATGCTTGTGCTTGTACTATCTAAGCATTTAATCAAAAAATAATAATATAACGATACCGTAATGGAGTAAGAAGGTAAAAACCTTAGCACGGGGGCCGAATTCTTTTTTGAAAATCCCGATGGTACCAGGGCCACAGACATCATGGGTCATCAAATTATCAACTTTCACCCAGGCCTGGAATTTGACGGTCTGTAGGACGTTTTTTGTCTGTTGGAACGTATTTGACAGCAAATCAGAAAATTAAAACGTCAACAATGACGGGCATAAAAATATTGAAACCGTCTATTTGACGTCTACAGAATTAAACCTCCCGTCATAAATTTTAATAGTGATTTGATGGAATACTTGTTCGAGAGTATAGCCTATGCTAGTTACTAGGCATGGCATCGGCCCGGGCATGAATTGTTGTGCAGCTGCTTCGTACCCTGCGAAGTTTCAATGTCCTTGTGGGTGGAGTTAATGCTCTCTCAGATTTCTTTTCCATTTCTTTGAATAATCCAGCCTCCATTCCCGTGACTCAACTACCTACTCTGGTGTTCTCTGGATGAAGCGGCCGTTCTAATGCATCGAGACAATGTATCAGGGGTAATCTAATGGAGATAATGCATCAGGGTAATCCAGGGATTGTTAAGAGGCTGGAAGAGGCCAGGAGGATGATCTTGTATTCCATTATAGTTTTACCTTTCCCGAAAATATTCTATTCTTCCTGCTAAAAGGGACGTCAATACTCTTCTGCGCATCCATTGAATCGATTCCCGTTGTTCTACTTCTAACTGCAGTCCAGGTAAATTGGAACATTTGTTTTTCGGATGATGACTAGTTTTCGTCTATTCTGTAAGCAATTTCACTTTTGAATGTTTCTTCTTCGATCTATGAGCTAAACTCTGTTTATTTCCAGCAAATTTGAGTCGGAAGGAGTCTTTTTGTGACCGTTAAGTAAGTTATGTATAATATTTGATTATTTAGGCGTATTACCGTTTCTGTGAGTAATAGGAACATTGGAAGTTCTGTCTACAATATTTGAGTTAAACTATGAGTCTAGAAGCTTTGTAAAAGAGAACCATTTTACCATTTGTATCTTCGACCGAGCTGGAAATTATGTTTTCTTCATCTTTCCGGTAGAGTTGGATATTATGTTTTCTTCATCTTTCCTCGGGAATCATTTTCCAACGGTGCAATTATTTTCTGAGTACAACCTCTGTATCCCCCTGCCATCATATTGTTCAACAACGCCAAGGAAAAACTGGAAATGAACTAAAAAATTAATGAAAGCTGATTTTTCTCCACATCTGGAAAATCTGCTGGAAAATCCTATTCTTCAGGCAATTAATATAAATATATCAAGTCCTTTTTTCCACCAGATTATTCCGACTTGGATTCTTCTCTATTGAAAACCTCTTTCCTTCTCTTCTGGTTCAATCTACTTTTTCCATTTGGAAGATATATTCGTAACACTCTCAAGTTCCGTATCTTAGCGGCGATTTTGGCTCTTTACTTTGAATGCGGAAATGGCTCCTTGTGTCTCTCGGCCACAGTCCCCAGTGCTGAGTCTCAGCAAGAATGTCTGGCCTGTGTTGTCTCTGCCTGCGTGCCGTTTAACTTTTCTAACAACTTTCTGAGGCACCAATTTTGTCTTGCAGTTCTATCTCACGTGCCTGTCACAGTCCCCGACCCTTCATTCTTTATACGCTTTCAAATTCTCCCAATTCAAGTCATATTGCAGTGCTGCAGCCTCATCTCTTATCCGCCATGGCTGACTCGACTCCAACCTTCAGACCCCCATCTGACTTTTAACTTCGGATATGGTATGACCGTGATTAGATCACATGATCAAATGATCTATATGCCACTTACTGTTTATTAGGGTTTCCTTTCTCGCCCCCTTTTCTTTTGGAGCTTCGGCGTTCTCTGGGCTCTGGATGTTGCTGCAGCAGCATAGAAGCAGTATTATTATTATATAGTAAAGCTGCAGTTGAATTCAGAACTTTATGATCCCTAGGATATTAAGGCAAAAATGATTGCCCCAGATTGGGAATTTAATGGTGTCGTTCGATCTCCCTAAGGATATGGTAGTTCTAGAAGCTTGTTAGAAACCAATGATGTCATATTTTGAGAGTAGGATCCCTGGATAAAATTTGCTTGTTGTGTTGTTGCATATTTTGAGAGTAGTAAATTTTTATGCAAATTTTTTAATTACACTTAAGTATAACATAAAAAATATTTGATAGGCATAAAAAAAAATATTTGACAGGCACCAAATTGCCTAAGACGTAAAATGACAGGCACCAAAAACTCGTAAACGTCACCAAATTTTCAGATGACAGGCACTGGAAATTTGAAATTCCAGGCCTGCAGTTTCACCCACACATTTTCCCCGGGCCTCACTTCGGATCTCTCCGCAGCCCTGGCTAGGATCTTTTCTGTCATGGTCATGGCGTGTTTCACCTGCAAATTTAAAAGTAAAGTTTTCAAAATGTTAATGGTTATTCTATCGACCTTTAGCACGGCCTCTCTTAAAATCAAAATCGAAAATCAAATTAAATCATAATTTAATAAAAGATTTGATGAAGAATGTTGGGTTTTTAAGTGCTGCCGTTAATCAGCTCAGTTATGAAATAAGTATCCTTCAAAGAAAAAGGTTGTCTAGAATAGGTTCGATCGAAACTCACGGAGCCAGTTGAAGCAGGGGAACGTTGCTGCGTCTGGGGTGGCGCCATTACTGCTTCTACGGACTTCGTTATCCCCTTTTTGCTCTTCCATTCAGCTGTGGCCTTAGAGTTTAAAGGGGCAAAACCAGTAGCCAAAGTGTGATGGATTCTATTCTGCGAACATCATAAGAGAGGCATGTGAGGAAGAGATTTGATGCGAGGAAAGAAGAAAAAATGCAAAAGTGAAAAGCATGGAGCTAACCTTGTATTTGAGGAGGTGGGAGGTTGTAGGGGCTGTTGCAAGAGAAGCCATTGATGAAAAAATGAGGCAACCCTGTGATTGCTGTTTTTCCTTGCACTTATATTCCCTATGAAGGTTTGAATATTTGGGAATGAAAGGCGGCAGAGGAGAATTATGTTGATGATCTCGCTATGATGTGTAGAGAATAGATGGTTTTGTTTGTGGGGCGGAACCTTTTAATTTCTTTAACGTTCGTTGGAATTCGTCGAACTGGTTCTGTTGCCAACTCACCGTGAGCCTTCAACCGCTGCTGCCCTCACCCGTTACGACCCCGTGAAGGAGTAAGCTAGCTCGGGAGCAATCCTCCCTCATTGGACGGAGGAGGAGCAAAGTTAGCGTTGACTTTGCTCCTCCTCCGTCGGATGGAGGGAGGATGGAGGGAGGATTGCTCCCGAGCTGGCTCACTCCCCCCGTGAACCCTGTTGCCGACTCGCCCTGAGCCTTATGTTGACAAAATCTTAAGACCTTTCTGGTTTAGGCGTCAGCTGCACGTATCCCAGACGTGTCAGGGAAAAGCTACTTATGTGGGTCGTAAGTTACGACCCACACAGGGGTACATTCGAATCTCATAGCTCTGCTGGATGGAATTTAACATTTCGATGGGGTTATCCAGGCCTGGAATTTCAAATTTCCAGTGCCTGTCATGTGAAAATTTGGTGACGTTTTCAAGTTTTTGGTGCCTGTCAATTTACGTCCTCCGCAATTTGAAGCCTGTCAAATATATTTTCATTTCTAAGTTTGCTATAAAGGAGCGCACACTCTGTTATTGATTGATACTGAAATACAAATTAATCACTGCTTATTTTTCTTCCAATTGATTCTACTACGTATTGCGGGGTAATTATAAACCTACAGTAGTTTAGAGCAACTCGAGTGCTCATAGAGAGGGGTAATTCAGTAGTTTAGAGCAACTCGAGTGCTCATAGAGAGGGGTAATTGATAAATTTTGTTCTTTTGAAAATAAAAGAAACAATCTTATTACAAACGTTTTAGAATATAATTAAAAATTAAATATATTGTAAAGTACAATTTTTTAAAGATTAAAACTGTGACGCTTCATCTCAGAAATCCTAGAAATACTTTATTGTATTCTATATTAAATCTCACAATACTGAAAGAACAAATAAATTGAAGTTTCTTTTTCCAATTTCTTCTGGGCCGGATTGACAAACTCACTTAATATAGCAGTTCACTTTTATGTCCGTATCGAAAAATAAATTAAATCTCTGATTCTAAGAGTAAAATTTAACATGAAATCACAGAGAACTGAAAAATGAATAAATCTCGGAATCTAAGTAAATATATAGTTAAAAGTGGACAAATCACACTGTACTGAGTCTCGGAAATATTTAGCTTTTTCCAACAGAGACAATTGAAAACACGTTCTTATCAGAATAAACGAATTATCTGTAGAAGATGTCTTCCACATTATATCGTGTCATAAGACAGGATTCTCTTCAATTTTATTTGCAGTTTATTTACCAACAGGCAATTTGTGCTAGAAGGAATCTACAGTTCAATTCATGCGCTAGCCAGGGCTTTAAAAGTTGGGGTTTAGGGTTGCTGCACGCATTAGGGTATAGGGTTTTGGGTTGTAGCATACATTACTGTAGTCATGTTAAATCAACAAGTTACAGTATTGCTATCAAAACAAAACACTGGCAGACAAAATTCGTTCTTCACATCAACGCATAATTTGTTGAGCGTTTAAAGAAGAGAAAGGGGTCGGTGAAAGAAGGATTAATTGTAGCAATATTCCAAAATATAATGAAACTCAACAAAGAGTCCTACATACATTGAGTTCGTCTCTACTTCTTAATTAATTGACCTAGTTGCTTTCGATCTGAACTCACAACTCTTGCAAAAGAAAGCTTTAATCAAAATAGACTTTTAATGAAAGCATCTTACCTGATTTTTCCAAACGCAAAAGTTCTTCCTATGAATATATGACGAATCTACTGCGCAAACGGGCAGAATACGCATGTATAGCAGGCTGCAGGTAGGCATGTAAAAACCAGAAGTTTGTAGGAACCAATCCTTTATTATCAAAATTTATTTTCAACACATGAGCAATACGGTTGAAAAAGAGAACATTTGCTCTACGCTAGAGTTAAGAACAAGGCTTATACTGCACATATACAATTGTGTAATAGTGGATACCTATCAGATAAAGTTGGACTAGCAGGCGGGAATATATCTGTTGTAAATCGCTGCCAGCCAGCTAGGTTCTCCACTTTCAGCTCAGAGAATAGATAGCTGGATGACAGATACAATCCAATCCCTTTGGTCGATCCTCCAGTCTTATTTCTTCTGTTTAGCAGGTAGATGGGGAGAGAACATAGTGCCCAGACAATCGCTAATTGCTATGGGTTCTGTTTGCATCGGTGAGGTGGTCACGGTAAAAATAGAAAGAATGGAAATGTAGGTAATTATGGACAAGCTGGGAGTCAGGACATAAATACAGGCTAAAATTTATGACGGGAAATAAAAATTTGTAAACTTCAAATCTACGTTTTCAACATTTTCACAGCCGTCAACATTGACGTTTTAATTTTTCCCAAAGCTGTAAAATACGTCCCGTAAAATACGTCCCAGGATGGAAAAAACGTCCTACAGGACGTCAAATTCCAGGCCTATTAGGTTATCCATTGTCTAATACTACTTCTCCAGCTCACGTGTCAATAACACTGTGCATCTTTAACCTATGCGAAACGAAATGGCAAAGGATTTCAAGAAGAACGAACGAACACAAGAATATTCTCATGATTTGCTTCCGATTTACCTTTCTGGCTCGCTTAACGATATGCCCTGTCGCCGACAGCCCTCGAACGCTCTTTTCACGAAATTGCAACCTGCAACCTGCCAGATATGCCTCAACAACCCTGGTGCTTTGAGGGGAATTTGAAAGAGGGTATTTTTTTCATTTGAAAAAAACCGTACTTGTTATTAAACTATATGTAAAATACTACAGATAGAAGGAAAAACAAACAGGACAAAACATCACCATAAAGCATTCAATTGGAAAGCCATGGAAAAAATATCTAATTAGAAAGAAGTGGTGTTGGGAAAAAAATTCCAAAAAGTACATACACTAAAGTCATATTGTAGATCTGGCCTTGTATCACGATAGAAGGCCCACTCTACAATATGAGCAAACTTTAAAATTAAAAAAAACCAATTTTTCTATTTCTAAAAAAAACTTTTTAATGTTATATCAATAAACTTCTTAGTCTCTAAGAACTCCAATGATTTTAAGTTTACATGGATCAAAGTGGTATATGTTACATTAATATATATTCAATAGATACCATACAAATTTTATTATCATTAAATTCAATACATTGAAACAATTATTTATTTATTATCATTAAATTTAATACATTCAAACAAACAATTATTTATTTATTATCATTAAATTTAATACATTCAAACAAGTACTTATTCTGAAAAAAAATACAATGAAAATCAACTTAATATTTTTTTTTGTTCTTTACCAAATTTTTTATGTTACCCATTTACTAAAAACAATACTTAATATTATTGGCTAACTTAAATATAACAATGGGAAGAAAGTATACTATTAATAAGAAATAAAGAGTTTCTTCACCCTGGACGGCATTCCGGAAACTACCTTCTCTTGGGGTCTTGGTTCTGAGACAAACAACATTTTCAAAGCCTTAGCCCTTTGGCAAGGACTGGTGATCGCCAAGAACAAGGGAATTACAAAGCTCACTGTGCTGGGAGATTCGAGGATTGTGATCCAAGCAATGGTAGAAGGACATCTCCCTAATAACTTACATCTCATGCATCTTTTATCTAAGATTCGTTGCTTAATTCGTTCTTTCCATAAAACCGATTTTTTTCATGTGTTAAGAGTGCATAATAAGGAGGCGGACCTAGCAGCAAATCTTGGGTCCATGTTATGCCTTGGCTCCCTCCAAATTAACAATAATCTAGACTTTTGCCCCCTTCCATAGGACCAGAGCTGGATCATGGTGACGTGGGCAAGCTTGACGCGTGAGGGATCGTCATGAGAAGGACAGGCGTCACTGGTTCATCATTTGGGAAAGGATCCGACGTGTGGGGGTCATGTGCCTTCTCGTGGGAGCACCAGGTAATGCATAGGAGCATTAAATTCTGGTACGAAGGAGCGCTCCGTGCAGGCACATTGAAGGTAAGAGGTCTCGTCGATCTGCCGGGAGATTGGGAAGGTTATGTGAGAATTAATGGAGTTTATGATTATTCCGGGTGCTGTGGCTCTTTCGAGCGTGAGAAGCAAGGTTATAATCACCAGGAAATTGAAAGGGAGAGGCATCGGTTTCTGGTTGGTCTGAATGCAATTCGAGTCTGTGTCTCGCATTCGTTCCAAAAAGAAGCTACGAGAGGTTGATTTTATGGCTAACTTTGAGTCGATGTGTTCTTCCTTGTCGGCTCTTGGTGAATTCAACATCCCGGAGGAGGTGGTGAAGCTCAAAGAAACAATGGATATCATTGATTCCGAAGGAGGCAGAAGACTGGATAATGTGGAAGGAGATTTGGTTTTCCTGAGAAAGGAATTCAAGCACATAATCAGAAAGTCTGAAACAACAATTCTCAGGATTTTAGCAAGCTTGGAGGTGAAATTTGACAAAATCGAGCTCAAGGTGATCAAACTGGAAAATGCGAGCAAATTAGGTTCTTCTTCCCATTCCTTTGGGAATTCTGCATAGCTTGTGGATTCGCTGTGTTTGTCTTCTGCAAGCATCTAAATCCTTTCGTTCGGGTCTCGTATGAAGCTTATATGTTGTCTCCGGTTCAACTTCTATTACTATGTTAAAAGTTGTGGACTTTGTTTGCATTTTAGTAGTTTTAAATTCTTGTTATTCTTTGTATCTAGCTGTGTTTCTGCGACCCTCTAATGGGTGTTTTGGACCTTCTTTGCCGCTTTCATAAGGGCGCTGTTAAAAACGAATTGGATTGATGACTTGCTTTGTCGCTCCCACAAAGGCATTTTTGTAAATTGATCTCGTTTCTGTGGTTATACCACCTTAATATATTATAATCATTTGTGTCTAAAAAAATAAGAAATAAAGAGTTAAATGCATATTTAACAAAATTAATATTAAAAAATAATAAGTACTAAAGTAAATGTATATTTAACAAAATTAATATTAAAAAATAATAAGCAACACATAAACTTTAAAATATCTTCATTTTTAACTTTAATTATTGATGAGCATTTTAAAGTTAATTATAAAAGTTAAAATTAAAAAAAAAATGCTACTTGTTTTGTAGTAAAAGTTATCTTTCCAAGGCATATAATGTGGAATTTTAATGTTTTCTTTCTGTTTAATAAAAAGTCCAACCTAAGATTTGCCCATTTCCTAAGTAATTTAAAGTGTTGGTTTATTCAACCAAATAAATTGAATCGTGTATGGCATAAGTGTTATGACATGGAGGGTTGTGCATATTTACCTGGTAATCAAAAACATTTACTCACCTTTTTTAGAGTGGCGTACTTCCTTTTTAATTATTTTGAAGTGCAACAAATATTTGTGGCTACATTTGAGGTTGAAAAGCTACAAACTATCTTTTTGTCTTTTTAAGTACAATAAGTGTTTGTAGCCATGCATTTGAGGTTTGCAACATGGAGAAGATTGTTCCCAATAGAGATGTAATATTAGTTTCATATGTTAATAAAGGCGTTGAATTGTTACCTGACAAAAAACGTAAGAACATATATTCTCTTAATTGTTGCCATTTTATTTGCTTCACTATTGTACAACTTATTAAACTTTATCACACATTCATTCACTAAAATAAGAATAATCTCAATCAATTTTATTAAAGGTTGCAGAGAAGTTCAAAATTTTATTAAATGTTTCAAAACATGTTTTGAAACATGTCGAGTATTATATTTACCAATAATAAAGGAGTCAACTAATGTTGTATTTGTTTGAGGAATAGTTGAAATAGCATATGCAAGATAAACAATCTATAGTATTGTTTCTACAATCCATACTCTCACTGACATAACACTTCTTTTTAATTTTGAAGTGTGTTTGGCTGTTCCCACGAGGGCGTCACTTAGGGACCAATATGATATCACATTCGTTCATATTGGGGGGTTACAAATCAAAAAATCCTAACCCAATATATTGGTGCTATATTAAGGGTAAAAGGGTTTTTTTATTTAGTATATAAATATCCAATATCATGAGGCATTTTTTATTGCAAAAGTTTGCCCGAGCCTCTGCCATATGCCTGTGATGCTACATAGCGCTTTTGCATAGTGTTTGGTCATGCCTTTACCATATGCATGTGATGTTGCAGAGCGTTTTTGCATAGCGTTTGGTCGTGGGTTTGTGGTGGGTTTGCAGTGTTGGAGGAGGGCAGTTTCTCTGGTGCATAGCAGTGTTGGAGGAGGGCGGTTTCTCTGGTGCATAGCGTTTTTTTCCACCGTTGTTCTGGATTTGGTCGTGGGTTTGTGGTGGGTTTGCAATGTTGGAGGAGGGCGGTTTCTTTGGTGCATAGCAGTGTTGGAGGAGGGTTGTTTCTCTAGTGCATAGCATTTTTTTCTACCATTTTTCTGGATTTGGTCGTGGGTTTGTGGTGGGTTTGCAATGTTGGTGGAGGGTGGTTTCTCTGGAGCATAGCAGTGTTGGAGGAGGGTGGTTTCTCTAGTGCATAGCAGTGTTGAAGGAGGGCATGCATAGGGTTTCTTTGGTGCAGTTTTGGAGGCAAAAATTTGCTTGTGCCTTTTCCATATGCCTGCGTGATTGCTGCATAGCGTTTTTCCACTGTTTTTTTGGTTTTGGTGGCTTTGCAGCACGTTGGAGGAGAGCACACATAGCCACCGCATAACAGTGTTGGAGGTAAGGGATACTGTGTTTTTATACACTGTCTAGTCTAATTCTTTTTATTTGGGTGTGCTTTGGGTACACTATATGGTCTAATTCCAAGTGGTACATTGTCTAGTCTAATTGTTTTTCTTTGGGTAAATATGGGCTTTTAAAAAAATCCTCTACATTCAAAGCATTGGACTCAAGCACAAGTCCTGCATTTTGTTGTGTTCAGTCTTCTTTCCTGATCTCTGGCGGTGATGCTAGGTTAGAGTTTCATTGATCGTACTTACTTCTCCAAGTATTCTAGCGGTTAATCCTTTGATTAAAAATGCCACTTAATTCTTTTCTTTGTTGGGGCTCTGTTCCACATAGCTTAGTCCTTTATATAACTTCTGTCAGGTTGTTTAGTAATTCCTCGTTGGCCAATTGATGGCTTACATATCCCACACACCCTATTGCCCCATCACAACATATGCGAGATAGAGGAAATTTACCCCCATCGCCATATGAGAGAATGGCTAAACATGTTGTCAGAATTAGTTGACTAGCTTGCGGTTTTGCTATAGTTGGTTTATGACTATGCAATTGTGGGGCAAGGGAATTATTGTTGTTAACGACTGCTAGGTTCGCATTGATGGGATAATGGTCTTTGGCAATTTCGAGAATGGGGCCCAAAATACTCCTTTATTTAGATCTTCATCAGCTTACAATACAGTTCCACAGTACCTAAGCGGACAGACTAAAAACAGAGAGAAAACTCCTCGTTTATGCATGCACTTCATATCAAATTGGCATAGGGCCCCACTTATTCATGCATTTAAAACTACTTTAATCCTCTATATTGAGCCTCCTTCATTTGGCCTCAGATGCTAGGAGAAACATATCCAGTAGACTACCCATGTTTTTATTTCTAGCATAGCTAGTTTGTAGTCGGATGCTTGTGTGAAGCCAGATGTTGATGGCGCTATATTTTTAGGGGTCTGCTTAGTAGCTAGAAATTTTGAAAATGCATCATTTATCCTATCCTAGAGGCAGAAGGGAATGTCCATATCTAGTTAATTCACATATTACAGTGCAGGTTCTAGCGTCGTTTTTTTAAATCTGCCATCGACATTCATCAAAGGAAGTGAGTAGTAATCATTAACATAGTTTTTGCAATTCATAGTAGCTTGCATGATCCATATTTATGTGAGTTTTAATCAATTAATGTAGGTTTTTGCAATTCACAATCGATATTTATCAGCCTTTGTGGCAAACACAGTTTCCTTCCTCTGATCTGTGTCCTTTTCTTTCGATGATCTACTCTAGCTAATAATTCAAGAACATTTTCTTCTTCTGTGCATATATTTATATTTATTTGATTATTGGATCTCTCTCGTAGAGTTGATAACCCTACATTATGTTTCTTCAAGAGCTTTCTTTTCTTCTTTAGAATGGAATTCTGATGCAAAGAAGTGTTTGGAACTACCCTAACTTCATTGTCTTTAGTCACAGATGTAGAAAGCACATGATCTTTGACATTAGGAACATAATTTTCATGAATATTTTCAAAATCTTTTTCCCCCTTCAAATTGTGTTTACAGTGGGGGGAATAGAAACACCCTTACTTTACTAACTAACCAAGCACCCATTGACAAACTTTGCAGGTTTTGAAATGCAATTTTGTCAAGGCAATTTGTTTCCTGCACAAGAGAGTAATTTCAGGCTTTGATTTCTAGCCATTTGAGGCTTATATTTCAGCCCTTGTAGTGAAAAATTTCTTATAGGTAATAGCAAAATAAATCAAGCCCTGAAAAGTGAAATTTCTTATGTTCAAAGGAATTATTCTAGCAATTAGCAGCTATGCTTGAAGTACTTATACTGACATGGATTTATGTTATTGTAACTGTTCATCAATTCCTTAAATTCAATTAACAATCAAGTATATAGAAAGAGTTTAAGGGAAAATTGTGTTTTTTAGGTCCAATGCGTTGGGTTGCTAATGCAATTCACATCATCAGAGATAGTGACTGGATGAGAAGAGTGGGTTGGAGAAGAGCAATAGATTAAATCAAGATCATAAACCGGCTAAATATAAGAGAGTTGAGCTGTTAAAATAGTAGAAGAGGATAGTTTTGCCAAGATGTCAGATTGGTAGACCATTTATTGTGAGATCATTATTGTACATCCCCTTTAGTAGTTAACTTAATCAGAGAAGTCAAAGAAGAGGATCCCAATAGGCAATATAAATGCATGAAATCGACTAGGGAAATTGAGGAATATAGTTGCATGTCTTTTCTGGATGTATTGGTCACTAAGGATGATGGGTTTTTATCACATCAAGTATACTGGAAAAAGATGCACATAGGTAGGTATTTGAACACTAACTCACATCACCACCCTACACAAAAACTTTGGTGTCATAAGCACACTTGTTGTTGGAATTTAATTCATGATACACAGCTCTGCAATCCTAGTGAGAAAAAACCTTACTAAAACTGACTAAACACCTCTCAAAACAGTGCACTGTTTAGACTCAAAAACCTAGACTATACTCACTAGTGCAAACACTGCATTAAATGGAAAAAATCCCAACAATGGATCGTTATGTGTTAATCTGCATAAATATTAGAATTCTGGAAATTGTAACATCATGTATATAGCAACACTAGATCACACATAACTTTTATTACTTAGATAAGAAGTTACAAAACCAATAGCTCAAAACTGAATGTCTCACACACTCGCCATGCCTTTCTTTTATAGACTATGAAAGGTTATATGGTTTACAAAGATAACTTATCCAATGACGTGCTTAGATTAGGAGAAGAAACCCATAACCCATCTAGTGTTGTGCCTCATTTAAGAGAAGAAACCCTAACCCCAACCTAGCCCTCCATGTATAGATAATGTTGCCTAAATTAGAGCACCCACTAAAGAAGACAAGTTGCATCTTCTTTCTTGGAGATAATGCCCTACCTAATTATGGAGATTTCTTGATCCATGTGCCCCATCTAAACATAGAACACCAACTAACTAAAGATAAAAAAGGCATGTTCTAAATATGGAAAAAGTTAAATATAACCCTACTTCTAAGGATAGCACATGCATGTTGTAATTTTTAAAGCATGCATGCGCCTCTAAAGGAGAATGACATTTGGAGCGGGAAGGTAATGCCAACACTTCTTTGCAAGAAAGGTGTTTACCAAACCAAGGCACTCCCTTTTTCATCTTGATTTTCCATAATTTTCAATGTGTACTCCCCTTGTTCAATGAAGACTTAGTCAACAACTGCATGCTTAGAATCAATTATTGATTCCACAGTGGGCATACTTCTCCATCATAGCATCTCACGATACCCTTGCTTCAGCTACTTTCTCACTGCTAGAAACCTCTATATCAATGATAGAAGATGCTAGTGCAACATGCGTCGGAAACTTCTTAGGAAGAATACTCACCTGAAATGTAACTTTAGGTGTTGCCACTTGTTTCTATTCCTCCAACATTCTCGACTTCCTAATTGAACTGATTAGCACTAAAGGCATCTTGCCAATTTGAATATAATTTTTCTTCTTCTAATCAACTTTTGGGACATCAAGCTTATCTCCCACCTCAAATTCTATCAGAGGTTCTTGTAACCTAGAGGACCTTCCATTCTCATCAAATCTAACATCTCAACTTACCACTATCTTCTATCATGTGGAATATAGATCCAATGAGCTTTAGAGGTCTCAAAATAACCAACAAATATATCCATGATGCTTGAAGGTTCAAACTTAGTCCTATTTTCATCAAGCAGACATGGATATAAACATGACAACCAACTACACCAAAGTGTGATACTTGAGGCTTATCACCCATGAAGGCTTCCTTGGATGTTCTATTCTTCAATATCTCGTGAGGCTATTTAGAATATAGATCATTGCGTTGCATGCATCTGCCCATATACACAGGAACGAGTCCATGTCATGGGTCATTGCTTTTGTATTATCAATGATAAACCAATCCTTCCTATTTGCAATTAGAATTCAATCTCATGGCGCATGACATTTCTCTGGCCTGCCCTATTTCAGGTAGATCCACTCAAATTATTTCATCTGCCCAGAAAACTCAAATTTGGAATAGGTACAGTTGTGATGCAGAGTATGTATCTTCCACCGGTCCCAAATCTAGGTAGTATCCACGTGTCCCAAAATGTAGCAGTCTTTCATGCTATTGAAGGTCCATGTTCCATGACAATTTTAGTGAACAACTTTATAAGTGGAGGTAGTGAAGGAAGACTGCAGAGACTACTCGGAGGAGGTTTGCAGATGCTCTCAGAAACTCAGATGATTTTTGGATGCGAAAGGGCATTGAGGATTTGTGGAGGGTCAAAACTTGGGTAATGCATCTCTGTGTGGGTCATTTATATGATCTTTTAATAGCACCAGTGTGTGTTTAGTGGAGTAAAGAGGAACTGTCTGTTTAGGCCCTTTGAAGTATTTGTAACAACAGTTTATTACTGTGCATCTGAATCATATTAAGAGTTGTCGAGTGTATTTTCTGAGAGTAGTTTTCTGTGAAAATATTTTTTCGTTAAATTAATTATCTTCCTTTGTTTACTTTGGGTTGTCCCCCATTGTCTGTATCATTTTGGTATCAAAGCAAATAGATCCCTAGAGGATTCAAAGAGGAAAATAATTTGATGAGTTGTAACCATGATTGATATCAATAATTTTAAATACCATTTTGGCATGAACTTGAAGCAGGACAAAACAATGTTTTAGTGACCCACAATCCACATGTCCGTATCGGCAAGGAATAAAGTGGTTTTGTTGAAGAATATGGCAAGACTACATAACAGTGTTGAAGTGGGAAACACCATAGCACATAAAGATAGATCAACCCTTGACAACAAACCCTAACCATAAAGATAAATTAAATAAAAACATCGAGAGCAAACCTTGGTAATAATATATTACATCTCAAGAGAAGATCTTGACATAAGGATAGATCAGACCTTGAGCAGGAATGGAGTTTATGCTTTTAACCATTAGGTGTTTATGGTTTTTTAAGTTTTTCATTAAAAACAAATTTTTTGGGGGATCAATGGGTCATAGATGCACTGGAAGTTTCAGGAATTGTTTGATTTTTCACAAGATTCGTTTCATGGGACCGAGATACGTTTCCATGATGGATCCTAGGAGGATCCGATCCAGATACGTATCGGATCTACGGATCCTACACACTGGGGTGGTGGATCCTGTAACATAGATTTTATCAATACATGATTTGGATTTCCTTGATGGGTGGTGGACAATGGACATTCTTGGGGGTGTCCTTGAAGGGTTTTGTACACCCTTGGGGAAATGGGGTATGTTCTCCACGTCCCCAAGAATGCCTTGCCAAAACAAGGTATGCCTTAGGGGTGTCTAAGTGCCCCCAAGACCAACAACCCTACAAAGGCACCAAAAAGGCCAGTTTTGGTGGTCGGCAAAGCACAAGCCCATTGGCATAAGTTTTACCCATGCACTGGCCACTTATGAAATTTTGATCATCAGAGTTTAACTGTTTACAACTTTGTTCATTGTGATCCTTGTCATCCAGTGCACTCTCCAAATCATCCTTTTTTCCAAATCACTCTACCCAAAAGGATACAACAAAGACACTCAAAACATTTAAGTGAATGGTAAAAACCCATTAATCTACCCATGCATTCCTTGAAGAGAGGGCAATTTCTGGCCATGCTAGTGCTGGTTCATTGATGTGGTACACTGTTATGGGTTATCTTATACTTGATATCATTATTGTTTTGGGTGTTTTCTTGTAAAATTATTGTAGTATACGCTCCAATCTCATGTCCAGGTTACATTTTTAACATGGTTTTTCCGCACCACAATGAGGAATATTAGTCCAACTTGTATGTAACTTGTCAGACTTTGAATCAATGGGTTTCTGTTGAGATTTCCTGCAAATTCTAGAAATGTTAACACGACTGGGGCCGTTTTTTTGGTTTTTCGAGTTGGCAAAGCTCTGGGCTCAGAGGTTACTCCTTGCTTATTAGGATCCCACATACTCAATATGGTTGTCCTTTCTCAAAAGGAGGCTTAATAAAATATGAAATCCGCAGAGGACAACTTTGAATGCAACCTTTTTATCCAGAATAGCACCTCCAACATAATTTCTATCAATTAATTAATATTTTTTCAACCCCTGAAGTTGATACAATGACTAAACATTGCAGTGTAGCATTTATAATTTCTTTCTGCAAGGATTTTTGAGTTTCTCCAATATAGCATGGACACAAAAATGTGATTCTCAAAACTAGTTTATTTAAAAGAAAAATAAAGGCATGTTCCTGCACACAATTGCGGTAAATTTAAGTGTGTAGTAGTTGCAATATGATAGGAATCATGTACATCAAATATATGGAAAGATGGAAAAATCTATATTCATCTTGGTTTCATGAGTGTTCCCTCACAATTAATTTTTGTGCTTTGTAGTTATGTTTACTGCTACCTGCTTCTTCCATACTATCAAGATTTTTCCTGTTGTGTTTACAACCAAGACTTGATGATAGTGTTGAAACTTCACAAGCCATCATTAACCTCTAAAATTTTAAAAAAATCAATGTAGGTGGAAGACTTGCGGGTGACATAAAGTCTCACCAAAAGGCCCCATTATTCTAGCCTTTTTTATTAAAACCAGTCAAAATGTGTCCTGAAAATTGATGTTTCTGCAATTTTGCATTTTCAGCAATCACTAATTGCAATCTTAAACAAAATGCCATGTTTTGAAACTACCCAGATTTCTAATAGGTCTAAAACTATGTTGGGTGAAGTTGAAAAATGCTTGCTATCCCTTGTTGAGAAGTGTCAACATTATGTGTTAGGGTAGAAGCTCCAAGAGAAATTGCTTCATCTATTTTTGGTTAAAAAAATGAATTTGATTTTAATAAATCTCCCCATTCCAGCTGCAATTTTATAACATTCATAATTCCATCCTATTATTAATTATATGGTTCTGTTATGAGAAATCAACAAATAAATTGCTTGGTTTGAGATCATGAAACAATAGTTGGTTCCAAAATCTGCAGGAAGATTTTTTTTCTTTAGAATAGATTGTAAATTTTTCTTTAGAACAGTTTGGTAATTGCCCTGGGAACTTAAAAAACTGGAAAACAATGGAAGGGTAGAATACAAAGAAGGAAACAATAAAGGGAAAGCATTGGTTGTATGGAAAGAATGTGAAAATGAAATTGAAATACAAATAAGCATGGATTCGCAGAGGATAAGGATCATCTCCTGCGTGCAAATATATTGCATAAAACAAGGTATTCAAAGAGGAATAAGGATTTAAGGTTATTATATGGTAGAGGTATTGCATGTGTATCAGGGGAATCAAGGATCGAGAAAATGGAGTTAGTGTTGGAATTTGCTTATAGATTTGCACAGAGGTATAGGATGGAATTATGGATTAATGGTGGTGAAGCTCGTTACCTTAGACATAACTAGTTGAATCTGTCTCAATTGCTTGGGTTGGATGTGAGTAATGAGATTCATATTTCCCTAGAGAGAGGTAGCAATAAGACATTCAAGGAGCAGGAAATGGAAGCCTTACAGAGAGTAAGAAAGGAGCTCAGTAGAGACATTTCCTATATTCTTGTGATTGATAATTTGGAAAATGAGAGAGATTGGTGGGACAATAGAGATCTTTTGGAGCTTCTTCCACGTTTTGGTGGAACAACGCATGTGATAGTTTCTACTTGTGTGATGAATCTAGATCCCGTGAGGCTCTCATACTTATAAAGTGTGGAAGCTATGTCTTTGATGAAGGGAAAGATGATGGATTTTTTAGTAGTGGAGGTTGATGCACTAAGAACAATTGAAGAAAGGTTGGGTCGTTTAACGTTAGGCCTTGGGATTGTTGGTTCAATCCTATCAGAGCTTCTCGTTACACCTTCTAGACTCCTTAATACCATTACTAGGTGTTGATGCCTAGAAAAATCCCAGGTGCCAATAATTCTATAATAGTATTAAAGATGCTACACCAGAAACATCAGACCTCAAATGGTTCTCAAAATGGCTTGTAGGCTCTGCACCAGCAACATCAGGCCTCAAATGGTCCTCAAAATGGTTCGTAGGCTTCTTTATCTTTAGTATGGACCTCATATTGTCAGATTTAGATGTCAATAATGGACTGTGCTTTTTAAGCCCAACCTGAACTGTATTGAGCATCTTCCTGTCTTTTTTATCAGATGATATCAAGGATGTAGAAGGCTTTTTCTTATTCTCACCTACCCCATGTGTCTTTTGCCAGTTTTCCTGCCTATGTACTTCCCTATTGGTATCACATTTCTTGGAAAAAGTCATCTCATAATGCATTTGATTAGATGTATGTTTTGGGATTTTCAACATTTCCTTTGACTCATCAGTTGCTTCTTGGATTTTATCTTTTTTTTGTAAACTGTACTTTCTCTGCATAATCCTTTAAGCTTTCATCAATTCATGATCTGGATTTCCTTGATGGGTGGTTGAAAATGGACATTCTTAGGGGTGTCCTTGAAGGGTTTTGTACACCCTTTGGGAAATGGGGTATGTTCTCCACATCCCCAGGAAATGCCTTGCCAAAACAAGGTATGACTTAGGGGTGTCTAGGTACCCCCAAGACCAACAGCCCTACAAAGGCGCCAAAAAAGGCCAGTTTTGGTGGTTGGAAAAGCACAAGCCCATTGTGGGTTAACTTTTCCAATAACATAAATTAAAGAACCCTAACCTACAAATTTCTTTGAAAACACCTCCCCAACCATTTTCATTCATTCTTTCTTCTTTCTGCTCAATGAGATGTCAATGTTAGAAGGTAAAACATTGTTGTTTGGAGGTGACATGGTGTTGTTTGGTTGCCATCCCCCCATTTTCATTCATTCTTACATCTTCTAGACCTGAGACAATGCTATTTGGAGTTGAGACTGTTGTTTGGAGGCAGAAGGTGTGTTGTTTGGAGAAAAAAAGTGTGTCGTTTTGTTTTACATCTTTTCGATTAAGAGAGAGTGATGTTTGCAGCTACTTTGCTACATTGGAGACTATTGTTTGGTTGCATCTTGTTGGGTTGGAGATACAAGTGCCTTGTAACTCAAGAACAACATTGTTATTTAGTGTAGGGTTTAAATTTATGTTTTTGTTTCATCATTCATGTTTAGTTTTAAAAATCCTAAGAAGATATTTTGGGGGATTATGAATATATTTGTTTTTTTTTAGAATTTTCAATTTTGGATATTTCTTTTTGGTTGCATCTTGTTGGGTTGGAGATTCAAGTGATTTTTTAGTAAAAAATGGCATTGGTCTTTGGTTTAGGAATTTAATGTATGTTTCCTTTTTATCATTCACATTTAATACTTAAAGCTTCAATGAAAATTTTTGGGGAGTTGTGAATATATTTGTGAAGCTTCTTTCCCAACTAGGCTCCTTTACATTTATACTGAAGCCATGGTTCACCTGATTAAAGTAGCACCAAAAACTATTGTTGGTGCCTTCTGGATTCATAGCACATTGTGCATCAATAAGAATCATAGAAAAAATGTAAACTTGGTATTAGACAAAGCTAAGATCTTACAAAATCTACAAAATGGACCATAGTTGTTTGAAAAGACACATTTCTGGTAGGTTTTATAGCAGTAATTGAATTAATAATTCAGATCTACAATTTGAGGGAATTTACACATACATTAATTAATATTCACACTTGTAACTTTGCACTAATAAAGAACATTGAAAACAGTTCTGAAATCATTTAACATCATTTCTGAAATCAACTTAACAGCAACTAACATCTTTTTGAAAACTTTATTTAACATCAACTTGATTTACAGCAATAAATCATTCATAGTTGATGTAGCAACCTAAGTTTCTATGAAATTACATCTATCTTTACAACTTAGTTGCTCTTAGGTAAGCCCTCCATGTATTGGATTAAACCCAAAGTGAGGGAAGTAGTTGCTTTGGTGACAATGATAACTCTTCTCAAGAATCGGGAATATGGATGGTGTCAAGATATCAGGAATCTCGAATCATTCTTTCTTTCCCTTGATTTTGCTCATGTCTATAGAGAATACAACAAGAAGGCAAATGGCTTATCCAAGGAGGCACTCTCTATGGACTCTGGCCTCTTACAGTTCATTGAAATATGTGAAGGTGAAATACTGGGGAATGGATCGATGGAGCTCTTTTAATTTGGGCTTGACCTACTCTCTTTGACATATTTGATGTTTATTTTTCAAGAGTATGACAGAATTTAGATTTTTCACATCCTTTGGATGTCTGAGGCAGATGTTGATCTCCTCTTGTATCAGTTTCTTGGCAGGTCCATAAGTGCTTCCCTGGATAAGCCATGACTGGGTTCTTCTTATATTCCCTTGTAGACATCTTTTGAAGTCGGGATGAAGCTGGGATGTATTCCTTGGTATTTTGATCTTGGTGGTGAAGTTGGTTATCCAAATTCTCAATGTAGCTATCTGGAAGAGTCTCTGAACTAGATGTCTTTATATGAAGTTTGATAATTCATTTTTGGCATATTATAACCTTAAAAAAAACATTTTATGCATCCTATTATATGGCCTTTGCTTACAACCTAAAAGGTGACCAATCCAATGTTGATAGAGAATATTTCATAGCATATCTTCTACATAGCTAAATTATTTAATAGAAGAAGAGTAATTCCAGAACTATATTTAATACTAATTGTCGTTATATGAAGTTTGATAATTCATTTTTTCATATTATATAACATTTATAAAACATGCTATGCGTTCTATAGAATATGTGCCTTGTTTACCAAAAGGTGACCAGTCCAATGTTATTTGAACAAAGGATGTGTCATCACATATTAGGATGGACCATTCTTCATTTACTAGGCGAGTTCACTTATTACTAAGTTTTTTCTATTACCCCAAGGCCAAACACCATGTAGAATAGAGCTTAGGCTTGCAGGTTGGGAATATTAGTCAACTAGGATGTTTTTATTATTTCCTATAGTGGATTGTATTGCTTGGGGCATTTTCATCAAAAAGGACAAGACTAAATTCTAAAAAGAACAAAGACCTTTGATCACCTCTATGTTTTTTCATCTCTTGTTTTGATCATCTTTTGATCTTCTGCAAGTACGTTGAAGTTGACTCTTCAATTTGGGGAGGGCTATTTGAATAAGCCACTAACAATACATTTTGTTTCAAGGTGTTTCATCCAAAATAGTAAGATTTCTTCATCCTCTTTAGAGATTTGAATTGAAAAAATTGTTATAATTTATTCATTTCTTAACCAACTAAAAGGTACACATGGATGGAAATGCAGATGGATCCAAGTGATATTGTGGACTTTGGAATTTTTATTGGTGAAGAGAATTGTGCCCTTGGCACAGTCCAGTGTCAAAAAGATTGTACATATGCTGATATCCGTTGTGAAATTGTGAATGATGAAGTCGTTGAATATCCTTTTGATTTTATTATTGGCTCAACCGGATGTCCTTTAAATGCAAAGTAAGAGGAAAGAAGGAAACCTACAACAACAAATGTAGGCTTCAAGAGGAAAGTATGCGGGATGGTTGCTGAAACATTGGAATCACATGTAATGGAAGGAACGCCAATCTCTGAAAACATTGAAGGGAATGTGGAGGAACCTATGCATAAACAACTAAGAGTTGGTAATGTGTCCGAGTCAGTGGAACAAGTTGTGGTTGATCCTAATGTATTGGCATTGTGGGAACATAAAGTGAATAATTTAATGGAAGAGTTTGTAAAGGAGAAGCTAACACTAAAGGTATATTAAAAAATGGAAAACTTAATATAAAGATTCGTTGTGAAATTTGTGGCATTGATTATGGAACGGGGAAGTATCATTGGCAACGCGAACAATTCATAACTTCAAAAAAAATCATATGAAAACAAGGTTCCATCAACGTCACATTTCAATGTTGGGAATTAATGAAACTCCTTCAAGTAACAAAGAAAAGCAGACAACAGTGGCTAGAGATCAACTTGAGATTGATCAAGCAACAAAACTTCTACATGATTTCAACCAAACGCAAGAGCCTAATTTGTTCAAGGTGGTGGAAGCAACACTTGCAAACTATGAGGACAAGAAAAAAGTAAGAGTGGAATGTACACGATGCAATAGATGGTTCTCTTTGGTGCCGGCAAGTGGTAATATTTTCAATTCTCTAAATGAACACATGAAATCAAAGAAGCACACTACTAATACTACGGTTGAGGATTCACACGATACAGTTGTGTTGAGGAGTGGAACAGTTGGGAGACCGAAGAATCCTACCAATGAAAAGTCCCAACAAAGTTTGTGCAAGTTCTTGATCCCATCACTACCATCACCATTACATGGGGCTTCTACAAGTCCACATGCTCATACTTCAAGTGTGGAAATTACCCAAGTTTTAATTTAATTTGAATTTGAATATGCACGTTACTTTATTTGTTATTACTTGTTAGTAGCAGTTAGTAAATCATTAACCAATGTGTTTTTTCATCTTGTTCTAGGACAAATACCTCGCCTGATATTATTATGTTGGGGGTATTGAGATCCCTATCTTGAGAGAAGAGGGGAGATATTGGACACAAAGGTTCTAATGGATGACCAATGTGGTGGAAAAATGTGGGCCATAGAGAAACATACAAGGACAACACTAAATTATCATGGTACTGAATGCCGTATTAATGGTACATACAGACATATTCATTGCAAGAGGGTTTATGAAACAGGAATACCTTTTGATTCATTAACATGCAATTTTTGTAAGATGATACCTAATTGCGATGATTTTCGAATGCATTTATATCGCGAATCAAGGAGCAACATGAAAATACATGGGAGAGATATAGGGAAAGGGAGAAGGTTGGACCATTTGACTCAAACTGAACTCAAAATTGTTGCAAGAGACACAAATGCTACACATAGGTTAACAATGCAATCTCTTTCGTGTGAGAGGACAACGGTTGCTACACTGTCTATTAGAACAAGGTCTCTAAGGGAAAAGTTGTTTGAATCCACGGGAAGGAAGGATGTGTTCAGGTTTTGCAAGGATGTGTGCGAGGTTCATAAGCAAGGAAAATTACAAGGTAAAGATGCAGTTTGGGAATTTGTTCAAGATATATTTCACAACCTAGTTCGTTCAAAGTCGGGTAGAAGGTATAGTGCATCTGCTCAATCCATTTATGAGATGATTAAGTTATGGAGAGGTCCTAGATTACATAGCTTTATTAGCTTGAATTTGGATGGCCCTTCGATATCTATGACTTTAAGGCAAGTTAGAAAATCATTGACATATATCCCAGGGGAGAAAGAGTACATTTTTTAGACAATCAGAAAAGTTTATGCTTCCTATAAAGCCAAACATGGTATAGAGGGCCCAATTCTCGTATGCCTTGCTGAAGATGAAATTGTTGTGAAAAAATATGTAAGGTGGGTAGCAAAAAGTGATACATTGGTGGGTTTTTGTGGTAAGAAAGAATAACATAAGTGCCAATCACATTTATTGGTGACAGTTGGTGAGGGCGCTACAGTCTATGAGATTATTACAGATGCCTTCAAGAATTATGTGATTGGCGATTATGCACGTGTTATTATTGCAAACCCTTTACACGAGAAGCTTCCTCATTTGGTTGTGGTTGTTCATCCAACGTGCAACAGGTTTGATGCAAATTTTGTCCATCGACAATGGGAAAAAGTAGAAGACCTATGGAAGAAACACGTGGAATATTTTTTAGGACCTATTATTGGTCATTCCTCAAATGGGGATAGTAGGAGAAGAATGCTTATACTGAAGGATTATTACTCAACAATAGGCATGAGATATCAAATTCCTTAGGAAGGGTGGAGGCTAACTGACTTGTATGATGGCTTTAAAGTAATAGGACTTCATGACCAGGATTACATCCACAAAGGCAAAAAGATAGTGAATCCTTTATTTAGTGGTCGACGAGATCTGATTGTTGGAGAAGAGTTGATTAGTTTTAACCATGTAAGAATTTTTTATAACAATTTTAAAGTGGATGACCACATGCTTAAAATTGAGGATATAGAGAGGATTGATCGCCAAAATTGGGGTTCAGCACAACACATTTCTTCAAAGCATGTCCAGAGGTGCTTGAAGGAAATGAGAAGTACAGGTGGCAAGACATAGAGGACATCGGGTACATAGACCTATCTAGCAATCGTTGCTGACTATATTGATATTTTGTGTCTCCTAGTTTAACACTTTGGGAAAGAGTGCATAATTCTTCAAGAATCAATCATTTCTTCACCTTATGGCTATGTTGGGTCAGAGAATAGGCAAATACTAATGTCAACATTAATTTCATTAGTAGAGAGGCATATCAAGATGTAAAAATTTCTTGCCACTTTGAGGTTTTGTTGATGAGATTATTTCGTGATCAATACTCTAACTTACCATGTGCATTGCACCTTACTAGGTCAAATGTATGTGAGAAATTCTTTAGCAAATTCGGTGGCATGTTTGGAGTAGAGAGGACATATGATTTTGTTGACTTACTTCATGCTATTGGAACCCCTAATAGAGTTGCTGAAAAAGAATCGAATCCCCAAGGGCTTCGTTTCAATAAATCTCATAAGAAACAAATGAGAATCTAGAATAAATTGCATCAACAAATAGTAGAGGAAGGTGATGTCTTGTCACAATATGATTCAATTTCCACAGATAATAAAATTATAGAAGCTCTCAAGATAGGATTGGAGGATGCACAGGGAATTTTACAAGGTATTGGCATGCAACCAAAGAGACACATAGAAGATTCTTGGTGGTTTAAACCATGGATAGAGGATCACAATGTTCCAACATTTGAAGATGTGGATGAAGTAGTTGATAATTCTGCATCGGGTCATTCCACATCCATATTCCAATCTTCGTCTTTTATGGTACTCAATGATAGTAAATTGCAAACAATGGAAAGTGAGTGGAGGCACGAGTTGGATGGAATTTTAGATTCCGTTGATGAAAATGTAAACATAACTACCAAACCAGTGGTGGAGCTCGATGACAAGGACATGTACAAATATTGTTTGGTTAGTCAATTGAATGGAGACCTGACATTACCGAAAGATAGATTGACTAAAGTGAGGAATGGAGTATACTTCAGGCGAGATGAGAGGGCCCCCAAAAAGGGTGTTGCAATTGGTTTTGGAATTGGATCAAATTGTTCGGTGTTGTTTGAAAACGAGTTTATAGCTGTAGCTAAACGTACTACAAGAAAAGATGTATCTCAAAGTATAAAGCACGACGTTTATTCTGGGACTTGATACATTGGAAGAGTTCAAATAATAAGAAAGAAGGATGGTAATAGGGTGTTTGATTACCATAATGACATTGATCTTTTGGATAGGCCTGAAGGTGTTGAGCTTCAATGTTGTTGGTACAATAGAATAAAGGGGCAACGCATGTACAAGTATGAAGTTAGAAGTTAGAAGAAAGCGACCACAAAAAAGACACATACAAGTTAGAAGAAAGCGACCACGAAAATTTTGAGGATTTCATTAAAAATTTAAATAGGGTGAAGTTTTCAAACTATTCTATTTTATCTTATCTTTTGTACTACTATCTTATAACTTTTTTATAAAGTAGTATTTTTTGTATTATTGTTGATTCATTTGCATAAATTTCATACTCATTTTACTTTCTCTTATCTTCAAGTGCGGTGAATGGTTCAGATGCCGAACGGTTGGGTTAACTCTATGTGAAGTTATCGATTGTCAAATATTTCTCTATGCATTCTTGAAGCATGGTTCTTGAGGGTTACTGAACTATTGGCTAGTTCGACAATTATGTTTAATATTACTTTTAAAAGGATGAAACAAGTTTTTGTTTGTCAAATTTTGGTGCCCATGCCCATGTTAGAGTTTTCATATACTTTCTTTTGCTACTTCAATACTTAAATGGAATATTACTTAATGTGTGTTTCTTGAAATGTGTTTTCTAAATGTTTTCTTAAATGACATATCATGTTCTTTAATTTCATCATGTTTGTGTGGAGTGCATATTAACTCATTAGCAAATTGTGATTGTTGTTGATTCGAAAGATGGCTATGGTGTGGAAATCTCTTGTTATAAGACTCATTGTTGTGCACCTATTGTGGTATGGAGTGGTTCTAATTTCTATAACCAATGAATCTTATACAGTGATGACAAAAATATATAAAACAATGTACCTTGAGAGAGAGAAAATATTATTGGTCTTGTTGGTCTTATAAAGGAGTTGCATGTCCACCTTATATGGTTCACCTTGACCTTTTGGGTTTGTTGTTTGTTTTGTTGTGGCCCCCTTGGTTGACTCGTGATTCTTTATCTTACTTTGTCCATAGGTGATGTTTATTAATGTTTTGATACCTTATCTTAAGGAGCATGACTAAGCTCTATCCCTCTGCGTGATCTTTGCACGATCTTTGTTGATGCTCCATGTGATATCTTACTGCACCACCCTCGTGACTGGGATTTCCTTGTTACACCTTCCGTGTGAACACTTTGCACCAGCGTGAACGTTATTATGTTGTATTTTGGGTCCTCCTTCAGCGTGACCATGGCCTATTTCTTGGGTGGACTGTGGGTTCTTCCATAGTGTAACCATGAGTCTGTTTCTTGGTGGACTGTGGGTCCTTCACCAGCATGACCGTGATTTGTTTCTTTGCACTTTCTTGGTGGACTGTGGGTCCTTCAACCCAACCGAAAAACCTGTGCCTTAGTGATACCTTGAGAGGTCCTTCTCCAACATGACTGTGATCTGTTTTATTGGGTGGAATGTCGGTCCTTCACCAGCATGACCGTGATCTGTTTCTTGGTGGACTGTGGGTGCTTCACCAACATGACTGTGATATGTTTTCTTGAGTGGACTGTGGGTCCTTCCCCAACGTGACTGTGATCTATTTTCTTGGTGGACTGTGTGTCCTTCTCCAGCATGACCATGATCTGTTTTCTCGGGTGGACTGTGGGTCCTTCCCTAGCGTGACCATGAGGTGACCATGAGCCTGTTTTCTTGTGTGGACTGTGGGGTCTTCGCCAGTGTGACAGTGAGTTTCACTTTATGGGTGGACTGTGTTTTTTCAAGCATGACTATGCAAAGTATGCCTCTGTCTTTGCAGTATGTGACTGCATCCTTACCCAGCATGACTCTGTGTCCATTGACAACATGACTGTACTGGGTATGAATGTGCTTGTTGACTAAGAAGTATGGGTCAGTACGTTGTCAGTATGCTTATGCTTTAGCCCTCTTTGGATCTCTCTCAAGGTACATAAATTGTTTGTCTAGATTGACTTGTCCCTTTGGTGACAAGATCAAATCTGAAAAATCTGAGTATATGGTCGATTCAAATATTGGTTATGATTATTTACTGTTGATATCTACTGTACATTATTTTATCATGTTGTTACTGTACATGGAATTTGATGATTCTCGAGGACCAACTTTAGCGCAGTGAATAATGGAGCGTTAAGTTGAAAGAGATGAAAATTATGTTTGTTTATTAGAGTTCAAATTTTATTATAGTAGTATTGTTTTGAATCTGATATTATATGTTCATGCATTAATCTCACCAGGTATTCTATGTTTTCCAAATTTTTATATTTCTTGACCCTTTAACAACAGAATCTAGAGTATTACCTTCCTCTTGTTTTATTTGTGATACAATTGTAATGTTTAATTTCGTAAAATAATGTACAAGAGTGAGACAAGACACATACGAGATAAGTTTAAAGCATAGCTTTCATCTCGTTCAACTTAAAAACTCCCGAATGTGAACTTTCAGAAGTGTTAATGTTGAACGAGATGAAAATCTTGCGTTCAGACTTGTGTGGACTATACATTATTTTATCTTGTTGTTACTATACATGGCATTTGATGATTCTCAAGGACCAACTTTAATGCAGTGACTAATGGAGTGTTAAGTTGAAAGAGATGAAAATTATGTTTGTTTATTTTAGTTCAAATTTTACTACATCTGTACTGTGCTGAATATGCTTTTATACATTCATGCATTAAAGTTTACTACTTAAATTAAAAACTCCTCTAACCCTTAAACTTCAACATCAAGTACTTTGGAGACATGTACATGGCATATTCCATGCTTGGTTTTTACAGTTTTTGTTATTTGGATTTCCTGTTTATCCTTGTCTGGTTTTCTTGAAAAGTATAAGAAGCTTACTTTATAATTCTCTTTTACTTTAATGACACATATAATTCTCATGTCCCTGATCTAAGAATTAGTGCTATTTTTCCTTTTATGTCAGATATTACTTGTTTACCATATGGAACTTATGTAGGTTTTGAGCTATAGTTACCAAAACAAAAATAGGATATGAATGAGAATACGTATTCCAGTTCTTAGATTTCTTTTTGGATATGATACATTTGGATATGGCTTGGAGGTGTAGTTATTAGTAAGGCAGAAAGCTAGTGGTTGCATATGCACGTTATTCAATATATTGTCTTAGCATGCAGAAATACTTTCAAGGACTCTGTTCACTATGCATGGACATATGTTCCACAATATCTGAGGTTTGTGATCTCCGTACTTTGTTGAATAAATAAGTGAATTCAAGTTTAGGCTTGGATTGTTGAGAATCCATTTTTTTAAGAATGTCACTGTAATACTATTTCATGTGGACGGTCACACAACTAATATAAGACTTATACTTGTCTAATCTTGTTTGATTTTTCTAAATGCAACTCTGTAGATAGTGACACACCATCCAATTTCATTACTGTAGTATCGTTTATCTTCACCTTAAATTTTAATGAACCTATCACATTTTATGATGAAGCTTCAACACCATATTTAATAGGGGAAACTTGCTCATGCTTGCAAACATACAACTTCTTAGCTAACTGCCCTTGGTTAAAATTCTCTGAGCCAGACTACCCATGATCTTTCTTAAGGCCTTTGCTATTTTTCTTTATTGGGGTTGCACAAGATTTATTCACCTTGATGCCCTTTGACTTGTATTCATATTGCTCAGCCTCGCCCTTTTGTGCAACTCAAGCCTTGATAAGAGGTGTGCTAATTGAATTGACTTTCCTTGAAGATAAATTTGAAACATCTTGCTTCTTTGGAGAAGGCATCACTGGTGCAATCATGCTCTGTAGCTTTTGTTCTTCCATTTTTGGATCAACCAATGATTCAGTAGACATTTTAGCATGTGCACTCCTCTCATCCTTATCTCCAATCTTCCATTTATCCATATGCTTAGAGGACATTGAATCTTCAAACCATGGATCCATCTGCTTCTCCTCTACCCATTTAGTAGGTTATGAAGAAAACCTTATAAAGGATTGATATGAATATGAAGACACCACAGGTTTCTTACTACCTCTTGTTTTGGTTGCTTCTTTTTTTATCAATGTGTCTACTTTGACACATTCCTCAATTCCCTTAACTGTCTTCTTGTCATTATCAAAACATTTATTATAAGATTTTTCATCTACATAAATCTTGTATGCATCATCCTGTCCAGTCACACCAGTTGCCACTGGCTCCACTAAAGTAGTTGCAGCCTCTGCAACACATGCAGACATAGCTTCCTGAACATATCACCCTTCAATTTTTTTTTACAGTTTGGAACATGAATGCTCTCTTAAGTGTTTCCATGTTTAAAAGATTCAAAATTGTTGACAATGTTATCTATCACTGATTTTATACGATCTAGGAACTCACTTTTAGGCACTAATCAAGAACCTCTAATTTATTTTTCCATGCTTTTCCTTTTCTGACCAAACTGCTTTTCACTCATGGTCTGCTATGAAATAATGCATGTATCTGGTGATTGTATCCCAATTTTTTTAAGATAAGAAGAAAAATTCAAAATAGTGTCTCATCATTATGAATATTTCTTTCACTCTCTAATGACCTTTTAAAGTCTCTCTTTGTTGTTAATCACCTCTCACAAAGGGGTTTCTAAACCTACCATTGTCTTGGTATGTTAAAAACATATTTGATAGAACACTATTAGGGCTTGTTCTAAACATATCATTGTCCTGCTTTGTTAAAAATATATTTTACAGAACACTAATAGGGCCGATAATGCCGACTGCCCCCACTACCAGAATTCCTTCCACCACCTTGAATACTACTACCTGAACCAGTTCTACTTGATCTATACGACGAAGACCCTCCTCCATCAGAAGCATACCCTTCTGCTCTGTATGGGGCAAATCCTCCTACCCCATTCCTTGGTTGTTTCTTGATCAACAAAGAGAAACAAATTTCAAGAAACAGTGTTTGTCTGTAAGATAAAGGAAAACATGAAATAAGTAAGTACTTACAATACATATCCAACACGCCCATCTAAAAGTATCATGGGTACCATCGTCATGCCTTCAGGTGTCGGGCCTCTTCCATAGATGACAGGCTAAAATACCATATGAAAAAGCTTAGAAAAAAGGATATTTGAGATTACATCTACCATAGATAACAGGCTGAAAAACCTTATGAGAAAGTTCACATGGAAGGCTATAAAGATAATTATAAAAGCTTGTAAAATACAACAAAAATAAAGACCAAAAGAATTATAAATCTCTTCCAGGTGTAATCATGCAGAATCAGAACAACAATACCTCCTTTTACCTGAGTATAGCCCATGGAGTCAAAACCATACATGTTCGGATTGTAACCATACCCAGCTTGAGGCTGAAAATTTGAAAACAGAGGTCTTTGAAAAGAGGTAGGGTTTGCCATAGATTGGCGCTTCTTATCACTCAAAGGTCTTGCTAAAGATACCGACAGCTCCCGATCTAGAAATAAATAAATAAAGCTTACAGATCTTAACATATTTTACTAATCAAAAGTATGATGAACGAGGCAGAATTTCAAGAAACAATTTCCCTTGTTGCCTTTTTTTTCTTTTTACCTTCAAGAACATATTTCTCTATTTTTTCAATAGCTTTTATGGCACTGGAATGGTCAGCATAATGAACAAAGAAAAAATCACGCTTTGGTTGCCCAGGCTTTTGTTCTAATAATAGGACTTTAGTAACTTCACCATGTCGACCAAAAAGTTCTTTTAGTTTCTCTTCTATCACATTCTCAGGCAAATTACGCACATAGACAAACTTGACCTGACGAGAAAATCAAGTACAACAGTCATGATTTCTGCCTAAAAGCTCAAATACAGATGCAATTTGGAAATTTGAACTTCAAATGTCGTACCTTTATCAACTCCAAATGTTGAAATCCAGGACCTTACTCAGAGACAACTTTTGTGAGGTCCTCTTCTTTCAAATTTGATGGGATATTGCCAAGGAAAAGCCGATTTTCTGGTTTGGATTCCGATACTCTTAATTTCTTGTTCTGAATTTCAAGAAAGTTGTTAGTTAGACAGATAGGTAAACTTCCACTATGAAGCATGTTAATGATAAAGGTTCTCAGATGATTTGAAAGGAAAATTGTCAACAACCTCCAACTCAAAACCATTCAATGTCTCAATGGCCTTCTTGGCACTCTCCTTGGTTGCGAATGTAACAAATGCATATTCTAACTTGCTTGCCTCCCATTTTATATTAACTTGTTAAAAATTACAACATTTTAGTACAACGAAAATCAATATGAAGAAACTAACCAGGAATAAGGGTAAAAAATTCATTTAAAAATAGAAGATAAAACATTTACCTCAAAAACCTCTCCATGCTGCTCACAAAGACTTGTTAAATCTTACTTGGTTATATTCCGAGGTAAATTACCTACAAAGACTTCAGTACCATGTGGAGGGTGTGCTAAAAATTTCTCAACATTACACTCTTCTTTGTCCTTATCAGCCTTCTCGCCATTGCCTTCTGCAGGCAAGGCATCCTCTATAGTATCATTATTGGCATCATCTTCAGATGATTTTTCAGGGTCCACATTTGACACATTGGCATCTTGGTCAACTTCTTGTTCATCCTGTGAACCAGATCCTTCATTCTCTGCCAGTTCAAGATCAAGGCCTTCTTGACCATCATTTTTCTCTTCCTCTTCAACATCTCCCTGATCCTCTGCTTCCTCGTCCATTATTTCTTCTGGCTCTTATTCATCACCCTCAAGGTCAACTTTCTCTTTATCACACTCATAATGAAAATCTTTAGCAGATCCTCTGGAATCCTGCATTGTCTCAATCTTCTTGTCTGCTGCCTGAATGCCACCTACAAAGCTTGAAGGGAAATTGTGGAGGAGGCAGAGAAGAAAGGAGTATTTGCAGAAAGAGGGACAGAAATATACTGGAGATAGAACAAGTGGAATTGCAACAGGTTTTGCAGAGTGAGAATCTCAAAGGAAATATAAGGGCCATGAGAAATTCCTTGAGAGATATTACTGAATGAAATTTAAAAGGGAGGATACCAGAGAGTAAATTTAACAAGGGTAGAGCTGAAATTAAGAAGTATTAATCAAGAAGGCACCCCTAGTGTCCAGACAAAACACAGACATTTCTCACAGTTAAGATAATAAAACATAAAAAACAAAAATGTGTTGTCAAAAGAGAGAGAAACAACAACTATCATCAAAAACTTCTATTTCATCGACAATTGAAAAGTTTATGAAGGAATAAAACACAAAATGGAAAAACAGACTTGAGATGAGCCATTCTGGACAATAAATTAAAGTCTAACAAATTCAAAAGCAATATCTGAAATCAGTGGAACATCTGACATAGGATACATTGACCAATGTTTCTAAAATTAGGCGGCAAACCCAGTAAAACATTTTCCAAACACAAAAAATGGGTGTTTTCATTTGGGAGCATTAGACTCACCAAAAATACACATTTCAAGCACTGAACCAAAAACAAATAATTGATCACACCATCAAGTACAACTAGAGGGCATATCCTGTGTTAACTCAAATTTTAGAGAGATAAAATGGCCTAAAACATGCCAGCCTAGTGATGCCATGGCTTATCTGAACCATGTTGGCACTTTTACTAAACCAACCTACAGGTTCAGGTACATGTTTGCACTGATTAAGATCACACATGTGCAAAAACACTGTTGGGAGACTATATCTAATATTTTCAGGCTAGAAACTAGATAGATGTACAACCATTTTTAGTATTTAATCCATCAAAGGACATCCTCAAATAATTCCTTGCAGTATTTTGTTCAACATCTGCTGAAACTGTATATTATCCTATATAATAGAATATGTACCTTAAGGAGATGATTTCGCTCAACTCCAAGTAATCTAATCCTTATTCAAATAAATTATTCTATTTGCCAATCAACCTATTTGTGGTGTTTGTGAATGTTAGTATGTACTATGTGCATGTTAACGTAATATCATGTCAATTCAATCCTACAGTTTCTTCCTTATTAGCAAAGCATCCAGCTAACTAAAAGAGTCACAACATTTGCATAATCATCTAGTGGCAATTATCTATGACATATTTTGTTTGCTTCTAGGTAGCATAAGGACCCATCTCTAGGCTTCCAGCCATACGTACATGTCCCCTGTGTTTCCTCATCACCATGGGATGGGTTTGCGTGGGGTTTGCAAGAGGAAATGTCCTCTTTATGTGTAGATATTCCTGCAGAAAATGGGATGTGTTCCCCTACACCAGGGATGGTTGAGAGATGTCATTGGAATCCATCAACTGTCCCGGGGATGCTAAACAGTTTCCTAGGAAGTTGGGGGACTACTCTTCTTAACAAATTCTAATCACTTCTGGGTGCATCCTAACCATTGCCAGCGGTCCTTCCTTTAGAAAAAAATAACGTGCCTTAAAATATTTAAAATGAAATTGAAAATAGTTTTCCAATCGAAACTAAACAGTGAGCACTAACCCAAAGCCTAATGCATGAACTAACTCGAGTTTCAATTAACTCTTGTCCTTTAGGTTTTTTCTTTATTTATATAGATCGTTTCATATTATTTCAATTTCCAAATATCCATATCTGAATAGTAATAAGTGAGAAAACTTGAGATTGACTTATACATTGTTTAAATCTAAAATTGTTCACTAATTGAAGAGTTATCCTCATACTAGCAATCAGAATCAATGAACATACATGTGGAAATACGAAGCCACTAATAGGAAAATTTATAAAAACTGGTTATAAGTTCACATGAATGCCTCCTTTGAAATTTGAGACTTTCATTTAGACAATCATACGAGTGGTCCAAGTTGTCAAGAATATGTTAGTAGAGCTGTGCAAGAGCTTGGGATTGTTTTCTTTTGCCCATCCTAGGTCCGTTGAGCCTCTATTTTGGAATCTAGTCCATCTAAGATTGCTTCAACATCTGTACCTTTTACTAAGAATAATAATAATGATCTAATTTAAGGTCATGGACTAGTTAGACGTCAATTTAATGTATGAGACCTCTGTGTTTGTGGGACAAGGGACCCTCTCCACACAACAATTTCACTGCTTTAATCTATGAAGGTGTATATACCCTACCCGCTTCAATATCCAAGGAGGAAATACATGTTCTTAACTATTAGGCCACTCATACTGTACATAATCTTAATCATAATCAGGTTATGATGTGACAAATTTGTACCTTATCATCCCCTTTGTATTTTTATATCCCAATTATTCTGCTTACATAAATTGTAATATAGTCCTTCACAAATTTCAGTTTCAATAATGCTTTTCTAGGTCTATTATATTCCTCTACCTCTTTGGGAAATGATATTTTTGGAGATTGACAAATTTATTTTTGGGTTCATTAACTTAGTTTATACCATGGTAGAAAAAAACAACCCTCTTAGAAAAATGGCATGAACAATTTTTAGACAACGATTCTTTAAACATATTCAAAGTGATGATTTTCATTTGAAGATTTGTCACATAATATCTCCCAACCGAAAATTCTATTCACTAAGGAGTATGCAACATTATCTGCAGCGTGCAGAAGTGCCTATTCCTGATTCAAGTTTGGCCTTTTAGATTTTGGTCATATGAGTTTGTTGTTTCAATATTTGTGCATGCTTATTTGCATGAGTTTCACAAAACATTGCTTTTATCCCTAGTATTATATAAAACATCTTCTGGAAAAGTGCATATATTAAGTGCCAAAACACATCCAAATGTACTAGAACTGGAAAACTCATCCTAATATGCATGTGTAGTTAAACCATAGAAACACTCACTAAACTTGGGGAAAGTGTTAAATATAAATTTAACCTCTTAGGATAGAATCAAGAATAATAGCTGACAAAGTTATGTCACTATTTTTCTACGATATAGGAACTCACTTTCAGGAACTAATAGAGAACCTCTAATTTCTTTTTCCATGCTTTTCCTTTTTTGACCAAACTGCTTTTCACTCATGGTCTGCTCTGAAATAATGCCTGTATCTGGTGATTATATCCTAATTTCTTCAAGATAAGAAGACAAATTCAAAATATTGTCTGCATCATTATGAAAATTTCTTTCACTCTCTGGTGACCTTTTAAAGTCTCTCTTTGTTGTCTTCAACTATGGCTCAGTTATTAAATATAGTACACTCGAAACATCAGACCTCAAATAGTTATCAAAATGTCTTGTAGGCATTGCACCAGCAACATCAGACCTCAAATGGTCCTCAAAATGGCTTGTAGGCTTATTTATCTTTAGTATGGACCTCATATTGTAGGATTTATATGTTGATAATGAGCTGTGCTTTTTAAGCCCAACCTGAACTGAATTGAGCATCTTACTATCTTTCTTATCAGACGATACCAGGGATGTAGCAGGATTTTTTGTGGTAAATTCCCAGTAATGTTGCTTCATTTTGAAAAACTTACCCAAAAGACAAGAAGCAGAAGCTCAAATTACAATTCCTCAGAAAATGTTGGGCATATGTACTGTAGAAGCAGATGCTCAAATAACTCCCTGATTCTAAGCCCTTTAACACTACTATCCTTATAGTTTTTAATAGGTCCTATATTCATTGTTGATATATTCTTGAGGACTTTGGTGTGTTATACATACATTTTACTCAGACATATATTCAATCACAAGCATATTCAGACTCTTCAGGACTTTAGTGTGTTATCTGAACATTCAGAATCCTCAGAGATGTCTTCAATCACAAGCACGAGTAGAACTCTCTTTCAGTCTGTATGAGTTGAGCCAGATTGAATGCAGGTGGATGACAAACAAAACTTTAATTCCAATGCTGCTTCTTACCAAATTCACCATTGTATTGTTTGCAATAAGCAATGGCACTTTGAAGGTCCTCGCTACAGAAGGTCTGAGAAGAATTCATGGAGGGCACGCTGCTTTCAACACTAGAGTACTTGAAACCCAAATGGATTTGTCTTCCTAATTCATCTGCAATACATGGCCATACACGTCCCTCGTTCATTTTTAGCTGTTGATCACCAGTTTGGGCATCATTACGCCTCCGAGAAGATATTGTGTGCTTCACCAGCCTCACATACTTGTGCACAATATGATTAACACTAATAGTGGTACTACTCTTGTCACTTTTTAATAGAGAGTTTGGGTTTTGCTTAGTGATGTAATCCCTGGTATAAAATGGCACAGAAGCAGCCTTCATGGACTTGAATTTCACCATGAATCTCATAAGCTTTTCCATGGAAGGATGCAAAGGAGGAGAACGATTCAAATCATCCATGCCATGTTTTGAAAACTCACTGAATCCAATCATGGGAACCTTCACCTTCAATTTGGTGGCAAGTTGAACCATTGGCTGGAAGTGGTTTTTCTCCTCAATTTCAACAAGCCTGCACGAGGACTCCTTACAGCAACCGGGTCTCTGGTTTGAGTCCATGGAACCCAAAGAAAATCTATCAAATCCATCTGTTTCACCTTCAAGTTCTTTGGGCGAGGATAGATTTATGACCATCTCTAAACATGGAGGCAAATTAAGTGGAAGCAGTTGGCCTCTATAAAATAAATCATATGCAGGAGAAACATGGCCATCACACTCTTTTATTTTAGGCTAGACACTGAATTCAAATTCTTCGAATTCTATATTGGCCTCTAGAGGACTGTTGTTTCCATTGTAGGGGAAAATCAAGTCCTTATCAAAATAATATTCATAATCATATTCAAAGCAACTGAACATGAAATTGTCACCTATGTCAGTACATTCCTTCTCCATCACAAAGTTTTATTCTGTAACATTAAATTTAAATCTAGAAAATCATGATTTATGAGCAGAATTGGCATTTTGGTTTCTAGAATATGTATTTATTTGCTCTGGAGATTCAAAGCAAATTGCTAACAGGTTCTTGTGGGCGCTCAAAATGTTGCAGATATCGGTGGAAGGTTCTTCAAAATGTTCAATGTTGACCTGTATGTGTCGAAAATTGGCAGATACAGGGCCTTAAAATGGATCATAGAAGGAATGAAAATGTGTTTTGCAGGGTGGTAAATTATCTAAATAGGGTTGGTAACCGAATGGAACGGGAGCGTGGATAGCGGGTAGGTAACTGATTGGGAGGGGATTTACAAGTGAATAAGAAATCATACACCAAACATAAAGCAATACATAATAAACGAGGACAAAAAAATGAAATAGTTTGTTTCTTCTATTTTAGAATGCGAAATCAAAGTAATTATATGGAGCACATCATAAGGGGCTTTGGGATTCCACCGATATCCTTTTGACTTCACCGATTTTGAAATTATTAAATTCATTGTTTACTATTTCAATCATCTAGATTCAGAGAGCTGTTATGCTCTCAGTTTGCAATTCTAAGATTGTGTGTTTTGATGGAGTGAAATTCACGGCAGGATTTTCTACCACGGCTTCTAGAAGAAAGGGAAGTATGGTCATATATACCCTTATATATGGTAATCAATATTTAGCTTGTTATAGGCTATTTAATGTGCCGAATGCTAGTTGTTGTTAGAGATCCAATCTATAGCATGCTTGCTGTAGTACACTGTAAATAATTTTGAACCATATTCAATGCTATTATATGATGTAAATTAAACCCAAAAATGAACTTTATGTAAGAACATATAATCATTATATTTATTTATAATATTTTTGAAACAACAACGAATATATAAGATCTAGGCTTTCAGATAATCATGTAAAAATCATATATGATTAGATGTAGGAAACTTTTATTATGTCATGTAAAAATCATTGTAGGTGAAGTAATGTGCATCCACAATATACATCGAAAGAAGCAAGGTGCATTGTAGAATGCATGTGGGGTATCATGTCAATATACTAGGTAGAAATATAAAGGGGTATAAAAAATGTAAATAAAAAATTGGATACATGCACTATATAGTGAAAATAGGGTTTTTTTTTAAATTGGGAAGGCATATTGGGAGGGGGTTAAAAAAAACGATTTTGGGAGGTATTTTCCAATATTTTTTGAAAATAGGGGTATTCTTTCACATGCCACGAACGAGCGTGCTATGGCATGGTTTCACTAAGTGAAGACCCCGTAGCAGTTCCCAACATAGACATAATATTAATTTCCTATGCTAACAAAGGGCCAATCACCAATGGGCATTTGAAAACCAGAGAAATCCAACTGGATAATGGAAATGGTCTAACCTATGATTTCAATTGCTAAATTGCTCACACATCAATGCTTCAGATCCACAACTCTCATGGTGAAATAGAATGGTGTTAGAAACATTAACATTCTTGAAATGTATATGTGTGTGGATGGGAAAATTTGACAGAAAAATCCAACCTTCAAAAGTTTAGAAATCAACCATATATATAGTATCTAGGGATAAGGAATTTTGACAAAAATTAGTCTAGTTTAGAATTTGCCCACATATCTTTAGAATCTGTTCATATATACAAGACTTTAGAGTATGAAAGTGTTTAGATAATGAATAAAATGGAATTTGAAATTGAAGTCAAACTAAATAGAATATATGTGTGTGTGTGCGTGTGTGTGTTTCACAATGTTTGTTTTATATATTTTTGTTGTAGAAAGCGTCTATGCACATAAACACATAATCAACATTCTTTGCTCGAGATTAGCAACCTCACTTCTTTAAATCCTAGTTGATTTCTCCTTATATTAAATCGGCTCAATGTCACTCAAAGGGAAATAAAAAAGAAATGAGTATTAAAACAATTCCTCAAGAAAACAAATGACTTGCAACAAAAATATAGAACCAAATATATTGAATGAGTTCACACCAATGTTGGAGAGTTGCTGTAGTATTACTCAAACCTCAGAATCTCACCTCCAAACAGTTGAGTAGGATCGACCATGTTTTTCCTTCTCCTTGTTGGCTTCTTTGGATCAACAAAAGTTGGTATGTGATTCCATTGTCCATGGAATTAGTAGAAGGACGAGGAGCAGGTAGTGGACCTAATTACATACGCACATTTTCTAGGTAGCGGAGAAAAAAATATTCGAATCAATACTTCTTATCTGCATTTTATAAGCAACAAAAGATGTTGAAAAGAAATTGTAATTTCAATTTTTAAATAGTGCATTAAAATATACATACCAGGAGGAGGAGAAAGTTCTCCCCATGCTCCAAAGTAATGAAATTGCTCAACGTGGTACATAAGATCTATGTAATGTTTGCAAAGCACAAAGGAATAGTTTATATTTGAGCTAGGTATTTTTAAAGTTGTTTTTATTTCCTTACACCTTCTTTCTTTAATAACCTATAGATCATTCATTTTGCATGAATAATTTAGATAATTAATTTCCCATAAATAATAGAACAAGGAGAATAAATCAACATAAGAAAAGCCCACATTATAAATAGGAATTGATGCAGAACACAGTCCTTTAGAAACACACAAAAATAGACACAAAAGTAATTTATACATGAGTTACAATAACTTAATTTAGAAGAGGTTATTCTGCTAAATAAATCCCAACACGCATCCTTTGAAACTATATACTCTGGTTCACATGGTGTACATCCTTAGAGCTAGCTCTAAGCTAAATATCCCAAAATAAAAGTGCACTCAATCGAGATTTAATGCAGAAGAAGTCAAATATGAAAGTACTATCCAATATATTAATGCAATGTTCACATCCAAAACTACATGATCAATTATCAAAGGGTTCAAAGGGTTTTGACCTTTAAAAGTATTTACTTAATAGGGTAACAGAAAGATCAATACAAAATCTATCACAAAGAGAAGTTAAAACTATTTCTATGATGCTAAACGTCATCCATGTATATACTTGTTATCTAATGATGCGATATACCAAAGTGAAGGTGGTAATGAAATATATTATAATCATGTTTTACTTCACCACATGTTACTCGAATTACCTTATCTACTTGCTGTAAATTGTTGGTCCATGACTCAAGCACTAAAATGGCATCATGTATGACATTTAGCAGGTACACATAGTTATTGTCAATATAAACTTTAAAAGAAAGATGCAATTGTTATATGGAATCTAGATGATTCAATGGTATTGAAATCTATGCTAACTAACGGTAAAGCAAATTCTATAGGATTGTAGACATATCTTGTCAATGAATGTAAGAAACCCTAACATATATTTAATAAAAATACCATACATCTTTTTGAACAGAAATAGAACATGCAAAGCAAGTTTCAATTCAACTATAAAGTCTTGCCAATATTTTTTCTATGGTTTAATTGATCTATAATGAAATGGGGAGTAAGAATGATTGATAGATAGCTACCAAACAATGCCACCCTTCTAAGCTACATTGATGATCATAATTTCTCCATTGGGAAGACTAAGCATGTCTGGCATAACCTTCAGCTTGGGCATTTTCTCCATCGACCATCTAGGGTTTCTGTCTGTAATGATTATTTTGTCGTAGTTATTGAGAGTGTCTATGAAATTGTGAGATTTCAAGCAGTAAGCATTTTTTGGTCCACCTCCACATATTAAAATCTCTACTATTTGGAATGTGTTTGTGGAGTCAAGTGGGAGCATCACCAATGACCCGGATGCAAGGTAACTCCTGGCTCCTCCTCCTGGGATTCTGGGGAATTATTTCACAACTCTGTTTTTGGGATTGGAGTCCTCGTTGACAAAGATGAACAGATTGCTATCTAATTAAAGATGCAAGAAAAGGTATAGATTGTTCTCTAAATATGGAGTGTAAGTTTTTTTGGAGGAATGGTTGTCTGTAAAATCCTTCTTGGGACTAAATCTTTGGAACAAATTCATAAGAGAAATCTCTTCTACTTCTAACCATAATGATTCTGTTATCAGGGAGTAGTTCAAAGTTTCTATCAACCATAGTCCATGCCAGTCAGTTCATATCAATCATAGTTCCTTTGTCAAATCTCTTATCGGCCAAATTTTATGTCAATCACAGATCCTTTTTCATAGTTCCTGTCGATCATATATCATTTGTCATAGTTCTTTCCAATCATAGTTCCTACCAAAGTTATTATTAGTCGTCATTATTATTAGATAATGGTTCCCTTTTTGGTCAAATTTCACCCTATAATAGTTCCCTTGTAATCAAAGTTCATATTTTAGGAAAGTTCTCTATATCTACGATCCATTGGAACTCTGGCTGATAGTACCAATGTCATAACTTTGATTGATAGGAACTTTGACCAACAAAGGAACCATTCTCAATAGGAACATTGACCAATATGAATTTTTATAGTAACTATGACTAATAGGAACTATGATCGATGAGGACTTTGACAGATAGTAACTATGGTGAAGGAACTATGACTGATAGGAACTTTGACCGACATGAACTATGATTAACAAGAACTAGTTCTTGAGGTCATAACTCCTTATCACAGTTACTGTTGGCTAGAATTTATCCGGGTCAAAGTTGATAGTTCATGTCAGTCATAGCTCCTGTCAGCCATAGTTCCTATGGGTCTAGGCCATAGTCATATTTCCTATGGGTCTAGGTCATAACTTTTGAGGTTGTATTTCCTGTTGGTTAGAGTTCCTTTGGGTAAGAGTTCTTGAGTTCATAGTTCCTTCTAGTTAGAGTTCTCATGGGTCATATTTCCCATGGTAATAGTTCCAGTGGTCATAGTTCCTATTGGTTATAGTTCATTTAGGTCATAATTCTTGAGGTCATAGTTCTTGATCATAGTTCTTGTTGGATAGAGTTTTTTAATCCAAATGGACATTGGTCGCAACCCACCTAGTCCACTAGCTTAAAACATTTTTTTCTAGTTTGGATTTTTTTTGCGTCCTGATCTTTTGAGGTCATTTTGAGGCGTTAAACAATGTTTTTTTGGCACAACGGTGCTAAGATGATAGCCAAAGGCATGGTTTAAGCCATTCAAATGTGTTATTCTCAGCTAGAACTTTCCGACAGGTTATACCATAGTCACTATGCAGATTGTATGCAGAAGTTACACCTTGGGAAGTTGACATATAAACTAAACACAACAGGGCCCACACATATTTTGGCATTTCATCTTCTGGGGTTAAGATTTTTATGTTTAATGCTTTCTCATTGATTCTTTATATTAAAAGGTACTTTTGGCGTCATTTGTAACTTAGCTTCTTACGGATGACCATAGTCACTACATCTCTTCTCACGGATCAACTACCACCATTCTAGCTATTTTGTATTCTGTAGTTTACAGTTTGTTCTATTTTAGTAAGTTATATAGTTTGAGTTTATTCTATCGCTATGTTATTGAAATATATATGTGTGTACAATGTTCTATATGCTATATTTCATTTTGTTCTCGCACAAACTTGGATTAGTTTTCAAGGTCATAGTTCTTGTGTTCATAACTCTGGTTGGTCATAGCTCCTATGGGTTTAGCTCATAGTCTCAATGTCATAGTTTCTGAGGCTATAGTTCTTTTGGATATAGTTTCCTAAGTTCATAGTTCTTGTGGTCATTGTTCATGTTGGCTAGAGTTCCTCTGAGTCAGAGTTCCTATGGATCATAGTTCCTGAGGTCATAGTTCTTGTGGTTATAGCTCATGTCAACCATAGTTCCTTTGGGTTTTCTTAAGGTCATATTTATTGTGGGTCTAGGTCTGAGTTCCCTATGTCATAATTCCTTTTATAGTCATATTTCTTGTATTGTTCTTATTGGGTAGATTTATTGTCAGCTACTATGAAGATATTATAGTTGGTTAGAGATTCTTTCTTTTGTCAAAGGTTTGATGGGGCCTAGGTTCTTTTTTGTTAGAGATCCCATGGTTCTAAGTTCCCAGTGTCATATTTCTTATGCTCATATCTCTCATGGGTCTAGGTTCTTGAGGTCATAGTTCAATTGTTTGTTAGAGTTCCCATGTTCATAATTCCTTTATCATATGTCATTTTTCCATAATTTGTGTTGGTTAGAGTTCTTGTTGGTCAAAGTTTATGAGGAGATCAAGAAACTATGAAAAGACTTTGACCAACAAGAACTCTAACCAACACAAATTATGGAAATGGGAATATTTTTAGGCAAACACAGTTGACCACATATGCTCAAGGCCACATTTGAAGACATTATTGAGTATATTTTGGAAATGGGAATATTTTTAGGCAAACATAGTATGTTGAAAGAAGTGGATGACAACCACAACATGCAATCGATGGGATTTTATAACTTTGAAATCAAATCTTCTAGCAAACCTTTGATAGTGTTACCGACACCTTTTAAAAACTAGGAAAAAAATTATTGGGATTTTTAAATCTTTGAGAAAGTTGTTGATGATGTAGTTGGGACTATTTTGAAACTTATAAACTGATCTTTCAAAAATATGTTGCAAGTGTTATCGATGAGATTTTAAAACTTTGAAACTAATTCTTCTAGTAAATCATCAATAGTGTTATCGACAACTTTTAAAAACTCGGAAAAATAATTGGGATTTAAAATCTTTGAAAAAGATGTACATGATTTATCAGGACTATTTCGAAACTTATAAACAAATCTTTCAAAAAGATGTTGGAAGTGTTATTGGTGATATTTTAAAATATTGAAATAAAATCTTCTAGCAAACCACCGATACTGTTATCGATTCCTTTTAAAAACTCCAAAAACAATCTTTACATAAAATACGGTTGAATCATTTTGTTGATCTATGATAAGATCTTTTGGGAAAACGTCTGTAGTGTTATATTCCCTTTTTCAAATATTTTTTCCTTCAAATAATTTTGAGAAAGGAGATATGAAAGATGAATTAAACTAAAAATCGAACATTAAAAGAAAGTTGAATTCAAAGTAATGAAGCATATCAAAAGGGGAACCCCAAAAATATTATTAAGTAAAGCTTTTTTAGGGTGTGTTCAAACCTCAACCCTATGATATAAAGTTACCTACTTTGAATTGGAATTCATAAATCTACCATAATTAATAGGTCTAGTATAGAACCCATAAGTGACACAATTGTACATATTTTATAACACTTTAAGAAAATAAACATTTAATTACACCAGCTTGATAATTAACTTTGCACCATATACCACTATGTTTTGGAATTTTACAACATTTTAGAAATTCAACTTCTTGATATAACATGTAGAGTATAAACTCACTCACTTTCAATGATGTTCTCAAAAGTATGACCATCAATAGGTTTACTTATAGAACTTGTAGACATTCTGAAGAACAAGAGTGAAAGACATAAATTCATTTTTAGTGACCAGGGTATGCTCAAGACATCATTTTTATATGGTAATAGGAAAAGGAAAAGTAGGAACAAAACAAACACATTAATAAAGCACCCAATGGTCCAAGCACAGAGGATGTTGAAAGATTGGGAAGACCACGTTCAATGGGAGCCTCTTTGGTGCACTTTGTTCTCGACAAACAATGGTAGAATTTCAACCCCGATAAAAGGCATGGACTCCTCACTAGTGAAATCTAGCTCATTGTTAGTATATCATTGACATGATTTGAAAAGGGTCGACAACCATGATATTAATGTTTTATATCAAATCTTCACAAACATCATCAATAGTGTATTGGCGAGATTTCAAAACTTAGATTTCAAAGGTCTTAAAATTTTAGTGAAACTAATATTGACAGTGATACAAAAATTTGTTATCAATCTTCAGAGAATTCCTTAAAGAAACTATCGGTCAAGTTTTATAAGATCACCAGGTTAATCTTTTTGAGTTTGACCAAAGTGTAACTGGTGTGTTTGAAAAACTCGACAATGTATAGTTTTGGAAAATTGTCGATAGCATTATTGACATCATTATGAAATGTGTCGAGGATAGTATTTAAAAGTTTGGTCAATAACCTATTGATATTGTTGCGGAACGTGAAGTGCAATCTTTTAAGGATGTGTCTATCGTGCTATTGGTAAAGTTACAAAAGCAATTTCAGATATATGTCTACAAATATCAATAATGTATCGACATAGTTAATAATCGTGGGATTTAAAAATATTTGAGAAAGTTATCGATGGTGTATTGGGACTATTTTCAAATTTATAAACCAATTTTTCAGAAAGATGTCAAAAGTGTTAATGACAAGATTTTAAAACATTGAAAGGAAATCTTCTAGCAAATCATCGAAAGTGTTATCAACGCCTTTTGAAACTTTAAAAATCATATGGACAAGAAACATTGATGAATGCTTTTGTTGGATTGCAACAAGATATTTTGGGAAAATGTCAGTAGTGTTATCGACCAAAAATAACAAAGGGAGGTTGAACAAGGAGTTACTCAAGGATTTACACAAGGAATTACATAAGGATTTACACAAGTATTTACACAAGGAGTTACATAATGATTTACACAACTTTGAGGTGTCCATGCTAAAAATAGTCGATGAGGGAATATTTGTGCAAGTGGGGGCTACAAAACCAAGTGTAACCTCCATGAAGGAGTTATAAAGCTACCAAAGGGGCACAAATGATAAGTGGCATCCACCCAAACACCAAGGAGGGTGCACTAACTCATGAATTAAGCTCAATAATACCAACATAAACTAAAATAATCAAAAGTTGGGTATGATGTACAATGTTTGGGTGGTCATCAATTAATAAAGCCACCAAGGAATAAATATTGACCAATATCAACCAAACAAGCTTTGTAGTCCTAGGAATGTCCCCATTCACCCTCACATTGTGGATCCAGTCCTCCCATACCTTTTTAGTGGTCCCCGATCTGCCAATTGTTTTCATTAATTAAATATTTACAGAATAATCATAATAATGTCTCTAGTTCCTTAAAGACCCTTGTTCCAGCACCCTATGCCACAATAATGAACAATTACAAATTGCATATGTCTAGGACTTAACACACGGGGCATTACACTTGTAGCACTAAAGATGTGTATTTTTGCAAGATAACATTGTCGACTGTGTCCATGTCTTTTTGAAACTACAGACAAATCAATTTCAAATATGTTTTTACTGCAGTCGAAGGCTTTGCACTTCTTTTTTTCCTATTGGGCGCAATTTTTTCCTGTTTTCGAAGTCTTTTCTTTAGATGTCACAATCTCCTAATTTTAATTCCAAGGAAGCCATTGGAATTAGTCTTTGCTTTTTGTTTATTTTCTCTTTCGCAATGATGGAATTCTACATTTTCTTGTTCTAGATGTGTTTTTTTTTTGCAAGGAAAATCTCTTTCGCATAGAATGTTTTTTTCTATAGATCTATGTTTTCTATTTCGAACATGTTGAATGATATATCTATTTTCAAGATTGTTGCAAGTTTGTGTAGTTATAATTCTTGTTGAGTCTGTTATTCTTTTTATTTGAAAAAAAAATTCATTGATAATTGCAATGATGTTAGAAAATGTATTTGTTTCTTGTTTTTTAAGCAATGGCGAGTAATGCTTATGCAAGTTGGCAATAGTAACATAAATTAGATCATTTGTATTGGAAGAAGGATACGTAGAGTAAAATATTTTGTTAATTATATGAAGTTGAATGTTCCAAATATATATATTGACACTGAAAAATTCACAAAGTCATTGCAATGCAAAGTCACCTCCTTCTATATTTCCCTATCTATATAACATGGAAAATTTTTAAATAAATCCCTCTGCACCAGTAATGCATTGCTCATTCACTATAGTCTGATTGACAAGATATTTGTTGTGGTAGTTAATGGTCCTATTTTCATTTCGGTTATAGCAATTGCAAAACATTTGTACAATTGTCTTTTGCAGAGAAACCACATCAAATTGTCCCATCAATGTGCAAAATGATTCAGAAAATGACTCATGGAAATCATTCGAGGTAAACTAATCTCGGCAAAGTTATTCTTTTGACAATGCATTTTCAATTAGTAACATGTCTACATCAATTGTTGAACAAATATTTGGAAATGAGAAGATGCCTAATGCTACGAGGATGGATAAAATATCTTGTTGCGCTCTATATGATAGCAATGGCTGAAATGGCCAAGCGATATGGATTGATCATAAAACAAAAGATTAAGTTCATATACATTGGATTTGACATTGAAACACAAATACTTTGTTTTTTTTCAAATGACTGGACATAAATTAGAACATCTTGCGATTTCGAGAACCATTTGATACATAAATTATCGCCCCAAAGTCCAAGTCCAAAATCATTTTTCAAAAGTAGAAGCTGATAAAGACATCCTATGTAAGTATGCATTTGCATCTTGCACACCATGCAACTCATGAAGGAAATCATTGCTCAATTGTGTCATAGTTGAGTGGATAGCATTAGGATGTCAAGATTTGAATTTTTTTTTGAAGTGATTTACAATTCCTTTTCTTATTTCAATGGATGAATAACAAAAATGTGTCAATACTTCAAGTGCATCAAATAAATAATCGTCCGGATGGTAGTGAAAGTCTTTAATTGAGCCCGCACGGGTGTGGCTTATTGGAAATTCGCTTGATATGAAGTCACATGTTGTAAAGGAGGTCACAAGTTCAAATCACACTCAGGCTTACCCGTGTCCCATGCTTGCGGCTTATTGTGGGGCACCTAGGGGTATAGTGGTAGTGGGAATGGATCCCTGGACCTCGTTGCACATGAGTACCAGCCCAGTCTCCAGTGGTCGATTCCCCTAGTATTAAAAAAAAACTTTTAATTGAAATAGACTCTGTCTAGCTAAAAGATTATCGATCTCTTGCATATATATTGTTCGATTGCAAAAGCACATGTTCTAGTAAGCATATTGCAATAGCAAATGGATTAGTGTTTGCATAATCTATGCATCGAGTGTAACTCAAGATCGTCATGAGAAGCAAATCTCGAAGAAACAAGGCAAACTGCAAATTATGCAACTACAAAGCAAGCCTCATGAGAATAGGAAAGTTTTTCAGCTGAAAAACTAGGTATAATTAAACAAATACCATTGAAAGAAAAAAGACAATGGACAACTAAGAATCAAAACACGCATAGAACCAATCAACAAAGAAAAAATTATATGTTTTAAACAAAGGTCTAGAAGTTGTCAAATGCATTTGTTTCTATGCATTTTCTATTGTTTTCCTACGTGAATTTATGAATTGGATAAATGCCTTGTTCTATGATCAATGCTTTCACAATGACATATTTCCGTATCAAATGTATCATTTTTTTTAGCATAAGATAGAAAGCCTAAGCATCCAAAGCAACTATTCATTACACAATCTTGGTCTTTGAAATCTAATTTATGGCCTGTTCATTTTGTGTCTAGTGAAAATTGCAATTGCAAACTAAATGAAGCAAGGGGAAGTCTAGTAAAAAAGGAGATTCTTACAAGCAAAAGGCCTACCTCAATTCGAAGCAAAGAACTGCTAAATAACAACTCTAAAATTAATTAACAGATTATCTATAGAAGTTAATTAAAACATATAATACACAAAAAATATATTTTATTTATTTTCTTTTCATAGATTTTACTTACTTGCTGACGAAAATAATCTTCATGCCACATACTTCTTTAAATTGGCCTATGCAAAATATATGCCTTCTATGCTTAAGATGACCTTAGTTGATTTCTATCACATGCCAAAACAAGATTCTTACAAGCAAAAGGCCTACCTCAATTCGAAGCAGAGAACTGCTCAGTGTGATCTCTACAACTAATATGTATGCGATACCCTTGTCTGAGCTGGATTTATGCAGGAACGCAACAGAATACACAAATAACCATAGAAACAAATATGCATTGGAAATAACACTTCATTTCATTAATCAATAACTGAAACTTGTTTACATATAGAATGGAAATAAACTAGCTAGAGTGTTGGTAGCTTATCTCTAAGAAGAGATGTGGTGGCTACATGCCTCTGAACTCTTCGTTACAATGAGGCTCGAAGGCCTATATATTATTGAGAAACAATGGAAACCCTACACATCTAAAAACCTAACCCTAGGAGGTGAAACGCCAGAATGTGGGCCCCGTTGGGTAACTTGGTACATCAATTTCCCGGGGTTGTAACTTTAGCATACTACCTCCGTTTGATGTGCATGATACATTGTTAGAAAGATCTATTTAAGGACTACATCCAAAATGATAGATATTGATTTCAAAACAGACTCATATTTTCTCGACCATTCAATGCCGAAAAAACATCGTTTAGGGCCTCAAAATGGCTCCGAAAGTTTAGGACTCGAAAACTGCCAAAAATAGTAAATTGTGCTACAATTAAGGAAACTGGAAAACTGAAAGAAACAATGGCGGGGGTCCAAGTGGAATAGGTGGGTGGCCACCAATATCCTCCTGGATCATTCCTCCCCCCTTAGGAAGCAATGGTCCCATTGCGTTGAGTTCCTCCATGAGATGAGGAAAATTTTGGTGAGCTTGGTCCCTGGTGAGCCTTTTTCCCTGGTGAAGGAGTTGGCCTGCTTTGAAAACTCGATATAGCTGGATCTTCTACTGGCGGGTGTTCTTGATCTGTGTGTCCATAATTCGATCAGTTGTGGCTTGTGCCATGCAGTCGGGGTTTAACTCTGTTGGTGTGAGTTGTTCTGCCACATCTTATGTGTCCAATAGAGGTGGAAAGTAGGACTGAAGGCAGTCCACATTGAACACTGGGTGTAGACCAAGGAATGGTGGAATACTGAGCTCGAAGGCATTGTCCCCGATAGCCTTGGTGATGGTGTATGTCCCATATCGGAGCGGGCGAACCTTGCAGTGGGGTCCAGCGAGGCGCTCCTTCTGCAAATGTAGCCACACTTTGTCACCCATCTAGAAGTTGTGTTGCACCCGATGTTGATTATGTCGTTGCTTGTACTTAGCATTAGATTTGTCCAATATGTCATGAACCTATTGGTGAATGTGCTGAATGCACTCAATGAAGCTGTTCGCCTTGGAAACTTCAGACTGGATATGAGCTGAATCAGCCTGAGTAGCTACAAATGGCATGGCTACGTCAATGGGACATAGTGGCTAGAATCCCAAGCCCATGTGAAAGGGGTTGTGTTTGGTTGAGTTGTGGAGGGCCCGATTATAGCTATGTTGTTCATAGGGGAGGCTCTCATCCCATGTGTGTGGATGCTTTGAATTGTACATGCACAAAATGTGTACGATCATCCTGTTGATGACCTCTGTCTGGCCATCAGTCCGGGGATGGAAAGTTGTTGACTTTATGAGCTTGGTGTCTAGCATTGACCATAGTATAGACCAAAATGTACTAAGGAACCTGCTATCCCGGTATGAGATTATAGATTGTGGGATCCCAAAGTGTACCCACACTCATTTAAAGAAGAGTTTAGCAGTGGCTTCTGCTGTGATATTCTTCTTGTAGGCCGCCATTATGGTTTGAGAATCTATCAACGACCACAAACACATAGTTGTTTCCGTGCTTAATAGAAGGAAGGCCTGACATGTAATCCATGGAGATGGATTCCCAAGGTCGACTAGGAGTAGGCAATGGAGTATAGAGGCCTTGCTTCTTGATAGATGGTTTGGCAATGGCGCAGGAAATGCAAGATTGGATCTACTTCCTGACGTATTGTTGAAGGTTCGGCCAATAGAAATACTTTTGTAGTACTGCCACTGTTTTCTCGACCCTGAAATGCCTAGCGACCTGACTGTAGTGGGCTTCCCAAATCATCTTGGCACGCTCGCTTGAAGGAACACAAAGGTGTCCCATGTGACATAGTAGTACATATTGGAGGTGAAATTTTGGAACTTGGTTTCCCTCCAAGAGTGTCTGGTATGTGTGGCTGAATTCTAGATCGCTCTTGTAGAGAAGTGGCCAATCAGAAGTCTCATGCCCACAAGAGTTGAGCACAGTGGTTATCGCCACGATCGGTGGTCGGTTGAGGCAGTCTGCAACATTATTAGTGCTTCCCTTCTTATCCTTGATGTTCAAATGAAACTAATGTAGATATGTGGACCACTTCTGATGGTGATCGTTCTGTAACTTCCCTTATGTCTGTATGAATTGTAGGGGTCGATGGTTTGTGTGGATGATCGTTTCCTTCCCCAAAATGTAATGCTTCCATTGTCGGAAAGCCTATAAAATGGAATACATCTCTTTGTCATAAGTGGGATATTTGCGGACTGTGTTGGACAGTGTCTCACTATGATATGCCACTGGATTCCCTTGTTGAGTAAGGACTGCCCCAATAGCATAGTCAGAGGCATCTGTCTCGATCTCAAATGGTTGTTGCAGGTTTGGTTGTGAGCACTGGGGCACAGCAGAGGTGATGTTTCAATTCTGCAAATGCCTTCTGCTAAGTTTTTGACCAAAATAATTTTGCTTTCACTCCTCTCTTGGTGACTTGATTTAAGGGCCAAGTGATATGAGAGAATCCCAACACGAACTTGCGGTAGAAATTAGCAAGGCACAGAAAGATGCAAAGCTTTGTTATAGTAGTTGGGGTTGGCCAATCCCAAATGACTTGGATCTTGGTTGGATCCACATGTACCCCACACTCATCAATAACTATCCAAGATACTGAAGCTGGGTCATGCCAAAAGCCCACTTGTCCAAATTGGCACACAACTTGTGCCGCCGCAATGTTTGGAGGACTTGTCGGATGTGGTGGAGATGCTCTGTTTGGCTGAAGATCAAGATGTCATCCAAGTACACTACTACAAATGAGTTGGTGAATGGCCGCAAGATGTTGTCCATCAGTCTCATGAAGGTTGCAAGAGCATTCATCAGCCCGAAAGGCATGACCAACCACTCGAAAAGGCCCTCCTTGGCTTTGAAGGCAGCCTTCCACACATCGATCAGTTCGATCAGTACCTGGTGATACCCGAACTTTATGTCTATCTTGCTAAAATATTTTGCCCCTTTAAGCTAGTCCAGGAGGTCATCAATCTGTGGGATCAGGTACCTATTCTAGACAGTGATCTTGTTCAGCGCCCGATAGTCAATACAGAGTCTCCAAGTCCCATCCTTATTCTGTACAACCATGATCGAGCTCCCACAGGGTGATGAACTTGGTCGGATGTGACCCTTCTACAACAACTCCTGAATTTGCCTCTTGATTTCATCATTCTCCAGAATAGAGCGTCAATAGATCGATTCGTTGGGAAACGACGCACTTGGGGTCAGATCGATGGGGTGCTTGAACTGACAGCGGAAAGGCACCCCAGTGGATGAGGTGAATATGTCTCGGTACTCCTTCATGATCTTGTCCATTTGTTGTTGTTGTGCGGAGGGGCCCTGTCTAGAGGTCGTGGCCACGATCTTCTTCTTTCCCTGAGGGCAGATCATTAAGAAAACAAACTTCTCGGTTTTGGAAGTGAGCTTACTGCATTGTTTTGCAGTAACCAAAGAGATAGTGGCAGGAGGTGGTACCTTTGGTATCATGTACAAATTATTTCCCAACGTAATAATAACAGCACGAGGCCGGGACTCATACACAGCATGTTGCTTCCATAAGCATGGTTGACCTAATAATACATCACAAACATCAAGAGGAGCAATATCACCTAATACCTCATCAGTGAAGGGCTTGATGTTGTAGGGAAGGCGACACTGCTGGCTAACACGGAGATCCTGTCCTTGGTGAAGCTACCCACTGGTGTACGGCTGCGGGTGTGCTATGGTCAGCAAACCCAACCACTTCATGACCTTTGTTGAAATCAGGTTCGTTGGGCTCCCACTGTAGACAATGAACTGTAGCGGGGAATCCTTTATCCACATCTGGGGGTGGAAAAGACGCTCCTCCTCCGCTGAATCTTATGGTTCTTCCTTTTGGATCTTCATGGTGGAAACGGTGGTGTTGGGCTCTGCATCGATAATCTTCTTTCCTCAGTCATTCCCCTTCTCAGGTTCTGATTCAGTATCAGAGTATGCATCTGATTCAGAAGCCTTTATCTCGGCCACCAGTGACTGCTTGGCCCGACACTCACTTGTGTTGTGTGTGGGGCTCTTATGGAATTCGCACCACTTTCCCGCTTCCTTCTCCGGCTTTGCAGTGTTGCTCTTTGCTTGTAGATTTGGAAAGTTTTCTTGAGTCACCATGCCTTGGCTGTGTCCTTGGTTCTGCAGTTTGGGGGCACCTTTCCCTTGCTTCTGATTCGCAGATCCAAAGTCTCGCTTTTTTTGTTTGAATTTTTGCTCAATTTTGGCAGCATACCAATATGCCGTACCAAGTGAGGAGATGTCGAGGAATTCCATTTCCTCTTGAATGTATCTGTGCAGACAACTATGGTACTTCAGCACCAAATGTTTCTATGAATCTTTGATACCCAACTTGGTGCACAGGATATGGAATAGATTCGTCAGCTCATGCACATCTTGATCTATTTACTGCTGCAGCGTAGTCCATTGCATGTGCTTGTCCTCATAACTCCCCACCGGATAATATTGTCCCTTTATGGCATCTCGAAAATAATTCAAAGTGGGTACGATCGAGAAAAAAGAGGGTTCCTCCTCGTCCTCTCTCTCACAGTAGGTTTCCCACCAGTCCTTGACATGGGGGGCGGCTTTGAGTAGAGAAAAAGTAATCTTTTCCCAGTCAGAAAAGTCATGAACCGAGAAATATCCTTCTGATAGATTCAACCATCTATCTACGATGTCTACATCTATTCAGCCATCAAATATGGGAATGTCAAAGTTTACTTGTACCTTAAAGGGGGTTGCGCCTCTAGAGTGGCTACTAGATGTAGATGCCTTGCCAGTGGGAAGTCATTGAAGGATCTGGGCGAAGTTATCCATCATTGCGTTCCTTTGCTTTTTAAGGGCCTCCTCGAGCAACATTTTGATAGGATCTTCTGCGCCCTCGTCTTTATTTTCGTCCCCCATGGGTGGCCATCGGGATTTGTGAGGCTGATCTTGCAAAGTTCAACCAGATCGAGCCCTAACTCTTTATACCCCGCCCTCGTTGGGGACATGCAAATAAGGATCGAGAAAGAGCAGATTGCTCTGATACCACTGATTCAGATTTATGCAGGAACGCAATAGAATATACAAATGACCATAGAAACAAATATGCAGTGGAAATAACACTTCATTTCATTAATCAATAACTGAAACTTGTTTACATACAGAATGGAAATAAACTAGCTAGAGTGTTGGTAGCTTATCTCTGAGAAGAGATGTGGAGGCTACATGCCTCTGAACTCTCCGTTACAGTGAGGCTCGAAGGCCTATATATTATTGAGAAACAATGGAAACCCTACACATCCAAAAACCTAACCATATGAGGTGAAACGCTAGAATGTGGGCCCCGTTGGGTAACTTGGTACATTAATTTCCTGGGGTCGTAACTTTAGCAGACTACCTCCATTTGACGCACATGATACATCATTAGAAAGATATGTTTAAGGAATACATCCATAAATAGCAAATATCAAGTCCAGAACGGTCTCATATTTTCTCGACCATTCGATGCTGAAAAAACATCGTTTAGGGCCTCAAAACGGCTCCGAAACTTTAGGACCTGAAAACTGCCAAAAATAGTAAATTGTGCCACAATTAAGGAAACTAGAAAACTGAAAGAAACAATGGAGGGGGTCCAAGTGGAATAGGTGGGTGGTCACTAATATCTTCCTGGATCATTATCTCTAGTACTGCATTTCTCAATGATTGCAACAACCCCTTCAGATGGAGAAAATACTCTGTTGCATGTTGCTTTACTCGTGCTTGGATCTTGTTGGTCGTTGTAGTAATTGAAAAAAGTATCATGGTTACTTGATCATCTGAAAGCTTCATTGTACTTCTCCCTCCCCCTGGTTCAAACTGGTGCTTTTTCTGTGTCTCCTCCTGCTGCGTCTCTAGCTCCGAATCTGTCGGAGTCGATGATGATTCCTCCTGTGAATCCTTGTCAGAATCCTTCACATGCTCCTGTTCAACTAGAATATCTGGTGGTAATATTACTTTTGTGTCTGACAGCTGATCAATATTGATTGGGACTTTCCATTCTAGTAGTCATTCATCAATGATGGCATCCACTTCTACGTCAGTCAGCTTGTACTGTGTTATCAGCCACTGATGGTTCGGGTCACGTCGGAGAGGTTAGGTGATTTGCACCCCTCTTCTTCTTTGGTGGTTGTGTTAATACATCCTAAATATATGGCTGCTATTCTACTATCGACATGCTATGTAGCGACGATCCCTGCGTGCTGCCGCTCAAAATTATCTGTGCCATAGCTCTCTTTCTACTTCTACTTCACTCGTCATTGTTCTTCTAAATTTGCCTCTTTTCTGACTCATTCTTGCACTACTCACAATGGTTCAACCCTACTCTAGGGTCGATTCTTTATAGCCTTCGTTGCACTCTCGCGAACGATTTCAATCATCATAGACAAATCTCTTGAATATTGACAAAATCTATTGTGGATTCTACAAATCCACCATCGGTCCAATTTCTCCATAAATGTGGGTCTTCCCCACTTGCGTCATCGCGCATTGGGTTTAGTTGTTGCATTTATTATCATATTTGACTAGTTCGTGCCTCGTCCATTATTTCCAAGCTCCATTCTTGCGATGATTTTGTGTTTTCCTCTCGATCGATACACTTTACTGGGATTCCTTTTTCCTTGCTTTTCCTTTGCGCTTCATTTTTTTTTCACTTGTGCTACTATCAGTCATGGTAATTGGCTTCCACACCTAGATATCCCAATAGGGCTTTAGTTGGCTTCCATTTACTAATTTAGGTAGTAATTCTCCGTCTCACTATTGTAATTGCATCACACCTCCGTCGATGATGAAATGAGTCACATAAGGTCTTAACCAATGCATATGTAACTTACTTGGGTGCTTCACGAACTTGTTGTCATATAAGAGAACCATATCTCCACGCTGAAAGTACATTGGTTTCACATGGTAGTCGGGCCATGTCTGATGTCGATCGTTTTCAACTTGTTGGTGAAAACCTGCGATGAATCGATCCTCCTCGAGCTGTAACACTACGTCAATCGTTCTTCAATCACTCGTTCATCACGTATGTTGGTTGCTGCCGTTGTGCACGGACTGGAAACTATGTACTCTATCGACATTATCACTTCATGTCCATAAATGAGCTTGAGTGGTGTTCATCCCATCAATTGCTTATATGTTGTTCTGTAGGTCCATAATATCGTAGGGATTTTTCAGGTCCCAATCATCGTGGTTTGTGTTGCATACCTTTGTTAGCACATGTTCCAATACCTTATTGAATGCCTCAACTACTCCATTCGCTTGTGGGTGATATGGAGTTGTAACATACCCCAAAGCACCTCCAAGTAACTTTCCTTAAAGGTAGCGTAAATTTATCTTTTAAAGTACTGACTGTAAGATACTTAATCATAAACAAAACCTTCATTTATTAAATAAGAATTCAAAACTATACATGAGTTTGTTTATCGCTTTGGAACTGAGAAGAGGATTACCTCTCTACATGTACATTTAACCCTGCTTATATTATGTAAAGGAAAACAACTATGTACAGTATATCCATCTCAATAGTCAAAACACAGTTGGACTGAAAGATTTCATGCAATTAGAATTATGGGTATCCCCGACAAACATTAAATTCCTACATAAGAAAGAGAATGTGTATTTTTACTGCAAAAGATGCTTCCATGCAAATATGCACTTTATGTAATTCCATAATGAACCTACATAAGAAAGAGAATGTGTATTTTTATTGCAAAAGATGCTTCCATGCAAATATGTACTTTATGTAATTCCATAGTGAACCTTCAATTTCGATATCCTTCCCTCATGAATTTCATGCATACTCACTTACTCATTCTACATCATCACTTAAAACATAAAATACGATTTAATGGAAAATCTTGTAGCAAATGACACCCATACACCCCACAATATCAAAAGTGAAGATAAATTACTTAAGATGCAACCATAAAGGAGAAAACAATATACGTGGTTCACCCCAAACTAGGGGTTACGTCCACCAAATAGTCGTATTATGTAATATCTTTAAATGCTGGTTACAATCTGCAACAATTCTATTGCCATAGGATCTTCCTGATTACACTTCAAGGACTCTCTCACAAAGTATTTCCTTCCTCTTAGCATTAGACTCTAAAGAGCAATCTTTCTTACACGGGATAAAACTAATCCTTGATCCGAAAGTCGTTGGTGATCTCTAGACCTGCCCAAATGTGAAGATTGCTAAGAAGGTATATTCATATATTAAACAGTCAATTTGGAATCCAACAGCGTAATGCACTAAAATAAGTATACATTAGATTCAATGTGACCACAACAAAAACAAACATGATTCCAGAATGCATTAAAAATGATCTTCACTAACCATATAACTACTTTGCATGCTAGTTCCATACAGTAAATATAAATTTCACCAACCATATAACTACTTGCACGCTAGTTCCATACAAATTCCAGAACATAGTAAATATGAATTTCGCCAACCATATAAACTACTTGCACACTAGTTCCATACAAATTCCAGATTACAATAAATTTGAATTTCTCCACCCATATAAACTACTTGCATGCTAGTTGCATACAAATTCCAGAATACAATAAATATGAATTTCTCCACCCATATACACTACTTGCATGGTAGTTCCATACAAATTCCAGAATGCAGTAAATATGAATTTTACCAACCATATAAACTACTTGCAGGCTAGTTGCATACAAATTCTAGAATGCAGTAAATATGAATTTCACCAACCATATAAACTACTTGCACGCTAGTTGCATACAAATTCTAGAATACAATAAATATGAATTTCTCCACCCATATAAACTACTTGCACACTAGTTCCATACAAATTCCAGAATGCAGTAGATATGAATTTCACCAACCATATAAACTACTTGCAGGCTAGTTGCATACAAATTCCAGAATGCAGTAAATATGAATTTCACCAACCATATAAACTACTTGCATGCTAGTTCCATACAAATTCCAGATTGCAGTAAATATGAATTTCACCAACCATATAAACTACACCAGTTCCATAGAAATTCCAGAATACAATAAATATGAATTTCTCTACCCATATAAACTACTTGCACGCTAGTTGCATACAAATTCCAGAATACAATAAATATGAATTTCTCCTCCCATATAAACTACTTGCACGCTAATTCCATACAAATTCCAGAATGTAGTAAATAGGAATTTCACCAACCATATAACTACTTGCACGCTAGTTCCATACAAATTCCAGAATGCAGTAAATATGAATTTCTCCACCCATATAAACTACTTGCACGCTAGTTGCATACAAATTCCAGAATACAATAAATATGAATTTCTCCACCCATATAAACTACTTGCACGCTAGTTCCATACAAATTCCAGAGTGCAGTAAATATGAATTTCACCAACCATATAAACTACTTGCAGGCTAGTTGCATACAAATTCCAAAATGCAGTAAATATGAATTTCACCAACCATATAAACTACTTGCACGCTAGTTCCATACAAGTTCCATAATACAATAAATATGAATTGTCCATTTCACTACCATATCTAAATTTGCACCCACAGCATAGCTTTGATCATTTTTATTTTAACTCGCGAGCACATGCAAAATTGCCTAACTTTCTCCCAACTTTATCATTTTTATGGAAAATGGAAAACAGGAATCCGGGACACGATCAAATCAAAACACAGAACATGCATATACACTAAAATTTCAGCGAAATTTGATTTAAGCTTTCGAGTACAAACGAGTTTGTCTCACTGGCTTGGAGCTTTAAACTTTAAAGGAAAACAGAAATACAGAAATTCGGGACAAGAGCAGAGAGAACTTGCATACACAGTAGAATCTCCTCCAGATTTAAATATTTAAGCTCAAAAGTCCAAAAGACTGAGGCAACATTCGAATCACATAAAGAGCAGAATGATTGGTAACAAAACGCAGTCTAAGAAATACATAAAACCGCAGGGTTTTTCCCCAATTTGTGATGGAACCCAAAAGGAACCCAGTACCACTAAAACGTAGACAAGGATTAACTTGCATTGGTAGTATTCCATCAGAATCCAAATGCAAGTGGGTTTTCTTGGATTGATGCTAAAAACAAATCACAGGACAGTTCAGATATACCCTAAAAGGTTCGAATCCATTAAGTATATAAAAATAACGGATTGAAAATCAATTAAAAACACAGCTAAGTTTCGATCCATCTTAAACGGTTCAAATCCATAAAAACTATACAATGAACGGATTGATACCCACATCAATTACATAGTAATCTTAAATAATAATAAAAATGCACAGTGAAGTAACCAATCAGATAAATTGCACCTAAGGTTTACTTTAGCTCTGCGATGAATCTAAATGAGAACATATAAATATAGATTCACCCCTAAATAAAGCAAGCAACCTTCTCCAATCAAAGAGTTAGCAATGTTTACAGAGCTTTGTAAAACATCCACTATCCTTAACGATTACCAGATCTATATCCTCAAAAAATCTAATAAGGATTAGCAGGTTACTTACCAAGTTTTATGCGAGAATTACATTCTAGTTGCATACCCTTCGACTGTTATGCTACTCTTGGAATAGCTACCGCCGGTGAGCAACTCGAATCTTCTCTTCCTAGAACTTTTCACCCCCTTCTCTTGTGCGTTTCCTCTCTTTAATAAGTTGTAGTTCTCTCCTCCTCTTTTCCCCAGCGCATGTGGTATTAATCATAACCCCTTTTTCCCTCACGTCATAACCACATCGCTCTTGGAAAATATATTTGGGAGGGTGCCTTGCATCTTTTAAATAAATGCGTTATGGATTATTACCTTAAAGGTTTCTTTTCCCATAGTCATAAATATTTAAGCAAGGTTTTCTTTATTTACCTTCAAATATTAAATATTAAAGATTATTTACTATTTATATTATCTACTATTTTGGGAAATGTCTCATTGGAAACTTCCCTATATAGTAAGAGGGAGAGTTCTTCCTTTACTTTTTACTATCCTCTTTCACTATAAATCACAAGTTTACTTTCCATTATTTACTTAATGGGTTGTCGTAAGTGTAAAATGGTAGATTTCACTCACCTTTTGTCCAGTAAGGAGTTTTCTTGCGACGTGAAATGGCCAATCCAAGAAGCATGCATCTACTTACTAAATACTTTTAAGTCTATGGCTAAGGATTCACAATTCGCCCTTCAATTGGCATCTTACAAAAACCAAGATAACTCTAGGTTATCTTATGTGGCTTACCCAACGCTCCACTCATCTCTTCACTTCTCTCCTAGTGGAAATTGGTTTTCCCGTCGTTAAGTTCCATCCATGTCTCTAGTCTCCTAAGTCCAAATTTAGGGAATTAATCCCCTCACTTACTAGGTTTTACTGGTGGGGCCTTGGCCTTGAGCTCCTCACCAGAACAAGTACAATTAAAATTCACTTTTACAAAATCTTTAGGGTATAGAAGAGGGACATTACATGAGTACTATTCTTACGCTATATCTAAAATTATTTTTTCATTGTTCTAATCATCTAATTGACAAAGTGAATTCCTTCATCGCTCATTGGTATCTTCGGACATCCAAATTGAGTAAACACATTATCGAATATGAACTGAATTGTTGTCGCAGCTGTACAATCTGTCATCGGTGTTGCCTCTGCACATCATGTCAAGTAATCTATCGTAGTGATGATATATCGAGCACCCGTTTGTTTTCCTTGAGGATTGATGGGTCCCAAAAAATCCACGGCCCATTTATCGAATGGTCATAGCATTATCTAGGGTACTAACGACATCTCATCCTGTCGTGACGGCTTCCCCGTTCTTTGACAGACGTTGCAACTTTTAGCATAATCTACCGCATCACTGTGGATTGTCGACCACCATAAACCAATGAAGAGTATCTTTCTAGCGATTGCACAGTCTCCATAGTGTCCTCCTACAATATCATCATGTGCATCTGCCAATATTTTCTCATGCTCATGCAGCAAAACATATCGACGTAGGATCTCGTCTAACACCATTTTGTAGAGATGGCCTACGATTAGCTGAAAATTCGCAGCTCTGAAAACTAATTGATTCTTCTGACTTGTGGTGAATTCCTCATGTGATTTGTCTGTTGTAAAAAATTGGACAATTTGTTCATAATGGTCATCCACCATTCCAATCTTAAACAACTAAGCATCAGGTAGGCCATCCTCAATGCTGCTTGGCTCTTTTCCTGTCTCTATCGCTGACAAATGATCTGGTCCTGTATTCAATCATCATGGCTTCATGATGAACTTGAAATCGAACTCTTGAAATAGTAACAACCATTGACAAATATTCCCCCCCAACACAGGATTGTTGACCAAGTACTTCAGTGCTGAATGATCTGTAAACATTCTGAAATGTCCTCCCAATAAATAGTGGTATAATTTTTGTAATGCATAAACCATCACCAATCCTTCCCTCTCTGTTGTTGTGTAGTCTCTTTTCGTAGTATACAGCTTCAAACTTGTGAATGTGATTGGGTGGTCAATCGCTCCTTCCCCTAGTCGACCTAAAATCACTCCTAATGCGACTAATGAAGCATCAACGTGGACGTGGAACTTCTTTGTCCAATCCATAAAGACTAATATTGGCATTGTGACCATTTTATTCTTTATAGTATAGATACTTCTCTAACATTCGTTGTTCCACTCAAACTTCACGTCCTTCTTCAAATGTTTCTCCATTGGTGTTGTGATTGCAGCGTATCTCCTTATGAAATTTCAATAATATCTTGTGGGACCCAACGTCACCCTTAGCTGTTTCATTATCGTTAGTGTGGATAGGTCGAAAATTACCGTGATTCTAGTGGGATCGACCAACATACCCTCCTTGCATACAATATGTCCCAACAAAGTCCCAAACGGAGCACAAAAGACACACTTCTTTAGATTTAGCAAGATCTGATGTTGTTGACATCTTTCTAATATCAATCGAAGGTTCGATTGTGGTATTTTACTAACCCATAAACTATCAAGTCATCCATGTATACTATCAGGAATTTATGAATGAAGTCCTTAAACTCACTGGCAACTATCCTCGAGAAGATCGCAGGTGCATTCTTGAGGGAAAACTGTTGGAGAAATCTACCATCATACACACTCTTTCAGTCAAATTGGCCTAGTTAAACCACTATCCTAAGTTTAATTGACATCAAGGAGCATTAATTACCATCATCCCAGT
>LPNX010519233.1:225625-243162 GCA_001517045.1 Pseudotsuga menziesii
CTGGCAGGGAGAAATGACCAAAACCTCCTGTCTTATGCCCATGTGTTAGCATACCTGTCAATGACAAACCCAAGTTTATTCCTACAATAGATTTTGATTTGACGCGTAGCCTTGGAATTGAAGTCTTTGTTTTATCCATTTTATCATGCATAATACTCAAATACTCCTTTGGAAACCTCTCTGACATGATTCTGTGGGCATAGTAGCAATGTCTTCCGCACATAACGATCTTGTTATGTTTGTTCAATCTAGCGTGTGCCGTTTCTTCCAACTCTTTTGTAGTTGCTGACTTCATTTGTGCTTTCAACACAATACATTCACTACATTTACTGAAGTTGGTGTTCTTTGAGAATGCCATGTCTCGAAAATGAGTGTTCCAAATCTTGCTCATTGTTGGTTGTGATATTAATGGACAATTGAGCTTTTCCAAACCCACATTGATTTCTTTTAGCAAAGAGATTTATGTGTAAGTTGAAGGCAACAATCTTAGAGGAGAAGAAGTTCCATCTGCTTCGACTTGACGTGTTTGGTTTGGCGAAAAATCTGAATTGTCCATTACAATTTTATGCAGTATTTCTATGGCCACCACAGTATGTGCACGTGCTTTACATGTATTGGTGTTACCATGAATGGATTTCATATGTCCTTGTTCAAAATTATGTTGGTAGCTATAGAAGGTGCTTTGAGGAATCTTATGTATCTTGTACCATGCTTTCTTACAAATAACATTACCATCAAATCTCATGTCCTTTACTTTTCTAATAATAGGAGGTAGGCCATGGCCATGGCTCTTTGACATGATAGTGTTTGAAACAAGTGAATTCATTACAAATTCCCTGATACCATTTTTGTCTTTGCATTCCATATCCCTTCTAGCATTTGCAATGGCATTCCTATCCACATGTTGAAGACAATCTTGTTTACAGCATTCATCTGCAGCCAAAAGTTGGATTTATTTCTCTTTATCTATCTTGGTTTGACATTTTACAACTTTTTCTCTTGTCATAGCTCATTTAATCTTTTTATATGGCCTCGATGCATTAAGAACATTGACATCTTGATCTTTTTTATTATAAAGATCCCCATCCCATTGGTATAAAGGACTTATATCCTCTATAACATCCCATATCAGCATTTCCATGGGTGGCTCTTTGTACTTTTTCTTGACCCTTAACATCTCACCTATGTTGTCCACCAATTTATGTATTGGCCATCTAACCAATCCATGTATAGACTTATCCCCAATCTTGCATCTTTCACAATACCCGTGTATCTCTTCCACAAAAACACCAAAGTTATCTTCACCTAGTGTTTCACCCACAACCATGTCATCCTCATGGACATTAACTATTATTCCTTTGGTAATGCACATAATTTTCCTATGCATCCATGTGTAAGAGAAACCCTTGTACATGTGAATGCAGCCCTATCTTGTGGAATATTTATGGGTTGATCTTCACAATGAGGTTTCAAATCTATTTCTGGCCAAATCTCATAAGATTCTATTGCGCCCCCTAGTGTTTCCTCAAATCCAGTTGGATGTGGTAAAGGAGCATCATTTTTTAACACCTTCTCAATTCTAACCAATATGCATCCTTTCTTTACAATCTTTCCATGAACCTTATTCCCAAGCTCTGTATTGAATATGGAGCCCTCACCCACCTTCACTCCATGTTGTAAAAGATCTACTTTATCTCCAATAGAAAATGTTGAACAAACATTTGCACCTGTACACCAAACATAACAAACTTAGTATTTTCTCAAAAAAACATTCATTAAACTATGAATAACTCTTAACACATGCTTTGGTATTTGATTTACCCATAGTGTGCCTCAAATCTGTAGTCCTCCATGGATGTGTGTCCCCTTCATCAACATATTCCACAATCAAATGTGGTTGACTGAGATCAATTATCAAAACCATAACATAACCTGCAACAACCCTTCCTCCACCATAATAAGTTCCAACTCCTGTAGATTCAACCTTTCCTAGCCCAATAACTTGACCATTAACCAGGAGGTCAACATAGTCCCCTTTTGTGAAAATTATACTTTCCATTATCGCTCCTACAAATTTTGTAACACATAATTGAATTATAATTTGTAGTTAAGGTTAAACCATGTAAAGTGTGCTCTTATATTTTAGGAAAAACACAATCTACAAAAAAATAATATACTTGTAATAGCTAAAAAGGGTATGGCATCATTTTGTTGTGCAAATTAAACATTGATCCCCACCATTTAGTCCCCACTGCCAAAAGGGACTTTACATATAAATTATGATGGAGCTACAAAGCGTAATCCAAACAAGATTGGTTATCAATGTATATAATCTTAATACAAACACAAAACTATTCTTAGAAAAACTTGTAAAAATGTTTAAAATTTTTCCATGCTTAAGAACTTGTAATAGTATTGAAGATAGTTATTAAGTAGGTTGGAATCCAACCATGATTGATCATGCAAGTTTGTATAATCATGGAACTTGTAATAGTATTGAAGGCAGTTATTAAGTAGGTTTGAATCCAACCATGATTGATCATGCAAGTTTGTATAATCATGGCTCACTAAGATTTATTTTTTGTATCAATTGTTCAAAGTAAATTCAAATATCCTTGATTGGAGTCATCCCTATTTTAAGTACTCTCGAAAATAGTTATTTGGTGTCATCTAAACCTATATTGTGGACTAGTGAAGAATAACATCTATATGGAACTAGAGTAATACAAAATCTCAAGCAATGCTACTTGATGCCACTATTAGTATACTAATACATAGTAGAAGTTTGTGGAATTATAAGCGACTCCTAGCTTAACGACTACTGATACATAGCGACTACTGGCTTTCCTTCTAGCATAAGCATTTCCTTCTAGCATAAGTACACATGCTTATGCTAGAAGAAAAGCTAGCACTCATTAGCTTTCCAGAAGAAAAAACCTGGGCATGGTGATTCCATGTGCTCTATTTTGAAATAAGCACATGACACAAAATCAAGGAAAGCTAGTGACTCGTAGCTTTCGTTCTAGCCTAAGCATTTCCTTGTAGCATAAGCACACATATTTATGCTAGAATGAAAGCTAGTAGTCGCTAGCTTTCTAATAGAAAAACCCTGGGCATGGTGATTGGTGGTTGCTAGCTTATACCTTGAGCTTATGCCATGTGCTCTATTTTGAAAGAAACACATGGCACAAGATAAAAAAAAGCTAGCAACTGCTAGCTTTCTTTCTAACATAAGCATTTCCTTCTAGCATAAGCACACATGCTTATGCCAAAAGGAAAGTTATCAATCGCTAGCTTTCCAATAGAAAAACCCTAGCCATGGTGATTGGTGGTTGCTAACTTATACCGTAATCTTGTGCCATGTCCTCTATTTTGAAATAAGCACATGGCACAAGATCAAGGAAATCTAGCGACTGCTCGCTTTCCTTCTAACATAAGCATTTCCTTCTAGCATAAGCACACATGCTTATGCTAGAAGGAAAGCTAGTAGTCTCTAGCTTTCCAATAGAAAAACCTTGGGCATGGTGATAGGTGGTTGCTAGCTTATACCTAGAGCTTGTGTCATGTACTCTATTTTGAAATAAGCACGTGGCACAGGATCAAGGAAAGCTAGCGACTGCTATCTTTCCTTCTAGAATAAGCATTTCCTTCTAGCATAAGCACACATGCTTATGTTATTGGAAAGCTAGCAATCGCTAGCTTTCCAATAAAAAAGCCCTGGGCATGGTGATTGGTGGTTGATAGGTTATATGTTGATCTTGTGCCATGTGCTCTATTTTGAAAGAAGAACACGGAACAAGATCAAGGAAAGCTAGCATAAGCATTTCTTTCTGGCATAACCACACATTCTTATGCTAGAAGGAAAGTTATCAGTCGCTAGCTTTCCAATAGAAAAACCCTAGCTTATACCTTGAGCTTGTGCCATGTGCTCTATTTTGAAATAAGAACATGACAAAAGATCAAGGAAAGCTAGCGACTGCTAGCTTTCCTTGTAGCATAAGCATTTCCTTCTAGCATAAACACACATGCTTATGCTAGAAGAAAGCTAAAAGTCCTTAGCTTTCCAATACAAAAACCCTGTCCATGGTGATTGGTGGTTGATAGCTTATACTTTGAGCTTGTTCCATGTACTCTATTTTGAACGAATGCTACCTTTCCTTCTACCATAAGCATTTCCTTCTAGCATGACACACATGCCTATGTTAGAAGTAAAGCTAGCAGTCGATAGCTTTCCAATAGAAAAACACTGGGCATGGTGATTGGTGGTTGTTAGCTTATACCTTGAATTTGTGCCATGTACTCTATTTTGAAATAACCACATTGCAAAAGATCAAGGAAATCCAGCGACTGCTAGCTTTCCTTCTAGCATAAGAATTTCCTTCTAGCTTAAACACACATGCTTATGCTAGAAGGAAACCTAGCAGTCACTAGCTTTCCAATAGAAAACCCTGGGCATGGTGATTGGTGGTTGCTAGCTTATACCTTGATCTTGTGCCATGTGCTCTATTTGGAAATAACTACATGGCACAAGATCAAGGAAAGCTAGTGACTGCTATTTTTCCTTCTAGCATAAGCATTTCCTTCTAGGATAAACACACATGCTTATGCAAGAAAGAAAGCTAACAACCGCTAGCTTTCCAATAGAAAAACACTGTCCATGGTGATTGGTGGTTGCTAACTTATACCTTGAGCTTGTGTCATTTGCTCTATTTTGAAATAAGCACATGGCAAAAGATCAAGGAAAGCTAGCGACTGCTAGCTTCCCTTCTAGCATAAAAACACATGCTTATCCTACAAGGAAAACTAGCCGTTGCTAGCTTTCCAATAGAAAAACTTTGGCATGGTGATTGGTTGTTGCTAGCTTATACCTTGATCTTGTGCCATGTGCTCTATTTTGAAATAAGCACATGGCGCAAGATCAAGGAAAAACAACAACTGTTAGCTTTCCTTCTAGCATAAGCACACATTCTTATGCTAGAAGGAAAGCTAGCAATCGCTAGCTTTCGAGTAGAAAAACCCTGGGCATGGTGATTGGTGGTTGCTATCTTATACCTTGAGCTTGTGCCATGTGCTCTATTTTGAAATAATCACATGGCATCAGATCAAGGAAAGCTAGCGACTGCTAGCATTCCTTCTAGGATAATAACACATACTTATGCTAGAAAGAAAGCTAACAGTTGCTAGCTTTCCAATAGAAAAATCCTGTCCATGGTGACTGGTGGTTGCTAGCTTATACCTTGAGCTTATGCCAAGTTCTCTATTTTGAAATAATAACATGGCAAAAGATCAAGAAAAGCTAGCGACTGCTAGCTTTCCTTGTAGCATAAGCATTTCCTTCTAGCATAAACACACATGCTTATGCTAGAAGGAAAGCTAACAGTTGCTAGCTTTCCAATACAAAAACTCTGTCCATGGTGATTGGTGGTTGCTAGCTTATACCTTGAGCTTGTGCCATGTGCTCTATTTTGAAATAAGAACATGGTAAAAGATCAAGGAAAGCTAGCGACTGTTAGCTTTCCTTGTAACATAAGCATTTCCTTCTAGCATAAACACACATGCTTATGCTAGAAAAAAACTAACAATCGCTAGCTTTCCAATACAAAAACCATGTCCATGGTGATTGGTGGTTGCTAGCTTATACGTTGAGCTTGTGCAATGTACTATATTTTGAACGAATGCTACATTTCCTTTTAGCATAAGCATTTCTTCTAGCATGACACACATGCTTATGTTAGAAGGAAAGCTAGCAGTCGTTAGCTTTCCAATAGAAAAACCCTAGGCATGGTGATTGGTGGTTGCTAGCTTATACTTTAAACTTGTGCCATGTACTCTATTTTCAAATAAGCACATGGCACAAGATCAAGGAAAGCTAATGACTGCTACCTTTCCTTCTAGCATAAGCATTTCCTTCTAGAATGACACACATGTTTATGTTAGAATGAAAGCTAGTAGTCGATAGCTTTCCAATAGAAAAACCCTGGAAATGGTGATTGGTGGTTGCTAGCTTATACCTTGAGCTTGTGCCATGTGCTCTATTTTGAAATAAGCACATGTCAAAAGATCAAGGAAAGCTAGCGACTGCTAGCTTTTCTTCTAGCATAAGAATTTCTTTCTATCTTAAGCACACATGCTTATGCTAGAAGGAAACCTAGCAGTCGCTAGCTTTCCAATAGAAAACCTTGGGCATGGTGATTGGTGGTTGCTAGCTTATACCTTGATCTTGTGCCATGTGCTCTATTTAGAAATAACTACATGGCACAAGATCAATGAAAGCTAGTGACTGCTATCTCTCCTTCTAGCATAAGCATTTCCTTCTAGCATAAACACACATGCTTATGTAAGAAGGAAAGCTAACAGTCGCTAGCTTTACAATAGAAAAACACTGTCCATGGTGATTGGTGGTGGCTAGCTTATACCTTGAGCTTGTGCCATTTGCTCTATTTTGAACGAATGCTAGCTTTCCTTCTAGCGTAACACACATGCTCATGCTAGAAGGAAATCTAGCAGTCGCTAACTTTCCAATAGAAAAACCTTGGGCATGGTGATTGGTGGTTGCTAGCTTATACCTTGAGCTTGTGCCATGTACTCTATTTTGAAATAAGCACATGTTACAAGATCAAGGAAAGCTAGCGACTGCTAGATTTCCTTCTAGCATAAGCATTTCATTCTAGGATAAGAACACATGCTTATGCTAGAAGGAAAGCTAACAGTCGCTAGCTTTCTAATAAAAAACCCTAGCCATGAAGAAAAGCTAGCAGTCGCTAGCTTTCCAATTGAAAAACACTGTCAATGGTGATTGGTGGTTGCTAGCTTATACCTTCAGCTTGTGCCATGTGCTCTATTTTGAAATAATCACATGGGACAAGATGAAGGAAAGCTAACGACTGCTAGCTTTCCTCCTAGCATAAGAATTTCCTTCTAGGATAAGCACACATGCTTATGCTAGAAGGAAATCTAATAGTCGCTAGCTTTCCAATAGAAAAACCCTGTCCATGGTGATTGGTGGTTGCTAGCTTATACCTTCAGCTTGTGCCATGTGCTTTAATTTTAAATAAGCAGATGACACAAGATCAAGGAAAGCTAGCGACTACTAGCTCTTCTTCTAGCATAAGTATTTCCTTTTAGCATAAGCACACATGCTTATGGTAGAAGAAAAGCTAGCAGTAACTAGCTTTCCATTAGAAAAACCCTGGGCATGGTGATCGGTGGTTGCTAGCTTATACCTTGAGCTTGTGCCATGTGCTCTATTTTGAAAGAAGCACATGGTACAAGATAAATGAAATCTAGCGACTGCTAGCTTTCTTTCTAGCATAAGCATTTCCTTCTAGCATAAGCACACATGTGATTATGCTAGAAGGAAAGATAACAATTGCTAGCTTTCTAATAGAAAAACTCTAGCCATGAAGGAAAGCTAGCAGTCGCTAGATTTCCAATTGATAACATTGTCCATGGTGATTGGTGGTTGCTAGCTTATACCTTCAGCTTGCGCCATGTGCTCTATTTTGAAATAAGAACATGGCACAAGATCAAGGAAAGCTAACGATTGCTAGCTTTCCTCCTAGCATAAGCATTTCCTTCTAGGATAATAACACATACTTATGCTAGAAGGAAAGCTAGCAGTCGCTAGCTTTCCAATAGAAAAATCATGTCCATGGTGATTGGTGGTTGCTAACTTATACTTTGAGCTTGTGCCATGTGCTCTATTTTGAAATAAGAACATGGCAACAGATCAAGGAAAGCTAGCGACTGCTAGCTTTTCTTGTAGCATAAGCATTTCCTTCTATCATAAACACACGTGCTTATGTAAGAATGAAAGCTAACAGTCGCTAGCTTTCCAATACAAAAACCCTGTCCATGGTGATTGGTGGTTGTTAGCTTATACCTTGAGCTTGTGCCATGTACTATATTTTTAACAAATGCTACCTTTCCTTCTAGCAAATGCATTTCCTTTTAGCATGACACACATGCTTATGTTAGAAGGAAAGCTAGCAGTCGCTAGCTTTCCAATAGAAAAACCCTGGGCATGGTGATTGGTGGTTGCTAGCTTATAATTTGAACTTGTCTCATGTACTCTATTTTCAAATAAGCACATGGCACAAGATCAAGGAAATCTAGCGACTACTAACTTTCCTTCTAGCATAAGCATTTCCTTCTAGGATAATAACACATATTTATGCTAGAAAGAAAGCTAGCAGTCGCTAGCTTTCCAATAGAAAAATCTTTTCCATGGTGATTGGTGGTTGCTAGCTTATACCTTGAGCTTGTGCCATGTGCTCTATTTTGAAATAAACACATGACAAAAGATTAAGGAAAGCCAACGACTGCTAGCTTTACTTGTAGCATAAGAATTTTTCTTCTAGCTTAAGCACACATGCTTATGCTAGAAGGAAACCTAGCACACGCTAGCTTTCCAATAGAAAAACCATGGGCATGGTGATTGGTGGTTGCTAGCTTATACCTTGATTTTGTGCCATGTGCTCTATTTAGAAATAACTACATGGCACAAGATCAAGGAAAGCTAGTGACTGCTATCTTTCCTTCTAACATAAGCATTTCCTTCTAGCATAAACACACATGCTTATGCAAGAAGGAAAGCTAACAGTCGCCAGCTTTCCAATAGAAAAACCCTGTCCATAGTGATTGGTGGTTGCTAGCTTATACCTTAAGCTTGTGCCATGTGCTATATTTTGAACGAATGCTAGCTTTCATTCTAACGTAACACACATGTTTATTCTAGAAGGAAAAGCTAGCAGTCGCTAGCTTTCCAATGGAAAAACCCTGGGCAAGGTGATTGGTGGTTGCTAACTTATACCTTGAGCATGTGCCATGTACTCTATTTTGAAATAAGCACATGTTACAAGATCAATGAAAGCTAGCGACTGCTAGATCTAATATAGCATAAGCATGTCCTTCTAGGATGAGAACACATATTTATGCTAGAAAGAAAGCTAGCAGTCGCTAGATTTTCAATAGAAAAATTATGTCCATGGTGACTGGTGGTTGCTAGCTTATACCTTAAGCTTGTGCCATGTGCTCTATTTTGAAATAAGCACATCGCAAAAGATCAAGGAAAGCGACTGCTAGCTTTCCTTGTAGCATAAACACACATGCTTATGCTAGAAGAAAAGCTAAAATTCGCTAGCTTTCTAATAGAAAAACCCTGTCCATGGTGATTGGTGATTGCTAGCTTATATCTTGAGCTTGTGCCATGTGCTCTATTTTGAAAGAATGCTAGCTTTCCTTCTAGCATAAGCATTTCTTGTAGCATAACACACATGCTTATATTAGAAGGAAAGCTAGCAGTAAGACCTTGGGCATGGTGATTGGTGGTTGCCAGCTTATACCTTGAGCTTGTGCCATGTACTCTATTTTAAAATAAGCACATGGAACAAGATCAAGGAAAGCTAGCGACTGCTAGCTTTCCTTCTAGCATAAGCATTTCTTCTAGGATAAGAACACATACTTATGCTAGAAAGAAAGATATTAGTCGCTATAGTAAAACCCTGGCCATAGTGATTGGTGGTTGCTAGCTTATACCTTGATTGTGTGCCATGTGCTCTATTTTGAAATAAGCACATGGCACAAGATCAAGGAAAGCTAGCGACTGCTAGCTTTCCTCCTAGCATAAGCATTTCCTTCTAGCATAAGCACACATGCTTATGCTAGAAGGAAAGCTAGCAGTCGCTAGCTTTCCAATAGAAAAATAATAAGAATCTCTTTAAGTTCACATTTCCTAAAGATTCATAATAGCCTATCCCATAGAGACCATCATTTAACTTGTTAGATGAATAACTTTTGGACATGTCAACATGAGAGAATAAGTGTTTATAAATGACAAGCTTTAAAAACTCAGCGTCTTGTTCCACATTCACCTCATAATAAAACTTCCCATTACATAGAATGCCAATCTTTTCTCTTGTTACATGAGAATTATGTCTAAACACAATGTATAGTTCAATGCGCTTTGTGTCATTGATTATTTTAGCACCCACCTGCATTTCATAGTTCAATACATCTTCCATCCTCTCAAATTCCTGGTGTATTTTCTCTTTATCTAATAAAATTGGATTTCTCTTTTATGATGGTCTACCTCTATACCAAGCCAGTAGATGTTGCACGTTTGTTGAATTGTAGCAACAAGGGAATGCAAATTGTAATTATTCTTTCCACGGAACCTCTTCAAGAGACAACTTGAAGTTTTTATGATATCATCTTTACATCTTACCATTGATTTGGCATTAATGTTATTTTCCCAGCACCATTTCTTCCTTCTGAATTTTCGTTTATCCTCCCACTTCTTGTAAACTGAGAGAAGAGTAAAAAGGTCTCTATCGAGATGGAAGAAACAAAGTTTTAAACAATCAGACTCTGTTTTTTCTACCTCTGTACCAAACTTAAAAAATATCCTTCTTGCAATTTCCATCAAAGCTCCAAGTACAAGGCCCTCCTTACATAAACCCTGATAAAAATTGTCCAAAGTAATCGTTCCTAATCAAGGTTGGATAACCAACTTCACAAGTTTCAAACATAATTCAGTTAATTTCAGAACTTCCTGGCCACAAATCATTACACCTAACTGCACTAAATATTTATCAGCCATACTAATTGTCTCTTGGCTTGAAGATTGAAAAAAATCCAAAGATTCAAGATCCTGAATGGGAGACAAGAAGGACATAAGATATTGAATAAGTGTACTTCTTTTCGAGTATGGGATTCATTGGTCTATATTCAAAGCCACGTTCAACTACATATCTTTCAAATCACCAGAAGAAGCCTATGGAAGATTTAAAGTGCCCGAAATTTGCTTCATTTTTTCTTCAATTAACCAATCCCATTGAAACTTCAAGTCCATCGAGTAAGAGTCACAAATTCGCTTCTTGCTGCGCACTATCACCATCAATACTTCACCTACGCAGCTTGAGACCTTCAAAATATTATCTTTACAAATGTCAAATTCTAAAGAACCTACATCAATGAGAAATTCCTTTATCCTACTGTTGGCCCAGGTGCTTAAATTTATTTCGTCCCAAGTTCCTGCACGATTCCAGACTGATCCCAAAGGCGCTGATTGTTGTTGTTGACTTGATAAATCCTCCACCGAGAGTTTGCAGGGAGTGAAAAGTTGTGTCGCTTCGGTTGTGGTCATTACTAAACCTTGTTTTCCATAATTATTCTTTTTTACATTGTAATGAGGAAAATACCTTGCAATGCCTAGAGTACCATCCATTGCTTGAGTCCACGCTGAATTCAAATATAGATTCTCATAACACTCTACTTCAACATGTCCATATCAATATTTTACTAGAGCAAACCGTTATGTTTTAGGTACTAAATCACAAGATATTTCTGGGTGTGTGGCTGGAAGTTTGGCTTCTACCTTCACTCTTTCTCGACCACATGGATCCTCTGCAAGCTGCTTTGAAGCAGCGGCCGTGATGTTTTCCACCTTCTCATCATAAAACATGAGCCATTGGTCACCTCTCTTCACTATAGAAATGTAATTCCCATCATTAACCGTGCATCCCACATGCACCACAACATCAAATGAAGAATACAAAAAATCATCTGCTTCTCCATCTCCACAATTGTTAATTAGCAGTATGTACTCCATGGGGATGCAACATGATAGAACAACTTCTTGAATCCCTCCATTTCACCTTCATGTACTGTGTATTTGAAACCTTTTAGCTGGCAAGTGAGAACTTGAGGTGCAGATTTGACCTTCAACTTCTTCTTAGCATCTTGCAAATGGCAGCAGTTGTCACACCAGCACTTGCTTTTCCCAATCAGTTTCTCCACGGCGCTGAAAGAACTGAGATAGCTCAACAAATAATAATGTTGTTGTACCTCCACACTTAGATACTCGTCTCTACATGTTACCCTCTCGCAATAGGAACATTGAGTTTCATTTGTGAAAATGCTCCAATTATCTAACCAATAGTAACATGTTCCACTGAAAGATCAGGATATCGTTAGTTTTGGCTCGGTTTTTGCCAAACCTTTCACTGCACAAATGTGGCTACTAATCGTGGTGTTCTTATTTTCTGAAGGGTTCATGGTCTATATTTTGGAGCATAGAAACAATCGACGTTTCCAAGGGCAGCGTAGGGAACATTTCCGAAACATATTATGGTAAGAAACACCTTTTAATAGCCATGCCCTATTCTATAGACCTATCAACTGGACAGGAAAAAGCAACTATAGAAGAGATATAAAGCCTTCAAAATACATTAAATTTGGCAATGTTGGTTTGTGTGCAGGTTCAGTTTTTCAACTTGTTTCATTAATCAGGGTATGTTGTGCTCTTTCTATATGACAAATTCCTAGTTTGTGCTCCATTTTCTGTTTAAGACGCATAGCACTAATTTAATTGAAAAAACTGATTTGGGATAGCAGATGACATCCAGAGTGTAATGGTACGCATAGTGATTGTGGCCTAGATTTTTGTTTTTGGAATTCTGCAATCTTGCTACACAGCAAATTTATCAGCTATTCTTACGGCCACACGTTTAGAACGGACCCTTCACGACATCAGCAGTGTTGTGGCCAGCAATGTAAGAATTGGTTATCATAATGGATCTTGGAACTGATGAAAGAAATTCAATGTTCTTCTGGCCCAACCCCTCCCCCTGAAGACTCATCTGGCTATGGCAGAGGAGGATTTACTCCCAAAGAAGACTATGGCGAAAGCTTGGAACCAGGGGTTAAATTTGACAAGCGCACCTATCCAACATGTAATTCGTATAATGACATTTGCAGAGGAGGCTTTACTCCCGGAGAAGACTATGGCGAAAGCTTGGAACCAGGGGTTAAATTTGACAAACACCCCTATCCAAGATGTAATTCCTATAATGACATTTGATAGACATGTCATATTTGTTTTTGCCAACATGTAATTCCTATAATGACGTTAAAGAGAGACAGTACAAAGCAGCGGCCTATCCATAAAATAATGATAGTTGTTCTGAGTCGTCATTGTTATGTATGGATATTGATCAGTGTATTATTTTGATGATCCATTTAGATGAAGTTGTAAAGACAATAGTTTGATATATTGGCCACGGAACTTGTGAGAAGTGCCCTGGTAAAACAAGACTATTTAACTTGAGACTGGACTTTGAAGGTAGATGGCACGCTTGTCTGACTCCGGTAAGTATTGTTCCCTTCAAACTTGAAAATTTGCTATAATTACTTTCTTTCGAGTGTTGAACATATATATGCAGATGAATAAAACTCATCAGTTATATATTCACACGAACTATTGGTTGTTAGTATGATCTATCAATGGGAGCGTCGAGTACCATGATCAGTCTTAATGGTCCCATTTGTAAGATTTGAAAATCTATTATACAACAATATTTAATCTACCAAGAGCTTGAAATTCAATTCATGCTCTATGCCAGGCATTGCCAAGCATTATTAGTGCACAATTCCTATGCTGACTATTCTTCGACCTATGGCCTGACTTTATTATTATCAATCTTTTTATTACAAGGCGACGATCATTAGTTGAAATCATTGTATAGGGAGTACTCAAATCCTTTCCTTTCTGTCGGCGTACTCTGTCCAGAACTGAAATATGTTATTTTTGCTTTGATCTAAAAACTTTCTTCCACAGGGCTGATTGATTTCTTATGCAGATTGAATATTTGTTGAACATATATATAGAATATTCAATTTTCTCGAGCACACTAGGAAATAAAAAAGATTTAGAGCATCTTATTTAGGTTTGGAGATTGCTGTCAAAATAATAATGCAATGATCAAACTAACTTCCAAAATCAGATCGTTATAAGCCCAAAATTTAACTTGTAAGACCAAGACTATATTTGTGAATGGTTGCTATGGATGTTTCCTTTTTCCTGCATGTTGAGAATATCATTACCAGGATTTACGAGTTTGTATTGTTATTGGCACTCAGACCCCACATTATTCCATTCAATTCAACGCAGTGACTAAGTTTATTTTCAAAGTAACTAATTAGTAGACATATTTTCTTTCATTTGTACTGCCAATCTGCTAGAAGATTGACCACTGCTCACTGATTCCTGGGTACATTCTTGGTCGAAAAACTAAAGAGATTGAGCTGTATTGGAAGATGAGAAACCTAAGTAATGTACTTCCTTGAAGCATGTACCAAGTCGCTTAAGTAGTCCTAGTCCCCTTGTTGTTACAACTATGTTTGAAATTCATGCAGGCAAGCATTCTTTGACATTGGTGTTCGTGGAAACAAAAAAGGGATCTGATTCATTGGAATACTGGTTGTATTCCAATAGGTTTCCACTGTTCCAACAACCAGTATTCATGGAGATAGAAGCCAAAGGAGCGTGAGAAAACATTGAGGTCTTTCAAGATTGGGCTCACTCCTATTCTTGTTGCTACAGATGTTGTTGCTCGTGGTCTTGATTTTCCACAAGTTGCCCATGTTCTTAGTTTTGATTTGCCAAATGACATTGATGATTATGTGCATCGCATAGGGCATATAGGTCGTGATTTGTTTATTTCCTTCCTCCATGAAGGTAATTTTAATATAGCTAAGTCTCTTGCTGAGCTTACGCAAGAATCAAACCAAGAGGTACCTTCATGGTTTTCAGCTTATGCTTCAAGATGTGGAATTACAGAGCTGAATGGATGGGAAGAGAGAGCTGGAATAGTAGAGCAGAATAGTTTACAGAGAGGCAGAGTTTACAGAACGAAACAACACAGATGAAACAGAGCAGAAAAAAATGGAACAGGACGGGACGGAACAGAGCACACAGCTCTTCAATTTAATTCTCATTAGCATAATCAAAATGAATATAATACAATCATACATAAGAGATGTCTCATTAAGCAAGAGACTCAACAATTACACTTGTCATATGTCAGTGATGCAACTTCATGCATTCAATGCCGATAATTTAGAAGACCAGAGAGAAAGATCCAGCGCTCTTACTAAAGAATCACAGAATATCGTAGGCATGGGAGATCATATTTGTCTCCTTACGAATCTGATATTGCAGAAAGATGGATGTCAAGTCATTTCCCTTGTGGGTATGGGGGGGCTCGGTAAAACCCTTCTCGCTCAAAATATATTCAAAAGCGAAAGGGTCCAACACGGTTTTGACTACTTGGTATGGCTGGCTTTATCACACAGCTTTGTAGTTGAACAAGTGTTGCTGGAGATGTGCAGCCAAATCAAACTTCGAGTGAATGAAAATCAAGATCAGACAGAGGATGTTATAAAAAAAAATTCATCAACATTTAAAAGACTGTCGTTGTTTAATTGTTCTGGATGACGTGTGGCACATGGATGTTTTGGAGAAAATTGGTTTGCCATTGGAAAAGGAATCTAAAATGAAGATCCTGCTCACGACACGTAATAGAAAAGTTGCAGAAGCTATGCCGCCTCCTTATGACATCCAAACCCTGGAGTCTTTATCCTCGGAAGACAACATGAAGCTGTTTTGCATTCATGCTTTCCCTGAACGGTGTGCAGACAAGAGTCCTCCAAATGAGTTGAGCAGCTTAGCCCTCAGAATTGTAGAAAAATGTGCCGGATTACCCCTGGCTATTAAAACAGTAGCAGCTTCTATGGCAAAAGTAAGGAGGCTTCTAAATGACTGGGAAAGGACCTTGAATCGTCTACTTGTAGTAGATGCGATGAGCGAGAGCGTTATGGCGTCCCTCAGGTTAAGTTATCAAATTTTGTCCAATCATCTTAAGCTTTGTTTTGTTTACTTCTCAGTCTTTCCTAAAAATACTCAAATAAAGTTCGACTATTTACTGCATGCTTGGACATCTGAGGGGTTTACTCCAGAAAGATGAGAAGAAGCATTCGATGTAGCACGCTCATACATCGACGAACTTATTGATTGATGCCTCCTTGAGGTTTCAAAGGTTAGTGGGGATGGGCGAGTGAAATATTGCAAAATGCATGATTTATTGCACGATTTAGCCATTTCCGAATCCCACAAGCAAGCCAAATGTCTGTTAATGCCAGGAAAGGAATTTTGAATGAATTGCCACTAAGTGAGTGCGTGGACCTCCATAGGATTTCATTGATTAAAAATAGTATATCAACAATCAATGGAACCCTCCAGTGTCCAGGGCTCCACACTCTTTTGCTATGGAATAATACCCATCTTAGATCAATTTCTGCAAGTTTTTTAACTAATGTGAAATATCTTGCTGTATTAGATTCAAGCCAGACTTCTATTGCTTCATTGCCGGAAAGTGTAGGGAATTTGAAACATTTGAGATTCTTGAATTTATCCCAGACAAAATAGAGAAGTTACCTAAATCATTGGCTCATGTACGAAGCCTCCTGTTTCTTGATGTTAGTGGGTGCAAACATCTATGTGAGCTGCATTCGGGTATAGGTGAACATAAGTCTATGGTATATCTGAATGTGAAGGGCTGCAAAAATTTGAAGTCGCTGCCTGCTAGAATATCAAAACTCATATGTCTACAGTCGTTGAAAGGTGTTGTTCACCTAGAGGATGGGACTTTTGGGGCTATGACATAGATGCGAGACCTCTCCTTCAAATATATTGATCCCTGCAACCTTCTCCGTCTTCCCAAAGACATTGGTGTCATGAAACGCCTTGAAATTCTTCATCTAGGTGGCTGCGAAGTCCCGAAATGGATCTTTCACCTCCAAAACCTCATGGAGCTGAAGTTAGTTGGTGATAACGATTCAGAACATTCACCTCGAATTTTGAATGTTCTGAAGCGGGGAAATTGAAAATTCGAAACCTCATGGAGCTGAAGTTACTTGGTGATAACGATTCAGACCATTCACCTCGAATTTTGAATGTTCTGAAGTGGGGAAATTGAAAATTCGAATTCAAATTTTGAATGTTTGGGGGGAAATGAAAATTCGAATTTTGAAGGTTTGCGGGAAATGAAAATGCAAATTCAAATTAATGCAAATGCAAATTCAAATTTTGAATGTTGACTACCATTCAAAAATACACAAAATCTTTTTGCAGCATAATTTATTTGAGGAGAATTGCATAGATGATAATGATAGATCTGTAATAATACGAAATAAAGAAGAATCATCTCAATCCATATATTTCAATTACCAAATTTAAGTATTTTTTAGATTATCCTCCATGATTTTTAGCCTATTATACAAGTTAATAGAAACTATTTAATTAAATGCTTTTAACATAAAATGACTTTTTATACATAAAAAAAAAATTAAAGCAAAAATTAAAGCTTTCATAGCTATAGCTACCTCAGCCTAAAATGTTTAATCTCAAATGAGAAAATTAATTGACCTAATATCACAGAATAACATATTTAAAGGTTTTTGTGTTTTTGTTTTTGTAATTCTGTTTGATTATTAAAATGTTTTGGGAGGAATAATTTGGTCATGAAATTCAAATTGTATCATGGTTTCAATGATGATTGAAATTTGTAAAACGATGAAATTGCAATTTTTCTAATTAATAAATTATAATTTTTAAAATTAAAATAATATTTAAAAATAATTTAAAAACTGATAAAAATTATAAAAGTATGAAAACAAATAGAATTAACTTTTTTTAG
>LPNX010519237.1:6396-130454 GCA_001517045.1 Pseudotsuga menziesii
TACTAGATCTCGGAGGACAAACGGTAAAAAAATTTGCTTGGGGTCTGGGTCACAAGACAAATAACAAGGCTGAGTGGATGACGCTTTTGCAGGGCCTGGAATTCTTAGACGCAACAGTCTTATCTAGGATGCTAGTATTTGGGGATTCAAGACATGTCATTCTAAAAATGACCACCGGCTACTCGTCAGGATCCATCAATTGCAGAAGACTATACGATATCATTACTCTCCTCCTCACAGGAAGAATTGAATTATTCCACATTCTAAGAGCAAATAATGCAGTTGTGGATGCTTTGGATAATCAAGGAGCCTCCCTCCCCTAAGGATATATCAGCATAAACAACCTAGATTTAGGCACTAAACCAATCCCCTAATGCAAAGCCTAATGCAAAGCAAGTTTCCACCTACAAGGTTTTCCCTATTACTAAAGCTCTCGCTAATTATTTTTTTGAACCTTGGTGATAAACATTTGGCCTGCCTTTGTGACATGTGGGCTCCACTCCCCTTCCTATCCTCCTCACACCTTCTATCCTTTATTATCTCTCCCTTCAGGCTTAAATGCCTATGCAGTCCACACGCTCCTGCCCACCCCCCTTTGCGTACGATGGCCTCTTCCGGAAGATTCACCTGCCCTCTCCCTCCCTTCAGCAACCATTCCTTATCATACCTACTAGCTCCTCCTTCGACGAAGTTGTTTTCGCTGCTCTGTCTTATTTCAGTGAAGGTAATCTCCCTCAGCGAGATAATGCACAGGTGATATTTTGGGTGGATTCATCTCTGCATAATTTTTTTTCGAATGAAGACTTTGCTCAAGCCGGTCTCCTGAATCGTCTTTGCACTACTCTCATCGCTCATGGAACTCCTCCTTTTTTGTGCTTTGTCACCTCTTCTATGACTGCAGGAAACTTCTTCAGACAACTCTCTAAAGGTATATTTTCACCCTCAGTTGTCTTTTCTTTCGTCTGAAGGATATCACGATAGGAATTTTGACCCACTATTATAAAAAGGAACAGGAGGAAACTTTCTTAGCTCAAGATTTTATCTCTTTTGGCTCTGTCCTCAACAACTTGTCCATACTTAATTTGGGTTTCAGTCGAAGTTGTGGTCACGAAATTCTCTCTCACGGCTCTGTTTTCAACAAATTCCCCAACCCTAATCTATGTTTCAGATAGAGTTGTGGTAAAGGTCATCCCAAAAATCAGGAAATGGACCATGGAAGGGACAATGCAGGTCTCGTAGATCTGAAGGCTAATATTCAGTGTTTGTATGACATTGTGGCCATTGGAATTATGGACAGCAAAGAGACTGCTAAGGAGGTCAAAAATCTTGTTGACGTGGTTAGTTATGCATCTTATCAAATCAGTAATCATGATGCTAGGATTGATGACAATGAAATGAATTTGAAGGAAATAATGGGGAAAGTAGATCGTATCTAGGAGGATCTCCAGCTTCTGGTTCAGCTGAATCAGGGAATTCAAGCCCATGAAAATCCAGTAGGAGCAGCCCAGAATATGGTGGAGGAATTAGTCACCCAGACTGTGGGGAAACTAGGCAACCCTTAATGTTTCTCTTTTAGAAAATGTTTTTTTTCTTACTTCTTAATTAGTAGTTTGTTCGCTTTTATACTATATCTATAATTATTCAAAATGATAGAACTCTCTGTGGCTCATTAAGGTCTTCCATATGGCCTAGTTTTGTATCTATTTCCTCTGAACTGCAAGTATCCTTAAGTTGTTGTTATATTTTGTACTAAATGGTTGTGCGCAACCTGTTTAATATATCTTCCTTTACAGTTTCTGTTAAATTTTTTTATTATTTAAGATGAAAACACATCTAAATAATATAGATATATATATTTTAAATCATATTATTGATTCTCAAATTCAATTTTAAATAGAATAATAATTGGTTATAATATTAAGTAAGATATGAAAATAATGGTTGGATGGTAGGAAATGTCGAGAATAAATAGCATAGTTCATTAGAATAGGATCATTTTAAAAAATATCGTTTTGTTTTAAATGTAAATATATATAATTTATTAGTATTGAGTTTGATGGGATAGCTCAAGTGCTTGAGTGCTTTAAGTTGTGAGTGGAAGTCCTTGGGGTCAAATTCTCATGTGGCTATACATTGTTATATAAGGGCCTCACTTGATGTCTCCATCAGGTTAGGTGCGATCGTCTCCCATTAGAAGTGGCGAACTGTGATCTATGAACTGTCCATGAGTGGTGATCTGAATGATTTCTGAACTGTTTGTTTGTTATCTTCACCGTCTGGTGTGATCTAATCTGAAGCTCAGTGTCTTAAGGGTTTAGCGATCTGAAGTTTCATTGCATATTCTACACATAGAAACTGGTATTTTGAAGCTTTGCATGTAGTGGCGATCTGTCCATGTTCAAATCCTTGCATGGAGTGGCGATCTGAACGATATTTGTTTGTTATACACCCTTTCTGCTTCATATCTCAGAAAATCTATCAAGGATCTCAATACAACGACTTATGAACTGGTTCATATCTAGAGTCGCAAAGCATCCACAATCTAAAGGTGTTAGCGATCTGAAGGTGCGATATGATCTCTCATTTGAAGGTCCCTCGTCTGTGATCTGATCTCTCATCTGAAGGTGTTTGCGATCTGAAGGGGCGATCATCTCTCATCTGAAGTGGCGAACAACGATCTGTGAACTATCCATGAGTGGCAATTTGAATGATCAGTGAACTGTTTGTTTTTTATATTCACCATCTGGTGCGATCTGATCTGAAGCTCTATGTCTGAAGGGTTTAGCGATCTGAAGTTTCACTGTAAATTCTACACATATCTACACATAGAAACTGGTATTTTGAATCTTTGCGTGTAGTGGAAATATTTCCATGTTCAAAGAGTTATGTGGAGTGGAAATCTAAACAATCTTTGTTTGTTAGCAATATGAAGGTTCACTACATATTCTACACATATATACACATAGAAATTGGTATTTTTAAAGCTCTGCGTGTAGTGGCGATATTTAAATCCTTGCATGGAGTGGCAATCTGAACTATCTATGAACTGTTTGTTTGTTATATTCACCGTCTATGATCTAAAGTCCAAAGGAGCTAAGGGTGGAAGGCGATACTGAAGAATAGTTGTATCAGGTGCACACATTCCTTATCTAATATATATATATATATATATTTCTTTTGTTCACGAATATGAGTAATTCACTGCATCTACCAAAGATTGTCAAAGGTAGACCTAGCATAGTTACTCTAAATTGTCTTTATGAGTATATAGAGTCTTTAGAGAAGTGTAGAGAAGAAAGAGAAGTTAAGTTACAAACTGAGTTAGAATCCATGCTAGAAAATAAATTTTCCTCTCTTGAAGACAAGATCCAAAAACAAATAGAAAATAAAATAAGACTACTGGAGAATAAAATGGAGACAATGGAGACTAGATTACAGGTAATAGAAAAACAAAGCCAAGATAAAAACCATACATCCAAACAAGGAGATGTTGAAACCTTAGAAAGTCTTAAAATCAAGTACATTATTAAAGAACTAGAAGCAAAAGTTAATAACAATCTCAATCTAAATAGTGTCGCAGGTAAATTAGACATCAAACCCATTAAAGAGGAAATGAAAAAAATGATAGAATTAGACCATGAGTGTAACAAAAGGGCCTTGAACCTTATAATATTCAGTTTGAAAGAGGAGGTAGATGAGGATACATTATCCATAGCCTAGAAAGAATTACATAATAGATTACAAATTGAAACAACATGTCTCACAGAAGCAACAAGGTTGGGGAAATTAATTGAGAATAAAGGAAGGTTGATCCGAATAAAGGTGAGATCTACTGACCATAAGTATGACATACTTAGTAAAACCTCAAGTCTAAAAGGAATGAGAATATTTATAAATGAAGATCTTATTCTTGAAGATCAAGCAGAATTAAGAAAGGAGGTTCAAAAGGTAAAAGAAGCTAGGAAGGAAGGAAAATGGGCAATAATCAAAAATAGAAAAGCCATTATTAGAGATAGAAACCAAAAAGATAGCAATTAATAGAAATTCAACATGCTCCAGATTCTTTCTTGGAACTATCGGGGATTCCCTTGGAACAAAGGCCCCAAGCTAAGTTGGATCTCGAATGAAGTCGATATTATTTTGTTAGTTGAAATTTGGGAGCACGAAGAATATAAGGTTCCTAACATAGATGGCCTTGTACTTTGGTCAATCTGGAACAAACGATCCTATCATAGAGGCATTGGGGGTATAGCTTGTTACATCAGGAACAACATCTCCCCCAATACTAGGAATTATAAAAAATATCCTTACAACCAGTATATTTGGATAGAGATTGCTGACATTAATGATAAAAACCCTATATAGAGATCTGTTATTTTTCCCCTATTAATTCTAACTTCTATAAGAAAAACAATCTAGATAAAAATTGTCCTTATAATGGTTTAGAGAATGATATTTCTAGCCTAAGGAATGCATGTAATATCCTCTTAATGGGTGACTTTAATGCTCATACTTCAAGCAACCAAGCTATTATTCTAAGCAATTATTCCAACCCTAATCCTCTTTGGTTAGATGAAGATATTACTCTAGCTAGCAAGTACAACAAAAGCTCTAAAGATCCAGGAGAAAATTTGTTTGGGTATGATCTAGTCAAGCTCTGTAGTGCTCAAGATCTCATAATTTGTAACAGTCTAAAGAAGTGGTCCAATTCTAATCAGATGACATCTATCCATGGGCTTGGTAGCAACGTGGTAGACTATGTTATTTCTAATATCCCTTTATACAATGATTTAATAAATTTTGACATCCTAAAGGACCATGAGCCTAACTCAAATCATAGACCTTAAATTATAACTCTCAATTTTTTCATGCATAGAGATCCCATAAAAGATAATCCTTATAGCCAAAAGAACTTGATCATTGATAGAAATAAAAATGATCTTTTCTAAATGATTTAAAAATTAATTTTCTTCCTTTATCAAGTATAAAAAACATAGAATACCTCTATCATAATCTTACTACAACCCTCTCACATTCTATTAACAAGTTCTCAATTGAAGTCTCAAGTAATAAAAAAAATAGAAAAACCAACCCTTGGTATGATAAAGATTGTAAGAGTGCGAGGAGAGAAATTAAGGAAGCTCTTGCTGAGTCTCTTAAAATTGACAAGATGAAAATTTACAAATCCCTAACTAAAAGAAAAAAATGCAGTATATTCATAAATGACAAGAAAATCTCTTACACCTCTCTAAGGTGGCTCCTAAGAAATTCTGGAGGCAAATTCTAACTAGAAAAACTAAAGATAATAATAGAATTTCCTTACATGACTGGAATTCCTATCTTAAAAAGATTTATGAATCCTCGAATGTCATAGAAAACTTTGAAACCCTTCTCACAACGGTAGAAGTTTTCTCTTTAAAAGACATATATTTTGGGGTTAAGCGTTTGGAAAATGGAAAAGCTAAGGACATTGAAGGTTACCAAGCAAAATTTTTAAAAAATGGAGGTCTTGTCCTCATCCCTCACATCCACAAGATTTTCAATCAAGCAGTCAAGCAAGGGTTCCCTAAAACATGGACTCAGAGCCTAATTATCCCTATTTTTAAAAGTGGGGATACAAATAACCCCTCTAATTATTAGACAATTATGATTAGTCCCCTCTTAGCCAAGTTATATGGTATTATTTTGGAAAAGAAGATCAGCAAATGACTTGAAAGTGAAGGTAAGCGAGCTAAAGGCCAAGTAGGTATTAGAAGGAAGCACTCAACAACAGACCACCTCATTTCCCTTAGGATCATTGTGGAGGAATTTCGTAATGATAAATACAATATCTTTTGTTGCTTTGTGGACTTTAGAAAATATTTCGATACAGTACCTAGAAATAACCTTTGGAATAGATCAGAAGAGTTAAAGGTTCCTTTCGAGTTGATAGCTGATGCAATAAGGTTATACGAGAATTTAATTGCCAAGTTTAAGAAAAACGAGGGGTGGTCGAGAGATATTAAGTGAAATATTAGAGTGAAACAAGGTTTCCCCCTCTCCCCCACCCTATTTGGTATTTACATCGATAAGCTAGAAGGTTGTTTAGAAGAAGCAAGTTGTGCTAGCATGTTCTTAGCTGGGATTGTCATCATCCTTCTTCTCTATGTTGAAGATATTGTTCTTCTGGCAAGGGATCCATCTGATATTGATAAGCAACTACGACTTCTTAAGGATTTCTTCTCTACCATGGGTATGACTATCAACACTGACAAAACAAAAGTTATGATTATCAAATCCAAGAAGGACACTTACGCTAATTTTGTGTATGACAATCACAACTTGGAGGAAGTGTCTTCTTACAAATACCTAGGAATTGATATTCATCACACGCTCAATTGGAACTATAGCATTGAGAAAAGGATTAATGGAGGGTGGAAAGCTTATTTTGGTCTTGAAAATAATTGTAAAGCAACAAACCTTATGACGTGGGATAAAAAGAATCTCCTCTTTGAAACTTTAGTCACTCCTGTTATCTTGTATGGTTGTGAGGTTTGGGGTTGCAGCATCTCTAGAGAATCTTGGAGGAATATTGAGCAAATCCAGAAGTGTTTTATAACGTATAACCTCAAAATTAAAATCAATACACCTTATCTGTCACATACCCCAAATTTGCAAAAATAATTATGTTTAAAAAGATATTATATTTTAATTTTATTGTAGAGTTTGTGATCATTGACCAAGTGGGGTCAAGGATGATTGTAATTAATTATGCTGAATGTTTTATTAATTAATAAATAAAAGAACTGACAACAACTTAAGGAGATTGTTAAATGAGTGTCTACCAGACACTAGGTGGAATAGACTAGGGTGAGAGCAGATTGACACTTGGCAGCATCCTCAAACCACTTCTAGCTGTTGCAGGAGGCAACTTCCCTATTTTTATGGTTGTGTTCCCCAAGAAAGTGGAACAAGAGCAGTTGACTCATTGAATGAAAAAATGACCAAAATACCTAGGCATGATTATAATTACCCATCGAATTCAGCAGGTGGTTGTTCAATCTTTTACTTGTGAATTTCCTAGAGTGAAAAGTTTGCACAAGAGATTCGATGGAGGGGTAAAAATCAGAAGTGGTTTTGAGTGTGAAAGTTGATTACAGAACTAGTGCAGCTGATTTGCTGAGTTCTTTACCACAAAAGGAAGAAGTATTACTGCTGAATACTTTTGTGGAGTTGTAAGGGTTTTATATCCCATACTCTCACCCAGTGCTTTCAACCAAGTGGACCAGTGGACTAGTTCGAGGGTCCTCAGACTAGCAACAAAGCTATCTTTAGGAATTGGTTGGGTGGAATGGGATCCTTAGGCTGTTGTCTCCTCTACCATTTTTCAGGTTCTAAATGTTATTTTATTTTACCTTATGCATGTAAAAGAACTGGAATGGATGAAATTATGAGTTGATTTATTTAAATAATTGGATAAATTGTTTATTAAATTTAGACTGTGTAATCTCTTTGTTCTCACTCCAGGAAACTCCTCTAGGTTGCATCTCGAGGATGCCTAGTAACTTAAATGTTTTTATGGTTTTTCTAAATGGATCAAGTCAGATGACCTATAGGACCTCACACTCTCAATACATGCATAAAACTCAATTAAAGATAAGGCTTCTAACTACCACTGTTCAGAGGTTGGATAATAGGGTGAAAAGATGGAGAACTTACTATGTTGGTAGATTCATATATAAAACAATTACATATAAATGGATAATCATAACAAGGAAAATTACTTTCCATTCAACTCATCAACATACAGATAGGATGACAGCTATCAAACATTGAATAACATGAATAAACCAGATTCAGACATTCAAGCACAACCACAGAACACAAAAGATATGGAAGTTGAACATATGATAGAAAAAGATCTTATATTAGGTCATGAATAATATGAGAAGCTTGATAATAATAATGGTCTATAGGTCCCCGAAGTCGAACCCTTGTTTCAAATAATTCTTAGGATTTATGGCCTTTACAAAAATATTTAGATCCTGAAAAATTAGATATGTTTTACTAAAAATAGATAAAATTAATGTTTTTTGCAAAATTATGTCAGAAACCCTAATTTAACTACTAGTCTATCTAACTCTAACACTTGTTCACTCATTGAAATCTTTGATGACTGTAGTGAGTACTGAATTAGAGCTATAACCTATCATCTGATAGATGAGCCACTGTTGGTAAAAAACAAGTAGGGTTTGTGACCCTTTCTCCTTGATTGTATCCTCAAAACTGGAACAGACCTCCTCCAATGGTGTTTTTCAGCAAATTTCATCTTTATATTTCATCCCTGAGATAGTTGTACTCGTCAAAACTGCTTCTACATGCCAAAATATCTTTCTGCACCCCTTTTTTTCTTTTGGTGGTTAAGGAAGCAGAATCCTGGGCCTGTTAGCTATCGAAAGCTTTGCTTTCGATGGCTAATGAACCACTTTTACGTCAGTCTAAGCCACCGAAATCTCTGTTTCTGCAAAATTGTAATCATCCTCCCAATCATCCCTTTTCATCTTTGTTGTTGATCTTCTATCACTCCTTTATCCTGCATAAGGTTTGAAAAAACAATAACATCCTAGGCTACCTCTGGATTCTGAAGGCTCACTGCTGCCTCAACTAGGGTTTCTAGTGCAAAGTGAGTCTGAGAGATAGGGTTTGATTTGGAATTCTTCACCTACAGCCTTAGAAGCCCGATAATGATGTAAATCCCAGTGTTGTTCTTCATAAACCTCAGATTCCTTTTTTGCAACAAAAAATACCTTCCTTTCATTTCTAGCAGGGAATTATTCAATTGAGTGTTTTTCTTGGTTAACACTGCATTAGTTCTCTTTATTTCTCTCTCTAAAAATTTTAATTCATATACTTGCCTTAGCAACTAGTTGACTGTTTATGACCTAGGCTTGCTGGAGGAAGCCCTTTCCACAAGTTCACCCTGGTCTTCTTTTGGTGTGGGTGATGGAAACTCTTCATTTTCTGCTACAACCTGCTTTGTTAGGTCAACTTCTTCCTCCCTTTCTTCTTTTGAGTCTGAGTAAGGTAAGTTCAGCATATTTCCACTTTGTGTTGGGGCCTCCTTCTCTTTTTCACTGAATTTCGGGTTTCTTTTAGCTTGGTTGGTTTTAGCAGTGGGAGAAGGTTGATCCACTGTTACTAGTGAGATAGCCCTCCTCTTTCTTTTTCCACTCCTGGGGGTGGTGGATTTATTTGAAGGTGAATTTCCTTTATCTTCTAGCTATAGGCATGTTTCAAACTCATTCTAGAATAAAAAATATTCGCATGCTACATTTCTCCTTTGCAGCAATTCTTGGACAATGAGTTGTATTAGGCCATCGTGAGATAACCTTCTTGCGATTTTGGTGGGATGGGCCTTTACCTGGTGTGCCATCTTGGTTAAGTTCTTATGGAGATAGAAGGGTAGGTTTAAAGGGCTCCTTCCTATAAAATGGTTCATCAGCTTGAAGTGATATATCATTGCCTTGTTGTACCTTCCTTCACAGGTTATATACACCAAAATTTCTTTTAATAACTGCTGACACCTCTCCTCAAGCCAGGTGGATGGAACACTTTTCTTCCATACTACATTTCTTTGTTTAGGTTTTAAATATGATCTAAACTCCACATTTTTTGTAAAGGTGGTATTAAACCACTTCTCCCCAGATCTTGGTAGTTCTTTCACTTTTGAAATTAGGGTTTCATCCACTAGGAACTCTTCCTTGCCTATTAGTGCCTTGGATCCATCAAAAGAAAGGGCTAATGCTTCTGCTACCTGCTGGTGTGAACCTTGGATTTTCTCACAAAACCTGTAACAGCCTGCATATTTGAAGAATTGGCAGACTTCTGGATGTGACTCTAAATAATTGATGTCCCCTAGTTCCTGTTTGAGAACAGGTCCTCCTTTGTTCATCTCTGGACTATGCTCTTAGTACCTACAAAAACAAAAAATCAAATTCTGTAAATGGGGATCAACGCACTAGTTTCAGAGATGGCCTTGAGCAGTAAGGATGCATGCAGAGAATGTGAAGTGTACTAAAGACCTAGTGCTGATTTTGAGGGTTTAACTACTCGATTTGGTAATTGAGTAAGATGATGATGGATTCTGGTGATATCCACAAGATAGATAGCCTAGTAATCATTTTCAATTTGAACTTGGTGCTTCATGGAGGTTTACTACAGTCGCGGGAGAGATGGAGGGAAGGCTAGGGTTTTGATTTCCATCAGTATTTTCATATCAATAAGGACCTCTTAGCCATCAATTTATGATTTACTAGAGTTCCCCAGTATTTTTGGAGTTAATCGTTAATCATGCTAAACTATGGCATGCCTCATGCTGACGAGTTTTATTTTGATGGATAGATAATTGTTTTCCCTTTTCAGCCTTTTTGGTGGTTAAGAGCATCTAGGGTTTAATTCACTAGCTGCCGAAATATGGGCTTTCGGTCTCTAATGAACCATTGGTCAATTCGTCTAAGCCACCGAAAGTCTCCTTCCCATAATTTATTTAAAATGATGTTTAACACACTTTTGGTGGTTTAATGTCTTCTTGGACCCATTGCTGAGAAGTCGAAACAAAGGATTTTCGGTGGCTAATGAACTCTTGTTAAGTTCGCCTAAGCCATCAAAAGTCCCTTTTTCCCAAAATTATAAAAAATGTGATCAACATGATTTTGGTGGTTAACGTGTTCCTGGTTCAAAATCGTTAGCTGCCAAATATGGGCTTTTCGGTGGCTAATGAGTTGTTTGAAAGCTCGCCTAAGCCACCGAAAGCTAAAACTTTCAATTTTTTTGAAAAACTGAGCACCAAACATTCCAACTTTGTTAGTCACCCAAACATTGTTCATAATATGACCTGAAATCTTCATCACTTATCAAAAAATAAATTGTCTAAGTGGACTTATTGAAAATTGATTTATTTAGGAGATAACATCTGGCTCCTACTCAGGTATGGAAACCTCCCTATGAGGTCCCAAGAACCCTAGACCAAAATTCCTTTCCTGAAAAAAAATAAGAATTAAACCTATCATCTACTGTTCCACTGGGTGTGGAGTTTATTTTGTAAGTAAAAACAATCTACTAACTAATATTTTACAAGAACAAGGCCTTAAAGCCTCAGATGAAATAGAGTTTCAGAAACCGCCCATTTACTGGGCCATCAAACACCTCCTCTCCTTCTAAATTTTGCAATTTGAAGGTGTTGTTCTACTACACTTGAGCTATCACAAAAGGGCCTATCCACAGAGAGTCAAACTTTCCATGCTTTCCCTTGTCTTTCCTGACAGTATCCCACTTGAGGGCCAAATCTCCAACCTGAAATTTGTCCACTTTTGCTCTTTTGTAAAAAATAATCTTGATCTTCTGTTGATGAGCTTCTGACCTTTCCATCACCTGTTCCTTGACTTGCTGCAATTCCACCAAATCCAGCATCCTCCTCACCATGTCATTTGGTTCATCCTGTTCCTCCTGAAAGAATTTTGCAACTGGTAGAATTAGTTAAATGGGAAAAATGGCCTCAGTACCATAAACCAACTTGAAAGGGGAAGTCCCTATGGATCTCTTGTGAGTCACTCTATCAGCCCATAGAGAAAACTTTAGCTTAGAATCCTAGCTTTTTGGATTAGTCTCCAATAGTTTTTTGATGATCCTAACTAGGATTTTATTGGATGACTCAACAAGGCCATTGCCTTGAGGGTAATAGGAAGTGTAATGCACCAGCTGAATTCCCATTGACTGACACATGTTAACCAATGCCCCAACTTTGAAAGATGGTGCATTATTAGTCACTATCCTTACTGGGAAGCCAAATTTAATAAAGATGTTCTCATATAAAAATCTCATGATAACTTGGTGAGTGGCATTCCTTATAGGTACTGTGTCTATCCACTTGGTGAAATAGTCTGTTGCTACTAGGATCCATTTGTGCTCACCACTGGATGAAGGATTAATTTCACCTATGAAATCAAGACCCCATTGCTGGAAAGGACCATTCACTACAATAGCTCTGAGGGGCAAGGATCTGAGCTGCTGCTTCCCTATGAATCTTTGGCACTTGTCACAGGCTCTTACAAAGATACACACATCAGAGAAAAGAATAGGCCAATAGTACCCAGCCCTCAGGATATTATGGGTTGTGGTCTTCCAGTAATGATGGCCTCCACATATGCTTGAATGAAACTGATGCATGACCTAAACTGACTCTTCTTTATCTAAGCATATCAACAAAACAACAGACAAATCTTTCCAATACAACAGTTTATCAATTACACAAAATTTAACTGATTTAAGTTTAAGAGCCCGTGCCTGATTTAGAGTGAGTCCAGGGGGGACTTCTAAATTTTGCAGGAAATGAATAATAACCGAGTACCACTCACATGAGGACAAGTTCTTAGCTACTTGTTGACTGTCATTCTGCTCTTGAACTGCCTCTGCTATTGTTCCTACTATTGTTTTTGTCTGTAGGTTAGCTAAAGTTATACCCATAAAATTCATTCCCAAAAGATCACAATTTTCTTTAGCCATGATTTTAGCTAGACCTTGGCCTTTCACTAAGTTGGTGGGCTTTACTTCTATGTCTAACTCGATAATCTTGGCTATCCATTTAGCTCTCTTTCCATCAATGTTAGGCTGAGTTAATACATCCTTTACAGTAGCTAAAGGGACATAGGAAAGGACCTTGGCATGTAGAATGTAAACCCTAAAGGATTTCAATGACTTGATGAGAGCATAGGCCTACTTTTCAATGGGATCATATTTTAGTTCAGCATCCCTTAATTTCTTGCTAAAAAGGCAATAGCGTGATCAAGGCATTCATCATATTTTTGCAACAACATAGTTGCCACGGTGTCATAGGATGCAAAGGAAAAAATGCAGAAACCCTTGGTGTAGTCTGGACTAATCAGAGTGGGAGCTTCCATGATAGCCTTCTTGATGTCCTCAAAATAGCTTCTTGCTTGCTCTGTCCATTTAATTTCAGCCTCCTTTCTTAACATAGAGGTTATGTGTTTTACCAACTCAGAAAATTTTGGGATAAACCTCCTAACAAAATTTATCTTACCCAGAAATGATTGAAGATCTCTTTTTGACCTAGGTATGGACAAATTCTGGATTGCTTCAACTCAAACAGGGTCAATCTTTACACCTTCAGCTGAGACTATGTGACCTAGGATTTTTCCCTTACTGAGTGCAAATTGAGACTTCTTCAGGTTCAGTGATATCCCAAATTTTCTACATCTTAGAAATACCTTCCTCAAATGCTGCAAATGTTCTTCATGGTTGTGGGAGTAAACAGTGAGGTCATCAAGGTATACTAGAAAAAAATTGTCTTTCAATCCTACAAAGGCTAGGTCCATGGCTCTCTGAAAAGTGGCCCCAACATTCATCATCCCAAATGGCATTTTGGTTTAAATGAAGGTTCCCTAGGGAGTCGTAAATGCAATTTTTTCTTGGTCATCAGGGTGCACAGCAACTTGGTTGTATCCAACGAAACCATCCAAGAATGACATGATACTAGCCCCTGAGACTCTTTGCAACAGGTGTTCCATCTTGGGTAGTGGGTAGTTATCTTTCTTGGAGCATTTGTTCAGGTTTCTGAAATCCACACATAACCTAATCTCCCTGTTCTTCTTTCTTACCACTACTAAATTTGCAATCCATTTGGAATACTTGAGGGGAATTATGATTTTGGATTTAAGGAGCTTTTGGATTTCTTTTTCAATCACAGGAAGTAGGAGAGGACTGATGGATCTGAGCTTCTTCTTGAAAGGGACGATGTCCTTCTCTAGGGGAGTCCTATGTTGGATGATACTAGTGTCATAGGTTTTCAGGTCACTGTATTCCCAGGAAAAGATATCAGCAAACTCAATCATCAGACTACAAAATTTTGACTTCTAATCATCAGTCAACTCAGTGGACATATTTATGGGTTTTGGATGACTTTGGATGCCTATGTTTTGCTTTTGGATAGCAGGATGTTTCTCCTTCTTGGAAGGTTTAAAATGACATCATTATGATCAAATAGCTCTTCCAGGGGTACCAGGCCTTGAGGTATATAGTTACTAGGCAACTAAACAATGTTCTGATCACCTACTTTATCTTTTAACTTGAGCCTCTGAGATTCTTCCATATTTAGATTTTATTGATCAATATGCATATCAGAAAAATCATCTACTACTTGGAGGAATTTGCTAAGCTCATCATCATTCTCAAAGACCTTCCAAAATTTCACATTATCAGGTAGGGATGGCCTGTACGTGACTTGGATATCATAGCTCAGCTTAGGAGTTAAAGGGGGAACAAATAGACTTGCAGAGACAACAATGGAATAATCCTGGTGATTCATAGCCGTAGGTATATATAAGAGTTTGAAAAACATGAAAGAGTCCCTGAGTTTCCGTACCTCATCTTTGTAAGCCTTTAGTCTAACATTCTTTGCTTGAAAGGTGTTGTTGACCTGCTGTATGACAAGATCTGCATCTCCAAATATCTTTATGCGCATGATCCCCATTTCCTTGGTAGCCTTTACCCCTAACAGTAATGCTTCATATTCTGCTATGTTGTTAGTAGTATTGAAATCCAGCTTATAAGAAAAATGTATGGTTTCCTTTGAAGGATAAATCATGACTATTCCTGCACCTGATGAGGCTTGCATACTGGCCCCATAAAAAAACATGCTCCAAACTAACGTGGTTATTTCTTCAAGATTTTTATAGATGGGCTTTGTAAGCTATATGGATGTTCACTAGGAATCATCTACCTAAAGGATGCATGACCCAAAGTCTGTGTCTACTGCATATATTGGATGGTTTATAGAGTTCTTGGCATTATTGATGATATAGGTGAACTAGTTCTCTCTGTAGAGTCTCTTGGTCTCCCCTCCAAACATTGGAATTGTAGCATATGTAAGGTCCATTTGAAGGATACCACCCAACCTTTTACTCCATGAGCAAGACAAAAGGAGTCCAAACTTAGGTGGGATATCAGCTACCACTATGTCCATCACTATAATTTTTTAAGGCAACTGGGAGAGGTTTATGACAAGGTCTTTGATGAGGCCCAAGCATTTGACCTTCCTGGAGTCAAATGAGAACAGATCATGGTATGTTTTTGTAATGCTGAGGCCAATCTCATCCATCAAAACTTTTGGCATTAGGTTATGGGAAGCTCCTAAGTCCAGCAAATAGTTATGAAGGATTTTATCATGGATATTCAGAGTTATGTAGAAAGTTGGGCAAGACTCATCCAACTCTTCAATCATACAACCTAGGATTACTGTGGGCTTATCATCTTGCAAGTTCACAAAGTCAGCATCTAGGGGAGTCCTTGGCTGAAGGGATTTCAATGATGGATGTCTTGAAGGCCTCATTCTTCATTAGTTCTATCAAGGGAAAAGGGATTTTTAACTTCTGAATTTCTGACTCAAGATTGAAAGCATAGGACAACTTGTCAGAAGTTCTTACCTCTTGTGGTGTGTCTTTGAGCTGAATAGGATCATGAGTTGATGGTTGTAATGGCCTTTTTTGTTGTTTTGGAGGAACAGTCATCTTCTTTGCAAGAGCAACAATCTTCCTAGCCAGAGGAGCAGGCTGCTTTGTAGGGGCAGGAGTCTTCTTCATAGGAGCAACAATCCTAGATCTCAAATTATACCCCTTTTGATCATATGCCTGATACAGAGATTCTTCCATGATCTACTCATTCATGAGGGATTCCTCATAGTCTTCTTGTGTTAGGAAGGAGTAATCAACTTCATCCTCCATGCAGTTGACGTTGTCTTCTACCTCTCCTTCTTCTTGAGTGAACTCTCATTTTTCTTCTAGTATAACATTCTGAAAAAGGAGCTCTGATTCTTTGATCCTCAGCTTGATTCCTATCCCTTTGAAGGATCTGCACTGGTGGGTTACTTCTTTTGTAGGGGACAAAATTAGGGCTTATGGGAGAAAAATAATTTGGCCCTTTTCCCCTCACAGGTATTTTCCCTTGGTTTTTAAGCTTAGAAATCTCAGCGGTCAAACTGTCCAGCATTTTGGCCATTTTGTCAATTTTATTCTCTGATGAGGAAGCTCCTAGAGGATCTGAGGGTTGCTTCTTTCTGTCAATTTTTCCTTTAACCTTCTAAGATGCAACGATATTGGATTCCACTTCAAGGGAAGCATCTTGCATGAGTCATAGAGAAGCTGGTCTTCTTTCTCTGAGAAGAAGACAAAATTCTGAATCAAAGGCATTGGCATAGGTTATTTTGGCTAAGGTGTAAGTTGGCTTGATCTCAGTAGGGATCTTGCTGAACATCTTGTTAAATATTTTGGTGAATTTAGAAATAGACTTACCATTCTCTCTCTTCAAATTGCTAAAATAAGTGATATAATAGAGGTGGTCTCTTCTCTCTCCCCAATGCTTCAAAAATATGTCATCTAGGGCTTCAATGCCTGCTACTGATCCAACAGGCAACTCTTTGAACCACTTCCTAGCCTGACCATCTAAAATTTGCACAAAAACCCTAGTCCACACATCTTCTTATTCTATGTTTATGTTCTCAGCATAATTGTAGAATTCCTCTAGGTGTTCTTCAGCTATGAAATCTCCCTCTCCATTAAACTTAGGCATGTATTTGAGATAATATCCAGTAGGCATAGCAGAGAGGGGGTTAGGAAAATTCAGAGGGGCATACCTAGCTAAAAGGATCCTTTCCATTTTGGCCAGAGGGGCAACCATGTTGGAAAAGGGTATGGAAAGGGTAGAAGAAGATTTTGCTAGTGTGGATGCTAGTTGAGAGATTAGTCAGGGTGGATTTATCTCAGTGGAGTCGCTAGGGATTGGACCTAGACAAGCAGTAGTGCTTGAAGATTGCTCAACCCTAAAATTTTATGATTCAAATATAAATTCCTGAGAATTATATGTTTCAATAGGAAGAGATTGAAATGGAGGTCTATTTGATATAACAGCAGAAACACCTCTTAAAATACCTGATGTGGCTTCCCTTGCAGCTCTGGATGTCTGTCTGAGTGAAGCCCTAGCTCTTCTTAGAATCTCTTCTGGATCTGAAATAGGTGTTACTGGTGGCCCTTGAGGGTTTTCTCTGGTACTTAGTCTTCTTGAAGCCACCTTATTCCAATGGAATCGCCAGATAGATGATTACAACCAGAATAGTGTCCAAACTTTTTCTATCATCAAATCAGGATCTATGTCGTCTCCCAAGGAAGCTGAGCTTCAATCTCCTCTCCTCGCAACAGCACCAATTTGATATCACTCCAGGAAACTCCTATAGGTTGCAGCTCGCGGATGCCTGGTAACTTAAATTTTTTTATGGTTTTTCTAAATGGATCAAGTCAGATGACCTACAGACCTCACGCTCTTAATACATGCATAAAACTCAATCAAAGATAAGGCTTCTAACTACCACTGTTTAGAGGTTGGATAATAGGGTGAAAAGATTGAGAAATTACTATGTTGGCAAATTCATATATAAAACAGTTACATATAAATGACTAATCATAACAAGGAAAAGTACTTTCCATTCAACTCATCAACATATAGATAGGATGACAGCTACCAAACATTGAATAACATGAATAAAACTGAATCAGAAATTCAAGCACAAGCACAAAACAGAAAAGATATGGAAGATGAACATATGATAGCAAAATAGCTTATATTAGGTCATGAATAATATGAGAAGCTTGATAATAATAATGGTATACAGGTCCTCGAAGTTGAACCCTTGTTTCAAATAAGTATTAGGCTTTATAGCCTTTACAAAAATATTTAGATCCTGAAAAATTGGATCTATTTTACTAAAAATAGATAAAATTAATGTTTTTTGCAAAATTAGGTCAAAAACTCTAATTTAACTACTAGTCTATCTAACTCTAACACTTGTTCACTCATTGAACTCTTTGATGAATGTAGTGAGTACTGAAGTAGATACCTAACCTATCATATGATAGATGAGCCACTGTTGGTAAAAAATAGGTAGGGTTTGTGACCCTTTTCTCCTTAATTGTATCCTCAAAACTGGAACAGACCTCCTCCAATGGTGTTTTTCAGCAAATTTCATCTTTATATTTCATCCCTGAGATAGTTGTACTCATGAAAACTGGTTCTCCATGCCAAAATATCTTTCTACACCCCTTTTTGCTTTCGGTGGTTGAGGAAGCAAAATCCTGGGTCTGTTAGCTGCTGAAAGCTTTCGGTGGCTAATGAACCACTTCTACGTCCGCCTAAGCCACTAAAAGCTCCGTTTTTGAAAAATTGTAATCATCCTCCCAATCATCCCTTTTCAGCTTTGCTGTTGATCTTCTAGAACTCCTTCACCCTGCATAAGGTTTGGAAAAACAGTAGCATCCCTGGCTGCCTCTGGATTCTGAAGGCTCATTGCTGCCTCAGCTAGGGTTTCTAGCGCAAAGTGAGTCTAAGAGCTAGGGTTTGATTTGGAATTCTTCACCTGCAGCCTCAAAATCATGATCATCCTGTAAATCCTGGTGTTGTCCTTCATAAACCTCAGATTCCTTTTTTTGCAGCACAAAATACCTTCCTTTCATTTCTAGCAGGGAATTATTCAATTGCGTGTTTTTCTTGGTTAACACTGCATTAGTTCATTTTATTTCTCTCTCTAAAACTTCCAATTCATATACTTTCCTCAGCAACTGGTTGACTCTTTGTGACCTAGGCTTGCTGGAGGAAGAACTTTCCACAAGTTCACCATGGTCTTCTTTTGGTGTGGGTGATGGAAACTCTTCATTTTCTGGTACAACCTGCTTTGTTAGGTCAACTTCTTCCTCCCTTTATTCTTCTGACTCTGAGTAAGGTAAGTTCAGAATATTTCCACTTTGTGTTGGGGCCTCCTTCTGTTTTTCACTGAAGTCCAGGTTTATTTTAGCTTGTTTGGTTTTAGCAGTGGGAGAAGGTTGATCCACTGTTACTGGTGAGATAGCCCTCCTCTTCCTTTTTCCACTCCTAGTGGTGGTGTATTTCTTTGAAGGTGACTTTCCTTTATCTTCTAGCTGCAGGCTTATTTCAAACTCATTCCAGGATAAAAAATATGCCCATGCTACATTTCATTTTTGCAGTAATTCTTGGACAATGAGTTGTATTAGACCATGGTGAGATAACCTTCCTGCAATTTTGGTGGGCTAGGCCTTTACCTGGTGTGCCATCTTGGTTAATCTCTTTTGGAGCTAGAAGGGTAGGTTTAAAGGGCTCCTTCCTGTAAAATGGTTCATTAGCATGAAGTGATATATCATTGCCATGTTGTACCTACCTTCACAGGTTATATACACCAAAATTGCTTTTAACTGCTGCCACCTCTCCTCAAGCCAGGTGGATGGAACACTTTTCTTCCATACTACATTTTCGTGTTCAGGTTTTAAATATGATCTGGACTCCACATTTTTAGTAATGGTGGTCTTAAACCACTTCTCCCTAGTTCTTGGGAGTTCTGTCACTTCTGCAATTAGGGTTTCATCCACTAGGAACTCTTCCTTGCCTATCAGCGCCTTCGATCCATCAAAAGAAAGGGAAAATGCTTATGCTACCTGCTAGTGTGAACCTTGGATTTTCTCACAAAACCTATAATAGCCTGCATCTTTGAATAATTGGAAAACTTTTAGATGTGACTCTAAATAATTGATGTCCCCTAGTTCTTGTCTGAGAGAAAGTCCTCCTTTCTTCATCTTTGGACTATGCTCTTAGTACCTGCAAAAACAAAAAATCAAATTCTATAAATGGGGATCAACGTGCTGGTTTCAGAGATGGCCTTGAGCAGTAAGGATGCATGCAGAGAATGTGAAGTGTACTGAAGACCTGGTGCTGATTTTGAGGTTTTAACAACTCGATTTGGTAATTGAGTAAGATGATGATGGATTCTGGTGATATCCACGAGATAGAGAGCCTAGTAATCTTTTTCTATTTGAACTTGGTGCTTCATGGAGGTTTACTGCAGTCGTGGGATATATGGAGGGGAGGCTAGGGTTCTGATTTCCATCAGTCTTTTTAGATCAATAACGACCTCTTAGCCATCAATTTATGATTTACTGCAGTTCCTCGATCTTTTTGGTGGTTAATCATGCTAAACTATGACATGCCTCATGCTGACGAGTTTGAATTTGATGCACAGATAACCGTTTTCCCTTTTCGGCCTTTTCGGTAGTTAAGAGCATCTAGGGTTTAATTTGCTAGCTACCGAAAGATGGGATTTCAGTGGCTAATGAACCATTGGCCCGTTCGCTTATGCCACCAAAAGTATCCTTCCCAAAATTTATTTAAAACGAAGTTTAACGCGCTTTTGGTGGTTTAATGTCTTCTTGGACCCATTGGTAAGTCGCCGAAACCAAGGCTTTTCAGTGGCTAATGAACTCTTGGTAAGTTTGCTAAGCCACCAAAAGTCCCTTTTTCCCAAAATTATGAAAAACGTGATCAATAGGCTTTTGGTAGTTAACGTGTTCCTGAGTCAAAACTATTAGCTACCGAAAGCTAGGCTTTTCGGTGGCTAATGAGCTATTTGAAAGCTCGCCTAAGCTAGCGAAAGCTAAAACTTTCAAATTTTTTGAAAAACCGAGCTCTAGACATTCCAACTTTGTTAGTCACCCAAACATTGTTCATAATATGACTTGAAATCTTCATCACTTATCAAAAAAGAAATTGTCTGAGTGGACTTATTGAAAATTGATTTATTTAGGAGATAACACTCTTCTTATTTAAAAGTAAATAATTTCTGGTTAAACATATATCTGAATGAATTATTTAGGGTTAGAATATTTTGTTTGGAGGACAAATATCCCTTGTTGTATTTTTCCACATATCCGAAGATATAGTACTCTAGTACAATAGGTAAATTAAAATAAATGTTACTGTTTACCCAGAATTTTTATAGTACGAAAATTAGTAGGTTATCCTTTATTTCTTAACTAGAAACAACATCATATGTTCATGTCTATATTCATTATAGTATTACGGATGTTAATGGTTAGTATTACTCCAATTCTTCTCTTTACACCTGTGGCAATAAATAATAAGTTACAGAAATAGATATACGCTACAGAAATAAATACAGGTTACATAAATATAAACACGTTACAGAAATAAATATAGGTTATAGAAATATAAACACGTTACATAAATAAATATAGGCTACAGAAATATGAACACGTTACAGAAATAATTATATATACTGTAGAAATATTCTTAGGTTACTGAATAAATAAAAAGAAGTGTTATTATTGTTAACTAAACAATGGAGAGTTGTTAGTAAATCTATATCTTTTTATTTTTAATATAAAAATACTTGAAGAACGCTTTATTCTCTTAAGTTATTAATTTATAAACACACAGTCTCTTAAAAAAAAACTAAATAATCAATTACAGAGATACAAAATCTAATTCTTGTAATAAAAAGGATTTACCATTTTAACCACGTATTCAAAACTTAACTCAAATCTTTTTTATTTTAACAGAGTTGTAACTATAAAAGTATTTTTCACATTTTATCCTTGCTTTATAAAACTAAAAAAAGAAACCCTCAATTACAATACCACGATTCTAGTTCTGGAATTATAAAGCTTAAGAACCGAACCAGAGTCTTTCAAAAACCTTCCAAACAAAGCATAGGATCGTAGTACCTTATCACCTCCTAGATTAATAATTAAAAACTATAAGAATATCCAAACCCTATCGTATTCATTAAAAATATAATATAACAGTACTAAGCCTCATGGCTTCTCAAAATTAACAAAGTAAACAAAACAATAGTTACGACCATGAAACTGGCCATCAACGCAATAAGATCTCCTTCACATAGTGTTACTTCTATCACAACCTCTCCAACTTAGCCATGCATTTATTGTTGAAGGGTACCTCAAGGTGTATAACTGAGGCTTACCTAGTTCAATGCTCAGGTATGTCGCAGCTCAAAACCCAGCAGCGTTCAAGTAAACAATCCCACCTTTAGCTATGAATCGGAGAGACCTCCCTATGGCCACATTGTAATAAACAATAAAGAAATGCGTTATTATTATGATGATTTACTTATAATTTTTTTTAAAGATTTAAAAAAAAATACCAAGAAGTGGAGAACGTAGTCTTACCTCGTAGCTCAGGAGATCACCACCATGAGTTTTTCTTTTCTAGAAACCCTCTCTGGCAGCGCTCATATTTTTTTACAGAAAACTACGGGTCAAACACCGTGAACCAGGAAACCCTCAGTTCTCACTTTTCGGCGAGCAGTGGAGGGTAGAAACTACAAATTCCATGACAGAGGCCTCATTAGCTTGGAACACTAAGCTTTGGATAGTAAACACATTTTTCAATAATAAACTTAACCCTTACCATCGAAGGCAGAGAAGGCTGAGATCCTGTCGGCCCCATCCTTCTCTCCTCCAGAAATCATGAAGCAGTAATGAAGTCAAAGCGATATTTTAGGTTTTGGTAGGTTTCATGCTTAGGGTTCTTTGTGTTAAAACCTCCCTCCCTGAACTGTCAACACATGGAATTCAATGACTAGTTTCACTATGGAGCTCATGGAGCTCATGAGAGTGGGTCTTTGGTATAGTTTAAATGTTGCAAAACCCTGCATATAGTTTTATATTGTTAATAAATGCATTTCATGTTATGTTAGGTGCTTCTTATAAACAATAGTTTGTTAAGAAATTAAACATGTATACATTTAGAGTTAGATAGGATATTGTGATAAGTGCATAAGATCATATAAGCATCTTATAAAGACCTTGGAATGCTATTATATATATTTAGGATTAGCATATAAGTTGCCTATAATTTAATTTTCATGACAATGCCAATAGGATTTGAATCAATGGGAATAATATGATTAGACCAAGCTTCTTTAATTATAGATAAATATAATAGATGCACAATAAAATTGATGGAAAGAATATAGAACTTAGAAATTCTAATTCCTAAACCAGTTTAATGATCACAGGTAAAGATACAAGGAAAGGGAGTAAACTGATTTTATTACTTTCAATAACCATGAGCTGGATGTTTTACACTACTTCACACTTATAGCATTTTTATAAAACTAGATGAGTTCTCTAGAATTTTATTTTTGCTGTCAAACTTTTTAATCTTGAATCTGAATTGGAAGTAAAAGGGCTTACCTGTAAAAGACTTGTAACAAGAACATCATTTGACTGCATTAGCTTTAATAAGCTAAGTAAGCCTCAGGCACAACCAGAAGCCCCCCTTGAGTAAACAAGAAAACAACTTTTAAAAACTTACACTTACTAGAATTTTAAATAGTTAAATTCATTACTTTCCTTCTCGTACTCTTTAACTTTATAGATCGACCTTCCAATACATTTCTTTGGATGTTGTTAGAAACGTATGTGTTTTATATTAGTAAATAAATTTTGTAGTATCTAGTTTCAGATATTCTAGAATGTTAACTGTTAGAAGTTAAAATAACCTCTTTAGGCAATGTTTTAAACATTAATTGTCGCAAGGGAAAATATTAAAATTTTACGAAATTTTGGAGTGTTACATTATCCTATTCTCCTTATAGAAGTGGGTATTTCCCCTATCGAGAGCCTAGCTATGACTAGGCTCATGTTGTACAAGTACAAATAAATAACATGGGGGACCATAGACTTCCAAAGCTAGCTTTTAATTCCAGCCAAAGCCACTTAAGGCTCAAGCGAGGTTGCTGTAAAGATACCGGGGCCTGGTTAAACCACTGGGATATTGATGAAAGTGTTGCTTTGCAAAATATTAATAACATTAAAAATATTGTTACTTATAAGTTTAAAGAGAAATTGTGGTGTGAGAAATATTTAGAGGCTAAAATAAAACTAAGATATTATGAGGAGGTCATCAAACATACTCTAGAAGATCAAAAGTATCTCTCTATTTTAACTAGTTCAAAGAAAAAAATTAATATAGCCAAGATAAGAACAAACTCTCATGAGCTCCATAGTGAAACTAGTCGTTGGAAAGTTCCTAAAACACCATGGGTGGAAAGGATCTGTCGTCTCTGTGAGAATAGGAACATTGAAGATGAAAACCACGTCCTCTTAAATTGCACTACATACACCCACATTAGATCCTAGCTTCATAATATTTGTTGCAATACCGACCTTTCTAGCCTTTTAACCTATCAAAATTATAGTGAGCTCGGGGCGCTTCTCACCAAGCTCTTTAAGCATAGGAATACAATTTTAAAACAAACTAATTAATGTGTTTCTTTAGGTCCGATAGACAAAAGTTTGGTCTCAGTGGACATTAACCATCATCATCCTAGATTCGTCTTCAGAATCAGAGAAAACTGATTCTAGATGATGAAGTTATGCTTGATCAAAGAAAATGTTGAATTTTTCCCCAATAGTGACATGGCAGATATTAACTTGACCAACTAAAAAAAAGAACCCCTATCTTCCCAAGATCAACCTTTGATAATCACTTTACAATAAATTTGCTTTTAAGTGAATCACCACATCAGCCTAGATTCATCTTCAGAATCTACCTCTCATGGACATGCACTTTATGCTTCTGGTTACTCTTATACTACATCTTCTTCTTCTACTTCAATTGAATGGCTCATTGATTTTGGAGCATCTTATCATATGGCTAAGGATCAAGCCATATTTTCTACTATGCATGAATGTAACACTAAGCAAATATTTTATGGTGATGATAGATCTCTAAGTGTTGTAGGATCTAGAACAGTCCCAGTAGAAAATGGTCATTTTAGTGATGTACTATATGTTCCAAAAATTTCATGCAATTTGTTATCAGTCTATCAAATTACTCATTCGAGTGAAGGTAAAAATATGACGTTTACACCTCACCAAGTTGTAATCAAGGATTTTAAAAATCCTCAAAATGTCCTTGCTACTGGAACTGTTGATGATATTACTAGGTTGTACAAATTTAACAACTTTGGGTCATCACCTTTTCCTTCAATTTTTGTTGCTCATAGTGATAATTTGAGCAAACTTTGGCATGAGCGATTTGGTCACTTAAATTATCACTCATTGCAACAACTATGTAAATACAATATGGTGACTGGTCTTCCGATGGTATCTTGCAAGGATGGTGTTTGTTTCGGTTTTGTACTCGGAAAACATCATCGGGACAGTTTTGACAAGCATGCCTCTTGGCACGCCTCGGTTCCCTTGGAGCTTGTGCATAGTGACTTGTGTGGCCCTCTTCCATATGTATCCTTTTCTGGTTTCAATTATTTCTTAACTTTCATTGATGACTACTCCAGACGCACTTGGGTTTACTTCGTAAAACTTAAGAGTGAAGTATTTAACATGTTCTTGGCCTACAAGGCCCTTGTTGAAAAACAATATGGTCATCAAATTATTAAGTTAAGATCTAACAATGGAGGAGAATATGTTAACAACAAATTCACTACTTTCTGCACTGAAGAAGGAATCCAACAACAACACACTATTCCATATACACCACAACAAAATGGTGTAGCTGAATGAAAGAACCGCACTTTAAAAGAAATGGCTAATTGTATGATCCAATCTAAGGGACTAAGTCTTCAATATTGGGCTGAGGCCATAAATTGTGCAAATTGCATAGTTAATCGTACACCCACTAAAGTTTTACAAGGTATAACACCGAAAGAAGCATGCAGTAAAATTAAACCAGATGTAAGTCAGTTTCGTGTGTTTGGTTGTGAAGCATGGGCTCACCTTCCAGATGAAAAATGGAAAGCATTGCAGCCTAAAAGTGAAAAGTGCATATTTGTTGGATATTCAGAAAATGTAAAAGGTTATAGACTTCTTCAGCCACATTCTCATGATATAATCATTAGAAGAGATGTTAAATTTGATGAAAATATCTTGGCTTGCGAGCCTAACTTGGTGGGTGTGCCATCTTTGTCCTACAAGACTGATTCAACAATTGTGCCTTCTTCTTCTTCTTCCAACTTCCTTGATAGGTTTCCAACTCTAGTTTCTAATCATGACAGTGAGGATGAAAATCCACCTCCACCTGCTCATGTTCCTCCAATTGCACTAGCACCAATACTTCCTCGATGGGTCCGTTCAACATGTGAAGCAGCTGGTCATCTTACCGGTGATCCTAGAGATCAACGTCGAACATGTTCTTAGTTTCAGCGAGCCTCTTCTCTTTTGGCTCAAGTTTCTATGAATCATGATCCAGAAACTTTTGCAGAAGCTTCAGGAAATCCAGATTGGGATGCAGCTATGGATGAAGAATATTGTTCCTTAATGGCGAACGATACTTGGGATCTTGTTCCTCTTCCAAAAGGAATAAAAATTGTTAGATGTAAATGGGTCTACAGAAATAAGTATGCATGAGATGGAAGTGTTGAAATACTTAAGGCAATGTTAGTTTCCAAAGGTTTTTCCCAAGTTGAAGGGATTGACTACAATGAAACCTTTGCTCTTGTCACAAAAATGAATTCCATCCGCCTTGTTCTTTCCCTTGTAGCCATACATAACTGGGAAGTCCATCAAATGGATGCCAAGTCTGCCTTTTTACATGGTGATTTACAGGAGGAAATTTACATGGAACAACCTCCTGGATATGTTCAGGATAACTCTAGCCTTGTCTATTTCCTTAAGAAATCCTTACAATGCCTTAAGAAAGATCCTAGAGCTTGGTATGCCAAAATGGATAGCTTTCTCCTTGACACTGGTTTTTCTAGATGCCATTCTGACCCCAATGTCTATACCAAGATAGTAGGAAACGATCTCATCATACTTGTTCTTTATGTTGTTGATCTTATCCTTACCGGTAGTGACCCTAAACTTATAACCCATGTGAAATCCAGTCTTAAGCAAAATTTTGAAATGTCAGACTTAGGACATTTGCATTATTTTCTTGGTCTCCAAGTCTTGCAAACCAAAGAAGGAATCTTTCTTTCCCAGTGTAAGTATGCTTGTGACCTTCTTCGTCGCCTCCACATGGAAGATTGTAAACCAGCCCCTGCTTCCTTCCAGTCTGGAGTCAAAATTTTTGCCACTTGTACTTCCCATGAAGTAGATGCCACCTTCTATCATCAGCTTGTTGGTAGTATTTATACTTGACTTATTCCCGTCCTCACCTTTCCTTTGTCGTTGGTCGTATTTCCTGTTATATGCAAACTCCTCATGAAAGTCACTAGAAAGCAACAAAAATAATACTTCTATATATTTGAGGTACAATTCAGTTTGGGATTCATTACAGTACATGGGGAAACCTTTGTTGGTTGGTTTCATTGCTTCAAATTGGGCCGGTGATCTCGATGATCGAAAGTCTACTGCAAGTTATGTTTCTAGTCTAGGATATGGACCTGTCACTTGGGCTTGTAAGAAACAACAAGATATTGCTCTTTCTTCAGTAGAAGCATAATATCGAGCCGCAGTTAATGCCAGTCAGGAAGCTTTATGGCTTCGACAGATCCTTTCAGAGTTTGTATTCAACCAGCAGCATCCTACTCCACTTTGGTGCAACAATAAAAGTTCCATCAAGCTTGCCAAAGATCCAGTTCTACATCAGCGCAACAACACATTGAGCTACACATGCACTTCATCAGAAATCTTGTTCATGATCATGTTATTGAAGTGCTCTATTGCCCTACAGATGATCAAGTTGCATACATCTTCAACAAGTCTCTTACAGAAGCAAAGTTTTCTAAACTTCGGTCTATGTTAGAATTTCAAGAATGTGTCCTTAAGGGGGGATAGGCTTTAATGCCTCCTTCCTTCTCTTAATAGTGTCACTTTTGTAAATCCTTCAATCCTATCCCAAGTTGTTCAATAAGGGGAGATGTTAGGATATTTAGACACTTAGGAGTTAGTTAAGATCAACTTGTGTAATATATCTGTTAGGTAAAAGTGTGTTTCTTTAGTATGCATTAGTATGAATTTGTAAATATTCTAATCCGACGGTCGTGATATGTTCTAGACATAGAGAAATCCAATGGTTCAACTTCTCTTAGATCATACCTACCATTGATTTGTGGCTTAACACTCGATTGGTCCATGATCTCTATTTAAAGAGAATGTAGGGTCCTTGGCTAGTTGATCGATTATGAGAAGCTCATGTAACTTTCTTTCTTTTGCATACTAAATTGCTCCAAGTAGCTATTTGGCTGGGGCCATGGACTGTTTCCCTCTCAAGCGTTTTAACCACGTGACAAACATCGATGTGTTGATATGTGATATGTTTTTGTGAAGCGGTTGCTCAAGGTGTTCGGTCTTTTGGGAGTACCTTGTGTACCCCAACATCTTTTAGTGGTTTCTAGGTAGGGACTTTATTAATAAGAGAGACAGGGTTTCCACAGAGTGTACCTAGAAATACAGTGAGATTCATACCTGTATGGAAATTATCACATAATGAATAGGGACTGTTACCGGTTGAAATGGAAGGTATTGCCACCGGTAAGCATATGCGAGATGAGTGACCATTGTCACCTTAGTCATTTATCCCTAACTACTTTGGAAGTCAAATACTCCTAGGGGAGAGCCCTATTTCGACTCTGGAAAGACACCAAACACCAAAATATTCTCTTTCGAGTTTGTCAATGGCGAGTACCTTTTGGAGTCTAGAAAGGAGTTGTAGGATTTGTATGGTTATTATTACAACAATATATCCACCTTAAACAACAATACTAGTGTGCTAGCATTGTCCAATGGTCTTCTAGAATATGTAAGTATGACAAAAGTTGATCTTCTTAGTGATTAGTGACCTAAGTTTCATGTATTCCAGCACATATGTTTTAGTGGCATTTCCTAGCAGCAGCAAAAGAGTTTAAAACATGCACAATAACATGTATCAGTTACTGTAATAGGGATTTTTCCCCTATTACGTGTAGATGCACCAACCTTAGCCTGTCCAGAGCATAAGAGTTCAATGGAATAACAGAAAACTAAACTACTATAGCAACAACAATAACAACTGAAAGCAAATATTTTTATGGTTTTAGCATATATATAAACTAACTAGTGCAAGAAACAAAAATAAACTCACCTTTCTCCTCCAAGATGTGACACCATAGCCATCCTCAGAAGTGGTTCCACAGCTCCACGGGTTGGCTCTCCGGTTGTCTCCATGGACAGTTGTCAAACGGGGAGTGCATCCAAAGTGGGTACGGAGTAATATCAACGTACACGGTGGGAAATGGCATGGCAAGGGGAATAATGGCAAGAAAGCATGTGGTATATATGAGAGCAATGGCACAGTGTAACCATAAGTGAATGAAAAGGTGTTTTGGGAGAGCCCTTCACAATGTATTTATAGTATGGTCCTAGGGTTTTTTTACCCAAGGTGATGACCAATGGTATTTATCTTTGGTTTTTTAACCCTTTATCTTTTTTAGGGTTTTCTACCCTTTTTAGGGTTTTTTAACCCTTTTTGGGAGAGAATGAGGGTAAGCCATAATAAATGCTCATCATCCCTTAATTTGTGGGAAGGAATAATGATGTTTTGGACCATTTTTTGTGGAAATGCAATTGTGAAGATCAAAAGTAAGGGAAATATGATGGGAATATGATGTATGTATATGGTTTAGACCATGGAGAGCTAGGTGAACATTTTTTAGTGTTAACAGATTTCCCCTTGATGTGTGAGGGAAGGAGCTCATCGTATGGTTGATGTAGATCATAGGATCATGGGAATAATGGTGACAAAAGTGGAGAGACTGGAGAGACTCGCGGAGAAGTGGAGCTTCCTCGTTCAAACTACGATGGATTTTTGTTTCTTATGATGGGCTCTCAAAAATGGATGAGATACATATAATGTGTGACATGTATATGGACAAGTCATGCATATTAATGCTCGTAAGAATGTACAAAGAGTTCAAAACATGGGAACCAATCAATACATATACAAATGATGATACATAATGGTGGCCTTAATGGGAGGCTGAATACAATGTTGTTCTGAAGAACCGATACATAGGAACAATGGCATTCTCATGGAATGCAATATCATCACAGCTAATTCTCTATTGAATTTGGAGGTGTACATATAGATAGACTCATTGACTAAGACTCAGAATCTCTATGGTACAATATGCAACATTGAGTACCGGAGATACATGGAAGCATAACATTGGGATCTCCCGAACACTGTCACCGACACAACCCATAAATCACAAGGGACATGAGACTGTATGGGTCCCATAGGTAGACTCTCAAATGTGCTAGAGTCAGGTGAAAACCAGGGTCTTCGACCAAATAATGAATGGACCAATACCCTGTACAAATCTCAATGGTGTGATGACGTAGCTGAAGTCGAGCACGTGACACACAACCAACTCGAAGGCACTAATGAATCCTTTCAAGTGGTCAAAGGAACTCATCAATGAGGTGGATGAAACAAGGATACAAGGACCTCTGGGTCTATCCTCTAGAATAGATGTTCTGACATCGACAGAGGGAGACCTGTAACTAATCAAGGAAATGATGTTTCCTTGAATAGAAGCATGAGGGGGATAACCAAATATGTGGAACAATCTGGGGACTGACACACTAAATAGGGGACCAAGGGCAGGAGAGTGTGGGGGACTCAAACTTTAGTTGTTTAGAGTATGAAAACAGGGTTTACTTGGCAACAAATGAAACTAACTCATGGGAGATGGATCATAGCTATAATACCAGGAAGATAACTGCAAATGGGAAATATTGAGGGAGGTAACTAAACTAGTGGTATCCAGAGGATCCAAGGAAGACTCATCGTAGAATAATCTAAACAAAGAAGACCCCATGGGGGGAAGTTTCCATACTATGATATCATATGTGGTGGTGCCTAAAGAGACCATTTGGGCCTTATTCATAGTTTAAGGAGCATGAAGAAGGGATAGAAGTAAGCTCGATATGTCACGATCTCGTGGATTTTAAGTGATCCTGAGAGAGTAAATGATCGATGGTGTTTTCATTTTTAGAGAGTCTGAAAACAGGAAGAAGACTCCAGTGTGGTCTCTTTTTCATTAATAGTATCCTAATCCTGAAAAAGGATAGAAGTATACAAAGGAGATCTCTCCCAACATTTGGGGAAGGGAGACTTCTTTACCGTTGGTACTCCAATCAAGCTAGAAAAGGTTAAGCCTATACTGATTGGATAGTCATTCAAATAATTTTACAATCATGAATGAAACCAAGTTTGCTTGGCAATATTTTCTTGATTAGAAGGTTGGAAAAGAGTTTAAAGACAACCTGTGATGAGCTTTTTCGTAAATTACAGGCCTAATGCCCGATAAAGCATAAAAGGATACAAAGGGAAACACTCCTAGATTGAATGTGCCAGGGTGGTCCTTTTCTTATAATATTCTATATAGTCCTAAAAAGGAGATAAACGAGGCTACATAAATGCCCTTTCAAATACTTTAATGAGCATGAAAGCAAGCAAGCGTTCTCGACAATCTTTTCATTCTTTTGGGAGTCAGAAAAGAGATTAACATAAACTTTGTAATGTCCAATCAAGTAAGGGGGAAGTGTTCAATATATGGAAATAGGTTATGTTGTGAACATGGTCGAGAGGAATAAATGCAAAACACTGATGGGGCCCCCTTGCGGGACGATGGTTGATGGTAAAACATGGCCAATTGTGTACTATGGATGGAGCGAATGGCTCATGGGCATGGAAATACATAAAATAAGTGATTCACGTGATGGCACACAAATTGAGGTGACTTTCGATAAATGTCTCAAAAAATCATAGTGAGTGTAACTAGGAATATTTCACCTTCTGCAGACAGAAGTTGTTCCTCTGGTCAGAATGGTTCAGATCCATAACAAATGAGTGAACGACAAAGGATGAAGACCCTCCCTGGATGTCGTAGACACCTGGAATGTTGCTTCTATAGTGAACCTGTGTACCTGCAACCAGATCAAACACGCAAACACATCAAAGCTACCAAAACATCATCTACGTATCCATGTTAGTGACTAAGGAATCTAACAACATTTACATGCGAAATCAAAACAACAATAATGTGGGACGAAAATCAGCTTTGCATTAAGATGAATGGATAAGTTTACAACCAATTAATCCTTAGTGTCGGCATGCATCTCCATGAGACCAACACTTCATCCCCATAAGCTCCAACTTTGCTCTCTATGCTCTCTAATGGCTTGGGACAAGTGGTCAATCCAACAGCATAACAATACCTCTATAGTTCTCTCCCTCAACCATGGACATGAGCTTGTATTTATAAGGATCAATGGATAGGAATGGTTGAGAGATTTGTTGATGAGGTGGCCTCTAAGATCCTATGATGGGGGATCTCAAGCTCAACTGACCCACAATGATAGGGATAATGGAGGACATGAGGCTCATGATCTAGAAGCCTTGAGAAACTTCTATATTTCCCATTTTACCCAAGGTACCGCTGTTTTCCTCTTATGATAGAGCGGTTTAGATGAGAAACGCTTATGGACCAAAGGCCACAAGTGGTGGCACCGCTTATGGAAAATAGGATGAAAGTGGTGTGAGTGAGGTACCACTCATGGTTCACAGGGAAAGTGTGGTGCTAAGTATTTTCATGTAGAATTGACAAACAAGCATGGGTATCCACTCCAAGTGCTGGGATTAAAGGTAAATATGTAAGTCAAAGGTCTTATCACATGGTGGTGATAGGATTTTGGTGTAACAGGATGCCCCCCAAAGCATGAGTCTTAGAGGGATATGAGGAATAAACAAGCATGGCTACTATAATACAGTGTAGATCCATGTGATAGAGGAATCAAACTTGGACATAGCTACCAGACATACAACGTAGATCTATGTCATATAGATACAAATTTGAGCATAGCCACGACCATACAAATGTGGATCCATGCTAGATATACAAAACTCCATCACAACCTGGGGAAAGCAATGAGTGCTTTAAACAAATACCCAGGGTCTTTGTCTCGTCTTCCACAAAGTAGGATTATATCCATGTGATTACAATGATCTAAAGTCGAACATGGTAGAAACCACTCGATTACCGGTCAATGATGTGAATCGTTAACAAGTGCGAGGGAGATCACCATTGATGTCAATGATTCCCAAGGTACCCTAGTACAATATACTAAGTGTGAATAGATGTCTTGATGTCGAACAACTAGTCGATTCTATCGATCAAAGGTCAATGATGTGAACCTATGTCGAGAGCAAGAGAATCTGTCATTAAGGCATATAGATCTCAAGGTACTAATTTTTTGTTTCTAAGACTATTTCTCGGATGATGAGATGATGTCGATGAGAATAGTCTCATTGAAGGAGGGCCATGATGAGTACCACATCGATTACACAAAACTCGAAACATAGTTCTGGAATGATGTGAATGTAGTAACCATAGGACTGACTCAAAAGTACCGGCACAGAGACTGTTTTGACTGCAGAGGAAAACCTTCTTCAACTTCTCTTTGAACATCAGGCGACACAACAAAATACTTGGCAACATGACTGAACGGAACAAATACATAATGTGATAGTGGACAATGCATTCTTTTGAAAGACTCAAAGGAGTGGCATGACTCATGAAAGTGGATCATCATGGAGATCAGCTAAATACCCATATGACTGAAATGATATGCAAACAAGTGCCATGTTCAAAGGTAACGACAAACTACTACCATTTTTTTGCAAAATGATTCCCTTCCCATTTTCCCCATCATGATCGATGAGTGCCTCTTTTCAGTTTTACGAGTTCAAAGAGGGTAACAAACACTTGGTATAGCTTATCTGAAGACAAGTCCAAACTCATATGTTTTATGAACCTGAGAGAGGAGGGGTTCGTTCCCAAAAACGGGTCTCTAAATGTTTAATTTAATGAGTCCAATAAAAGAAAACTCAGTATCATTTATGTTTAGGGAGTCTGAATGACCACTGAAGAAGACTCCAAAAGGTCCTTTTTCATATGATTAGTCCCTAAGGCCCGAAAAACTGTAAAATCATACCTTAGAGAACTCTTCCAGTCATGGTTGGATGTAGTGTTCCTTTTTCATAAATAGTCTATCTGAACCAAAAAAGAGATAACCTACCATCGAAAAGATGACTCTTCAAATTCTTTAACGAGTGTGAAGAAGAAAATATCGCTCAACAATCTTTTTGTATTTAGGGAGCCTAAAAAGAGTTTAAAGATGACTCCATGAGGTTTCTTTACACAATGTCAATTTTTACGATCCTAGAAAGAATCAGAAACGTACTCGACAATCTTTTCGTGTTTAAGGAGCCTAAAAAGAGTTGAAAGAAGACTCCATGGGGTTTCTTTACACAATGTTAGCTTTTATGAGCCTGGAAAGAATTGGAAACAGACTCGGACCTTTGATACTAGGTTTAAAGAGCGTGAACAAAGTGTCATAACAAACACTCATCAACTTTTTCCGTTTTATGGTAGTACGAAAAAGTCAAAAATGAACTCCCAAGAATTTACTACTAATGTTCTTCTATCCTGCAACGACTCCAAATAAGTGTTAAATGCCTCAACAACTAACATTAAGGGATTACAACAGATAAGCTTCGAATAATAAATGATTTTAAATAAAAACTATAGCATGTCAAACCCAAAAATGTTTATAAAAGTCATGTAAATAGTGAAAAATCAAATCATGTTACTATTTACCAATAGTGGAGAGTATTTGGAGCACTTTCCTAGTTAGATCTTTAGTTGCTGATATCGGGAGTTTCCACCGTCGGATTCGAGCGCTGTCAGTTCCAGGTAATAGTTCAAACCCTAATATTCCTTTTCATAGTCTCAATTTTGATTTTATATGGGGTTTTGGGCTTGTATGACAAGCCCTAAAACCATGGGAACGGGCACCATGCTTATACCTCGCGGGATACACAGCACCTCACTAGAACCACATTGAAAACAAGGCTCACAGGCGGTGGTGCCGGCCATGAAGATTTAAAATTGATAACACAAGCAAAAATAGATCATTTCTTTGGATTTAAATGATTAAGGATGATTCTAATATGTGTTATGATTGTTTTTGGCAAGCTTTTGCTGATCAAACATGGTGATATGGAAAGAAAGACAACATGACAACCATGACGATTTCGTCGAAAGGAATGTGGGTAGCATAGCTGCATTACGAGACTGTGGAATTCTAAAATTATTCTGGACTCCCAGTATGGTATCACATGAGCGGTTGCTAGAGAACATACTCTGGATGTGGAATCTGGAGCAGCAACACTTTGAGGTTGGGGCTCATATTCTGATAGTAGAGGTAGAGGATATCTACTTCTTGACTGGACTCTCGAGACGGGTTGCCCCCATCTCACTGACAGGTTCCCAAGGAGGGGATATTACCACACAAGAGTTGATAGACCGTTACTGTATCCCAGGGACGAGGACATCAGGGAAGAAAATCCCCATAAAGGCAGTGATGGATAGGCCCCTATGAACTGTCTTGTTTACGATGCAGAGACTGGCCAGGAGTCAGGGAGTGCACTAGGATTCTAGGGCACACATGCTATATGCCATAGAGGCCATGGCACCTACAGTATTCAATTGGGTGGAAGCATTGCTTTCGATATTCAAAGATCAACTGACTAAGTGTTGGTAGGGGGAACTGAAGCAGTTCAGATTTGGTTCCATTCTAGCCTGCTTCTTCTTCAAGCGGGTACCACAGATGAGACCTCAGGTGGTCTTCACAGAGCTAAGAGCACAGGACCCTCGTATGCAGAGGTGGGTCTGGATTATGGCCCATACTGGAGTGAGCAGGGGGAAGGTGAAGTTTGGTGACCCGTTCTTCAGATGACTCTGAGATCAAATCCTCATGGTGGAGGATTATGCTTATGCGGGTACGGACTTCAGCAGAGACCTTGACCTACCGCTCCCACCTGATGGATAGTAGGGTGACATCGGTAAGAAGCAAGAAACCCTAAAATGGACAAAATGTTTTTATGATTTTTAATGTTTTATATTTTTTATGTTAAGTAACAAGACCTCATTTGAAGCACGTAGGCTTTTAGGAAAAAATCACCATACAAAATCCTGAAGCTATCAATTTTCAGTAGATACATCATGCATACACCATCTAGTGATGCTTGTGGTAGCACATCACTTCTCAGGCTACTCTATGTAGAATCCTACTAAACTGACCCGGTACTCCCATTGTAGGTCTCTGATACCTTAGAGCGAGGTCATCAATGGAAGCGTCGAGGATGTCTAAGGTCAACCTCTCCAGGTTTTCCTCTAACTCCCCGGTAATATCATCGCCCTCTTACAACAGAGCGGTTTAGATGAGAAATGATTATGGACCAAAGGCCACAGGCGATGGCACCACTTATGGAAAATAGGATGAAAGCGGTGTGAGCGAGGTACCGCTCATGGTTCACAGGGAAAGTGCGGTGTTGACTATTTTCATTTAGAATTGACAAACAAGCATGGGTTTCCACTCCAAGTGTTGGGATTAAGGGAAAATATGTAATTCAAAGGTCTTATCACATGGTGGTGATAGGATTTTGGTGTAACAGTGAGAGCACAAGACAAGGGTCTCGTCAAAAGACGAAGGGAAGAAAACCAAACCCGATGGTACAAATGATGTCTCAAACAAACTATGGATGACTCTGTGATGCAAGGAAGATGAACTATATGAAATGGAGGCCTATAAATAGGGAGGGACCACATGACATGTGTCAATTTCACTGGTTAGTGCTGAGTTAGAGTGGAGGACACCAGAGCTCAACTGTTGATTTCTTTCAACTGGACCGATGGTTTTTCGATCTTTGACTTGCAAGTAAGAGCTCTTGTCAAACCCATCTTTTTCAATTGTTTACTTTATGGTCTTGCTCATCCTGGGCCCTATGCCAAGCTCAGAGGGTTCACAGGGTTGGGTCGCACTTTTTGAGAGAAAAGGAGCAACCCAGGTCACTAATATCTAACTGACAGGAACGACCTAGTCGCACCTATCTAGGAGATAGGTGTGACCTAAGTCGCACCTATTTAGTAGATAGAATCAACCCCATCACTCCTGTTCAGGTCTTTGAGTGACTTGGGTCACTCAAAAAGGTCGAACAGGAGTGACTCATCCCAGGACGAGTTTTTGTGCATGACTGGACCTTACAGGGACTGTGTGTATGTGCATGATTCCTTGGGTGGCGTGGAAAGAGTGAGATATTGGGAACCTCCAAAGGGAGGTGCATGATGATCCAGTAGTGTAGGATATGCTCTCTCATTGTGGGTTATGGAATTTCTTCCAAATACCTCTCATGTATTCAGAAAATTTATTGTTGGACAAGTTGGTGAGCTTTTGGGACTGGGATGCATAGTGTTTTATCATCCAGGAGGAGCAGATCAAGATCACGCTCCTCGATATCTATTTTCTGACTTGGCTCCCAATGTTGGGTATTATTAGGGAGACTAGACCAAATATCTCACATGGAGTGTCACTGGATGACCTCTATGAGAGGCATTTCTATGCCTCTGCATCAATGCACTCATCGTACATACTAGTGTGCGACATTAAGAGTCTTGAGACTCGGGTTGTGGTAGTGATGGTGTTGCAGATACTGGGATCATCGAGACTGCACAAGATCTCATGCGGTCAACTCAAGATGGTGGAGCGTGTTCTAAGGGAAACCTAATTTGGGTGGAATGATATGTACCTGACCCAGGTTTGAAGTGCATTGACCCAGGCTAGTTCAGTGGGGGGGAATTTATGTTTCCCCTTGTTCTTGTGCTCATTCTTTTTTGAGTGATTTCCTACTCTACGATCGCATTTGGCGGTGCGAGAGGGAGGACCTCATGAGCCTTACATGAGGAGGGCGAGATGATGATTAGGGAGGGAGGAGACTTAGTGGGTCGATTCTTCACCCGAGAGCTCTTCTCACAGTGGCAACAACTACTATTCCTTACATAGGACTATTCGTACACTGGTATGGATTACCTGGGAGATCCTGACATGCCTCGACCTCCAGGACAAGCCTGGGGACTTGATGGTACATATACATGATTATTTATGTGGTTGCATTCATATATAATTTACTAGATTATTGGTATCCACTTTATGTGTGTGATGGATACTGATGACATACTATGGGCATGTGCAGAGATCAGGCCATGCCCTCTAGCAGGGTATGAGATGTGGAGGGGCAGAGTGGAGGGCTTATATCCACTTGCTCACAGGAACATGAGGGTCCAGAGTACACTAGACTCACTTCGACTCGACATTGAGTGCTTACTAGATGGGGTCACCGATGATGGATTCTAGTACCTTGATGACAATTTGATCACCGCGTAATAGAGGGATCCTCTAGAGTGGATCCCCTTATGAGGAGGATTGTAGTCGCTGCTAAGTATGTCAGAGCAATGACACAGGGTGATGTTCCTATGGAGGAGGAGGAGGACTACGATGACGAGGACATGAAGGATGATATAGAGCCAAAGTACAAGGAGGATGACTCTAACTCTGACTAGCAGCTAGTCATGCTACCCCCTAGTGAAGTGGTGCACAGGGATTTGTGTACTATATGTATGATCAATCGAGAAAGCTTATGGAGCTTCTCATTTTGTAATGAACATTATGACATATATATGCACATGGATGCATGTTTTATGTATTTTTATGATTATTTTTTATGATGATTCCTATATGATGTATATGACATATGTATGCATGACTATATGATGATGCATGATGCAGTTTTATTTCCTATATGCGATGATTATGTGCCACTCTAGAAATTCATTAGCCATTTCATATTCTACACTATTGAGACTTCTTAGAACATGCAAGAATGTAATGGATTCAAATTTTCTAACCAAATGTCTTGTCAATAGGAACTTTCTAAAGAGACAAGGATTGCGTACTCGATAGCGGTTATTCAACTAGGATACAAGCAGCTGGGAGTCTAGGAAGACATCAAGGTAACAAATACCCAAGTGGAGGGTAGCAGTCAGGAGACCAGTGACACCATCATACTCAGCCTTCTTGTTGGTAGCAATACCAAGACACATTTTGTTGATATGGATCAACTCATGCGATAGGGAATAAATGACCCACACAGCCGAGGCAAGATTAGGAGACCATCTACTTGCTCCATCAGCGAACCCTACGTAGCGATGTAAGGTAGCATCCATTTGGATTAACCAAGGAAAAAAATTGTAAGATTCATGACAAGAACGGTGTAAAACAAAAAATAAAAACTATAACACAAGTGTACTCATGGTGGGTGACCTCGGGCATAGAACCTCCAATGAAGGAAATTGGAATTTCCTTGGAGACTTTGCAATTGGTGCAAAGTACATGGGGGGGAAGATTTAGAATGGCATGAACCTTCAATGGATCCACTAATATCCCTTTGTGAGATACGATGAATCCAAGTAAATTCCCAGCTAGGACACAAAACACACACTTGAAGGGGTTCAAGCAGATGTTGTATTTGCGACATTGCAGGAAGACTTGTCGTAAGTCATCTAGATGCTAGGAACGCTTCTAAGAGAGATCCGTGAGGTCGTCTAAGTAGACCAAAATAATGTGGATAAAGTCATGGAAGCAGAACGTCATGGCCCAATGAAAAGTGGCTCCATAATTTTTAAGGACAAATGGCATAACTTGATACACAAATGAGCCCTAGGGGGTTCTGAAAGAAATATTGTACTGGTCCTCTTTCCATAATTGAATTTGGTTATAACCGAAAAAACCATCCATGAAAGAAAAGACTTCATGGCTGACATAGGAATCAGTGATTTGGTCAATGAATGGAGTGGGGAAGTTGTCTTTTGAACATGCCAAATTCAACTTACGGAAGTCAGTACAAACACAAATGGTACCTTATTTTTTGTTAAAGGGAATAGGATTGGAAACACAAGTGGCATAAACGATGGGATATATGAACCCTGCTTTACGCAGTTTCTCAATATCGACTTTGACAGTCGGAGCCTTTGAGAGGTGAATGGGTCTTTGATTTTGGCATATGGGCACAACATCAGGCCAAGTGTCGATATGATGTTTGATGATAGATGGATCAAGCCCAAGCATCTCGGTATTAGGACCAAGCGAAAATATCACAGAATTCCTAAAAAAAGTGCTTTATAGGAAGCAACTTCTTCAGGGGAGAAATATGCTTCGAGTGTAATATCTTTGACTACCTCGGGTTTAGTTGATATATTGGCCTTGATGGCTGGCAAAATGTTAGCCATGTTTCCCTCTTCAAAGGCGTCGAGTGCTGAAATGGGTTTCTTGAATGAGTCTACTTTTCCATGGAGGAAGTCTTTGGCTTCGACTGAGTACTGGTTTGATGATGAAAGAGGTTCATTGGGGATAAAGAATGAGTGATGGTGCATATCATCCCAAGGGTACTCAGGAGTCGACGGAGCTTCAAGGATATCCTCATCATTGTTAACAAAATGTGTGGATAGATCAGAGTGTTGAATTATTATAACTTTGAAGAATATTCTAAATGTATTTTATTGATGGAACCTTTTGGAGATGTTATTATTCCTCTGTTAGGATGATATTATTGTATTAGGTCAGTAGAGAGTCATGAGGAAAACCCTCCTAAATCTAATATTAATTTGTTTTTGAGTCCTCCTAGATAAGTTGGCTCGGTCAAGTTTAGTAGGGCCGACTTAGTTGAGTGAAAAGTTAAGTGAGAGGAAGAATATAAATAGAGAGAGGCGCTCCTCATTTAAAACACACAGAAACACACTTTTGTAGTGCATGAGAGAGAGAGAGAGTTTTATCTGTGAGGAGGAGAAGGACCAGTTTGAGGTTTTATCTTTTATCTTTTTGATCATCTATATTGAGGAAGCTTTTCTTGCTGGGTTTTTCCCTTTAGGGTTTTCCTAGGTTAAATCTGTGTTGATCTTGTGATATTGTTTCCTTCAGTGATCCTATATATGCTATTTTTTTGAAATTGAATTCAATGTTGATAATATAGCTTAGCATATAGAATCTTAACATGGTATTAGAGCTAACATGAATATGACAACTTTCACAAGGTAAAAAAATCCCTCTCTCCCTCTCTGACAAGAAATTAGGGTTTCGAAGAAAATTGGATTTTTGAAGATCTAACTACATAGAAAGTTGCACCCTCCTAGAGCACATCCACTGATCTTGAGATCAAAATTTTTGAGTGGGTATATCTTTTGGAATCTCAAACCCTAGTTTGACACTAGACCGAAAAACTGCAGAAATCTAGAAAACCAGAAAAATGCACTGCAGAATCTTGCAAGTCAATTTTGAAAGGTGAAGACTTGAGATCTCCAGGAACCAAGCACACCAGTCAAATTGCCTCATTCAAGAGTATCTCTGGGTAAGATCAGTTTCTCATTTTTAAGAATTTCAATTTTTTGTAATCTCTTGACAAGATGGCCCCAAGCACCAAGCTTGAGTACAAACTAGAATGTATAGAGAATTACCGAGCATGGAAATACATAATTGGCCTCATTCTCAAGGAGAATGATATTGAGAAATATATCAAGAAAGGAGTTGCAGAACCTAATGAGGATGAAGCTAAGGAGAAGCACAAAAAGGATCTTATTAGGGAATAAAGGATCTCTCAAGTGTCATCCAAGAAGACTCTGAAATAAATGTATGAGGCCCTAGCAAGAATGTATGAAGGAAGAAGCATCAATATAAAGATGAATCTAAGAGCTTAATTGAAGAGCACCAAGATGAGTCATGGAGAATCCATCTAGGACTATTTCACAAGGGCCTCCCAGTTCAAGGAATAACTAGAAGCCATTGGAGACACCCTTGATGAAGATGAGTTGGTTATGAATGATCTCAATGGTCTCACTAGACCTTGGGATTCATTCATCTGAAACTATGTGTGCCAGAAAGGAAAGCATGAAGTTTGGTATTGTATGGAAAGATTGTATTCAAGAGGAGGTTAGAGTGGCCAATAGAGAAGCTTAACTGAAGGAAGATGATCAAGCCCTAGCCACCCATACCAAGAGAAGAATAATTCAACCCAACCTCAATAAGGGGAACCACAAGGAGTCTCAACCTCCCAGAAGGTTACAAAGAACAAGAGAAATTTTTTCAAAGAGGGACTACTCCAACTTTCAATGTTTCAATTGTGATAAGATAGGACACATTGCCAAAAATTGTCCTTTGAACAAAGAGGAATACAAGAAGAGGAACAACAACAAAATACATCATGCACATCTAGCTGAATATGAGGATGAAGAAGAAGAATAAGAAGGACCTCGAAGAAAGTAAGCAAGAGAAGAAGATGTAGAAGAGTATGTACTATTATTTGCACTCTCTGGGTCTGTAACACCTAGAGAAGACACATGGCTTATTGATAGTGGTGCTTCAAAGAACATGATGGGACAAAAGAAAATTATGTCAAAACTTGAAGAAAATAACTCTCCTCAGAAAGTATCTCTAGGAGATGACTATCAATATCCAATCAAAGGAATTGGTGAAGCAAGCTACAAGCTTGATTCAGGAAACCCCTTGAAGATGAAGGAATTTTTATACGTACCAGGTCTAAATAGGAACTTACTTTCTATCTTAGCATTATATTAGAAAGGATATAGAGTTGCATTCATATATGGACAAGTACTCATGTGGCCCAAAGGAAATTCAATTGAAGATGCAGTTGTCATCGATGAAGAAGATGGAGGCCTTTATAAACTCAAGGGACATTTAGAAACAACCCTTGTTCATGACACCACTAGCCCTAGTGAACTGTGGCATAGGAGGCTTGCCCACATAAATTACAAAGCACTACCTCATGTGAACAAAGTAGTGACGGGATTACCAGACTTGAAGATCAACCATGAAGGAATTTGCAAAGGATGTGCAAAAGGAAAGAATATCAAGAATCCATTTCCAAAGAGTGAAACAAAAACTAAAGGTACATTGGAATTAATTCATTCAGATGTATGTGGTCCAATGTCCTTCACATCCTTGATTGGTTTTGAATACTATATTACATTTATTAATGACTATTCAATAAAAACGTGGATATACTTATTGGAAGCAAAGAACAAAGTGTTTGAAAAATTCAAGGAATTCAAATCCTTGATAGAAAACCTTTCAAACAAAAGAATCAAGACACTCTGACCAGACAATGGAGGAGAGTATACTTCAAAATAATTTGAAGCATTTTGTAAATATGTTGGAATCAAGAGGGAACTAACTACTCCCTACAATCCTCAACAAAATGGTGTTGCAGAAAGAAAGAACAGAACCATCATGGAGGCAGTGACGACAATGATATATGATCAATATCTTCCCATGCATCTATGGGAAGAAGCAGCAAGAACTGTTGTCTATGTACAAAATATAATATCTCACACTATCCTTAGATTCAAGAGTCCAGAGGAGATTTTCATGGGAAAGAAGCCTGAAGTAAGTCACCTCAAGATATTCGGTTATCCAGTATATGTTCACATACCGAAAGAGAAAAGAACCAAGTTGGACCCTTCTAGAAAGAAGGGAATATTTGTTGGATACTGTGAAGTATCCAAGGCATTCAAGATTTACATTCCTGGATTCCATCACATGGAAATCAGTAGAGATGTAACATTCGATGAAGAAGCGGCTCTCAATAGACCCATAAAATGTCAACATGAAGAAGTATATGAGGAAGATGCACCTCCCAGAAATGTAGAGGCTACATTCCTCCCTGAAGATGAAACACTTGAAGATCATGATATGACAGAACCACAAGAACCTCCCACGATGGAGATATCATGAAAGATAAATCCTGGTTGGGAAAGAGAAATTATAAAAGAAGTGGAAAGATATGGAGCTCTAGAAGGTTCCACAAGGATAACAAGAATCCCAAGCCATTTTCCAAGTATGTAGCTTTAATGTGTGATCTTGTAGATCAAGAACCTACAAACTATGAATAAGATGTACAGAAGAAATAATGGGTAGAAGCAATGATGGAAGAATACCAATCAATAATGAAGAATGATGTTTGGAATATAGTTCCCAAACTAGAAGGCAAGAGTGTGGTATCTTCCTAGTGGATCTACAAGATAAAACATGCAGCTGATGGAACTATAGAGAAATACAAGGAAAGATTTGTGGCTATAGGTTTCTCTCAGAAAGAGGGAATTGATTATGAAGAAACATTTGCACCAGTAGCAAGGTATACTTCGATTAGAGCCATCATGGCACTTGCATCCATGATGAAGTAGAAATTACACTAGATGGCTGTAAAGAAAGCCTTCCTGAATGGTGTGATTGAGGAACAAGTATACATAGAACAACCAAAAGGATTTGAAGTTGAAGATATATGGACTCACGTATGCAAGTTGAAGAAGGCCCTGTACGGCCTTAAGCAAGCTCCTAGAGCTTGGTATGGAAGGACAAATAGTTTCCTAACGAGCTTGGAATTTATCAAGAGTAAATCCGACCCTAACCTTTACTTCAAGGTTATAGAATATGAACCTGTCATACTATTACTATATGTGGATGACATATTTCTAATAGGGAATGAGAAATAGATTGTAGAATACAAGAAGAAGCTCGTCAATGAATTTGAGATGAAAGACCTTGGGTTAATGCATTATTTTCTAGGTCTAGAGGTGTGGCAGAACTCAGAAGGAATATTTCTCAATCAGGGAAAGTATGCAGTAGAAATTTTGAAAATATTTGATATGTTGGAATGTAAATCCATGACCACACCCATGGATACCAACCTAAATTTGTTGGCTCATGAATCATCAGAATTAGTGGATGTGACTCAATACAAATAGATTATTGGGTCGTTGATGTGTCTAACAAATACCAGGATGGACATTTGTTTTGTTGTGAACACCTTGATTCAGTATCTAGTTCAACCTAGATGTGTTCACCTGGTAGCTTCAAAACATGTGATGAGATACCTGAAAGGAACAATATACTTTGGTCTATACTATGATGGAAACCATGACTACATATTGCATGGCTATACAGATGCATATTGGGATGGAAGTGTCTTAGACAGAAAATTCAAATTAGGTGGATGTTTTTGTCTGGGGTCTACTATGATTTCATGGTTTAGCAAGAAACAATCCAGTGTTGCTCTTAGCATGGCTGAAGCAGAATACATAGCAACTTGCTATGCTAGTTGTGAAGCCATATGGCTTCGAAAACTGATGTTAGGTCTATTGAACCTAGAGTTGGATACCACAGTGATTCTATGTGATAACCATAGTTGTGTAAAGATGACAGAGAACCTAGTGTTCCATGATAAATCGAAGCACATAGAAATCCGGTATTTCTACATTCAAGATATGATACAGAAGAGAGCCATAAAGATCCAGTATGTGAGTAATGATGAACAAGTTGCTGATGTTTTGACAAAGCCTCTGTCTGAAATAAAGTTTGAATACTTTTGAGACAATCTTGGTGTTGACCTTCCTCGAAAGGGGGAGCAGTGATGTTGTAGTGGGATTGTATCATCCCTGGACACTTGTCCTAAAGTGATCCATAGAATTCTGTCTCCAAGAAATAAGTAGGATTGTATCATCCTTGGACACTTGTCCTAAAGTTATCCGTAGACTTATGTCTCTGAGAAATAATTAGGATTGCATCATCCTTGGACCTAACTCCTAAAGTGATAGGGAGTGATTATCCCGCAATACTATCCAAAGACTTTGGTCTTCGAGAATGTGGTAGGATTGCATCATCCTTGGACCTAAGTCCTAAAGTGATAGGGAGTGATTATCCGGTAATAGTATACAGATACTTCGGTCTTCGAGAATGTGGTAGGATGGCATCATCCTTGGACCTAAGTCCTAAAGTGATAGGGATTGATTATCCCGTAATAGTATCCAGAGACTTCGGTCTTCGAGAATGTGGTAGGATTGTATCATCCCTGGACTTAAGTCCTAAAGTGATCCATAGACTTTCGTCTTCATATTGTAGATTGCAGGTTAATGCCGATGATGATGATGTTGCTGATCAAAAGATCAAAGTATTGTTGATGATGTTGCTGATCAAAAGATCAAAGTATTGTTGATGATGTTGCTCAAAGTATTGCTAATAATTATGATCGAAAGGTGAAATTATTATTGATGATGGTGTTGCTGATTGAAAAGACTAAAATGTCGATGATGATGTTGTTGACCGAATGATCAAAGTATTGTTGTTGATGAAATTGAAGATGAAGACTATATGTCAAAGATGATGAAAATCTTCCAATGATTTATAGATGTATCACCCTGATGATGTTGAAGATACTCTCTCTCCTTCTCCTACTGTTCTTGTTGTTGTTGTAGAATACCCTTCTCGTTAAGGGGGAGTGTTGAATTATTGTAACTTCGAAGAATATTCTAAATGTATTTTATTGATGGAACCTTTCGGATATGTTATTATTCCTCCGTCAGGATGATATTATTGTATTAGGTCAGTAGATATTCATGAGGAAAACCCTCAGTTGTAATTCGGGTCATTAGCACCCTCCTAAATATAATATTAAGTTGTTTTTTAGTCCTCCTAGAAAAGTCAGCCCAATCAAGTTTAGTAGGGATGACTTAGTTGAGTGAAAATTTAAGTGAGAGGAAGAATATAAATAGAGAGAGGCACTCCTCATTTGAAACACATAGACACACACTTGTGTAGTGCATGAGAGAGAGAGAGAGTTTTATCTGCAAGGAGGAGAAGGACTAGTCTCAGGTTTTATCTTTTATTTTTTTATCATCTATCTTGAGGAAGCTTTTCTTGCTGCTTTTTCCATTTAGGGTTTTCCTAGGGTAAATCTATGTTGATATTTTGATACTATTTCTTTCAGTGATCCTGTATATGCTATTGTTGTGAAATTGAATTGAATGTTGATAATCTAGCTTAGCATATGGAATCTTAACACGGAGGGATACTCTACGATTCAGGAGATGGAAGGACTATTGGAAATGGAGATCGTATATATTGTGTTGGTTGTGTCCGAGGAAGAAATTGGAGGGTGGATCTCCTCTAGGATGGTAATTTTAGATTCATGGGAGTGTTTTTGAAGGTTGCGAAGTGATGACCGATGCTTAAGAAATTTTGGGAAATGGTGAGAGTAATAACCATACAAGCCACAAATTGCACAAGGATGGTTGGTTCGCAATGACTTGTTCTTAACTAGTGGTGGATCTGAGTTGGTGATTATTGGGGCACCATCGAATTCATCTATAGCGTCCATGTGGGTGCAAAGGAGAGGTAACTTCAGACAATTTTGTGTCCCATGGCCTTGGACATCGCGTAACGCGCAAGTAGGATTTGGATTTGGTTCAGTCGGTTCTTTGGCGGCCTTGCCCCGGCCTTCTTTAGAGGAGGAGGGGTTAGAGTGGAGACATTAGTAGTCTTTGATGGACCAAGAGGTGGATATGACATTGTCTCAATGGGTTGGATGGGAGTCAACACAAACTGGGGAGTCAGGGGTGGGTGGGTGGATTGAGGTAACACACAAGAATTCCCAACATAAAATTTGGTAAGTTGAGAGTAGGCATGACAGGCTTGCTCATGATTCTAGATGGTGGAAAAAGGAAGGGAATCATGTGGATTTGGAATGATACCCAATAATTCCTCAATGAATGTGGCTCAGATTTCGATTGAGGTTGTGATGTGGTTGGGATGGTATCGGATGTGATAGTGCACAAATATGATACACTAGTCGGAGAAGGTGGAGGTGGTAAGGACAAAAAGGTGTCCCACATAGGAGTGTTGGAAAACAATCCTGGGACAATAGCAGTTAAGGAAGGAATAGACATGCTTTCAATGGCAGTGTTGAAACTAGGAAGAACGTGTTTCAGTGTGACCAACCCCTTCATATCATATTATGTAAACTGGTTAGCGTTGACAATTTTCCCATCATGAGGGAACTTCATGAGTCGAAAGATAGTAGAGGCCACAACTTGCATGGAATACATGTAGCTACGTCTGAGGAAGAGGACAGTGTAATCAATTCAGGCATTCACAACCTCAATTTCTATCAAAACCGTTTTGTCAGCTAACTCAACATAAAAATTCGTAAGAATCTCTTGGGGCTAAGTAGAGAGGCCATCGTAGGCACGAAGAACGATGGTGGGAGGTTGAAGGGTTGTAGATCTAAGTTTCTTCCAAGCAAAGGTTGACGTAATGTAGATGGATTCCCCTTTATCAATAATACATCGATGTACGACCAAATTCCGAATTGTGATCAGAACTTGGAATGTGACGGTTGACGACATCTTGGGTTCTCCTTGATCCACGTCAAAAGTGATCAACCTGGAATCAGAGGGATATATGGGACCTAGCGCAGACAACAACACTTTATGTTGTGATGGAAAAGTTTTAAGCACTTCCAAAGAAGACATGGTCCTAGGATATTGGGCCAAGTCATCAACTATACTATAGTTAAGGGCATCTTTGGCAGTAGCATTATATGCGACACGACACATGGGGAACTGTGGGACTCTGGTCGCCCCATATATGGGGGTTCTCGATAGGTGCAGAGACATTTTAGAAGTGGTAGAGGTAGATGTTGCTGATGGGTCAGCTATTTCTATGATAGAGCCATACTGGTTTTGTCGATTCTGGAGGTTGGCTTCTGACGATAACGTCATAAGGTGATGGAGACCAACCTCAGGAGGTTGGGATACAATAGTGGTTGCAAGAGATTGTGGGGCCAAGGGTTGGGTTGCAACCATTCCATGGTGTGGTAGGGGGTTTTGGAGTACCATAGGCGGAGGACCTAGTGGATCTGGGTTTGGCAAAGCTGGAGTAGCCGCATTCAGGTCACGTTCACTATCGTTTTGGGGTAGTTGTTGGACGTAAGTCATGTGAGGAAACTAATGAGTGTAATGGCCATAGGTGTTATAGATAGCACACAGATGGTTAGTCCATAACTGTAGGTTATTTCCTGGTCGATCGGGATGATGGGGATTCTTTGCAGGAGGTTTAACGTTGTTACTATTTGGAGGATTGGCATGTTGGTCTCCTCCTTGGGGTTGGTTGTTTCCTCGATTCCTACCTCTCTTGTTCTTTCCTTGCCCTTGTTGGATATTGGGGGAAGGTTGGTTAGGTAGGTTCTACTGAGCATAGACATGTCCCATAGAAACCGAAGGATTCGGGGCCAGAGCCAGAGTGGGTTTCATAGGTGGTACATAATGGAATGGAGGAGTTGGAGGGGCTTCAAATCTAGTTGTTTGGCCAGAACACGAGTGTGTCAAAAAAAGTCGGTCCATGAACATGAGGAGTTGGTGTGGGAGGCGTGTAGGATGGGGTGGCTCCATATTGATCCATCATGCATGAGTAATTAGGGGATAACTAGGGGGCACATAGGATGGTGTAGAGTTGTATTGAGCCATCACATGTGATTAATTCAGGGCATAACTTGGTTGGGAAACACTATGGGTGTTACCAAGATGGGGTAGCATCATGGGAGAGGCTGCATAAAACTAAGGGTGCTGGGTAATAGAGCCGATTAATCTATCAGTAGCATGAGATGCCCCTGATGTATCTCAGCATGAGGTGTCAGCTCAGGGAGCATCGAGTATGAAGGTATACAAATAGCTTGATTGGGCATATATCAGATTGAATTACTGAGCCTTAAGGATGGATTCTTCTTCGGTTTGTGGTCGCTCAGATGCAACGTCTTTAAATATGGGGGGAAGTAAAGTTTTCAAGAACCAATCAAGGAAGATATTATCTTCTATCTGGATCTTACCCGCGCTACGGCGACAACACCATTCATGGATATGATTCGTGATATGGGTAGTTGTGTTATGGCGACAGGATAGTAGGATCTCCACTCCCTCGTCATAACAGATAGGTAACTGGAAGTACTGAAGGAACATCGAAGTGAGCGAGGAGAAGTCAGGGTAAGGAGCATGAGGCAATTTGATATACCACTTGGCTATGGCACCTGTAAGTTTGTGCTGGAACAACCTCAAATGAATGGAGTCATCCACAATGTTGTTAGATGAACACCATATGTGGAATGACATGATGTGATTTTGAGGGTCCTCTCCCACCTTTTCCTCAAAATTAGGGATGTCTAAGGGAATCTTGGTAGGCATAGGAGGCCATTGTGGGTGATGAAAAATGGGGTCATTGGTTAACAGTGCCAAATCTAGCAGGTTGAGACTAACCATAAAAGGTAAGCCAGAGTTGAGGCTGGCTTGGGAAGGACCAACAATGGTGTCAATGGCTGCAGTAATGTAGTTCCCATGCATACCTAGAGGTGGATGAGGTTGACTTCCAATAGTAGGAAAATTCACTGGTATGGAAGGGATAGTCAGAACCACCGTGGAAGGGCCACTGGCCCCAGGTATAAAAGGTGGAATTGTAGTGACAATGATGGCTATAATGGAACCACCACTAGTGGGTAGTGAACTAGTAACAGTGTGTGCAGTGACAACAGGCCCACTAAGACTAGGGTCTATAGGCCTAGTGGAAGGGATACCTATGAGGATAGGTGGAAGGGACATGATCCCACTACTAACAATCCCCCTTGAAAGGGGTCAGGATGTGCACCAGCCATGGGGCTGGATGAAGCAGTGAACAAGGTGGGTTTGAACTGATAGGATTCTGAATCAGATTTAGAGGCTGTGTGTGGCTCCGAAGGTGGTGAGTGATGCTGAAGATGGATCCAATGGTGTCGGTTCAAAGAACCAAACTAGGGGGTTTACCCCCTAAGCCTATGTGAGTAGTGTGGTGGAGCTATGATGACTCTATGTAGTGATGTGTAATGAATGGAAACTCAAGAGGATCAATCACAGGCTCAAAAACCAAACTACAACCAAGTGTGTAGAAGGAGAGCATATGAAATGGTGGCTCACATGCCAACAACAATATCTAAAGCCAAATTGCAACAACGGGTCACAGAAAGGCGAGTCTACAACAAAGTGGCCAGAAATCCAACAAGCAGCACTAACTATAAAATAAAAATGACTCACTAACCTATGGGGTATGAGTGCAAGCAAGCTCCTATCTATAATATGGAATCCCCTCACAAATCGTATCCTCGGCAGGGTGATGAAATCCTAGTCAGATAATACAAAATGGAAGAACAATATAGGCTAAGAGAATCCCACTACTAAGAATAACCTTTGGGTAAAATATCCCTAGAATAATGGCCACTAGGATACCTCGTTCATGACACGTCTTTTCGGTTTACTAGCGCTCAAGCCCTTTGGCCCTTGACCCCCTAGTGGGTGATATGAGGAGGACTACAAATTTTTAGCCTTCGGTGCAATATGGAATGTGGTATTCCACCCTGACTTCCAGAACCCCTTCATTTGTGGCTTACTCCTGCTGAGCAGAGGGACTCCCGACAAATTGGATGTGACCGTCTCAACAAATATAAGAGGATTTTGGTCCCCTAATGGACAACAACTATGTCTCAAGATGTGCATAACAGAGGGTTGTTCTTTGGATGCCTATCCCCAAATTCCTAACTTAGCTACAATATTGTTTTGTCCTCAAGCGAGGTTACAATGTTGGTTGTATTAAGCTAATTTTAAGGCTTGCTCGGGGTCATGAACCAAGCTTTTCACTTATATGGTGAAATGTGTGCAACTGATGTGTATGCCAAACTGACAATCCATGGTGAAGATGTTCCAATCTCACTGTCAGGATGCAAATATATTGCAGTAAAGAACAATAAATATGCTACAAGATAAAAATTTCTTCCATAAATAAAATGTACTTGAAACAAATGAGCAGTAAAAGGAACTTTAATCAAACATAGGAAACATGGATGGGGTTTCAACCATGGAGCTCAACTTGAACAGAGCATAAACCAAGCAAGTGGGATCTCAAAACATACCAAGGGGTTGTAAAAAGATCAAATTTGGACAGAAAATAGGTCAGAACAAGGCTTGGGACAGACAGAGGGTCTAAAATAGGAATCAGAAGCATAAAAATAGATTGAAAACTACAAGTTGCAACTGTTGATGGAACATGTGTGATATGGTTCACACAGAACAGAGGAACAGTCGTGACCTGATAAGAAAAACAGTTAACATACTCAGGTCACACAAAACATAGGGTTAAGTGCGACTGGGTCGCTCGAAACCGAGTCACAGTAGCAATTGGGGTCACACTGAAAGCCAGGATAGGAGCAATCTAGGTTTATAAGATAGGTCGCTCTTATCAAGGCTAAAGGAGTGACCTAGGTTGCTCAGGAAGAAAGGAGCGATTGGGTCACGGTGTTATAGTTGATTTTATCAAACATGGTGAATCACACTTTTATGGCCTTCCCTGTCCCTCTATAGAATCCTTAGACCCCATGGACCATTTTTGTACCTTTGATGCTTCCAAGATCATCCCTAAAAACATGCAAAAATTTCCATACGCGACTTTTAATCCCTTTCTCGCGTATATACGTGGATTTGACCCCTAAAACCATGTACATCAGGATTTGTGCAAAAGGCCAAATTGTTTTGGAGTTTTCCTTGATGTGGATCTGACTCACTTGTCTCCTGGCCTTCCATATGCCTTGAGATCGCTTAGATTCAAGCTTTAATTACCCCATTAAAGAGATATATAAAGAACTCTTTGGATACATTGAAGGGATGAGGAATTGAGAGCAAGAAAACTATAGTCCATTGTTGCCAGAGCTTATGCTTGAGTTTGCGTCCCTTTGTCCCTTGGAGCACTTTTGTGTTCTTCTCAAGCTTTCCTTTTGCTTGTGAGCTTGCTATCGAGAGATGGAGGATTGAAGTGGTGGAGGCCCAAGTGGGGGACTCAATTTCTCCGATTCACAAACATGCCGACAAAGGTTGTATCTATTTTAATCTTTGTTTTATATTAATAGAAATATCTTTTCCTGTCCAATAATGTGTATTTGAATGAATATTTGATCCATGGATTATTTCAAATGCTTATATGTTATTGATTATATATGCTAGAGTAGAGCTAACACAATTATATACATCATGCTTGTCTTGTTTATTAAATGTTGAGGAAGCAATTTATCAATTCAAGCTAGAGTTGGAAAGCTCAACGGGGATCTACATCAACCATCCAGAATAAGGTACGAATCGAGATCCTTCAGTGTTAGATATTTGGTTTCTCTTGCATATAGGAAAGGATTGATTTCTGGAGTCAAGTTGTCTGTTGTGGTACCCCAAGCCATAGGAATTTCTCTCTGTAACACACAGCTTCCGGTTGGATAAGTGCAACTCATCCTGAACATAATTGTTTTTGAAAGACAGAGTCGGCTAGGTTCGGGGGAGCAGGTACTAACGTAGTAATGGTTCAGATTGACCGCAAGGGGGACAGATATGTGACGGTTGTGGGTAGAAGAGAGGAACAAACCAATGGCAAAATACAAAAACAAAGATCGGTATGGATCAACCGAGTGGAGTTACCAAAATTGTAATGGGGATTTCTCCCCTGATACATGCAGATGCACCAACCTTAGCTCTTCTAGAGCATAAGGAAGAGTTCAATGGAATAACAGAAAACTGAACTACAATAGAAACAACAATAACAACTGAAAGAAAATAATTTTATGGTTTTGGCATATATATCAACTAACTAGTGCAAGAAACAAAAAATAAACACACCTTTCTCCTACAATATGGACCAACTTAGTCGTCCACGGAAGTGGTTCCACGACTCGACGGGTTGGTTCTCCAGTTGTCTCCATGTACAGTTATCAAATGGGGAATGGATCCAAAGTGGGTATGAAGTAATCTTAATGTACACCATGGGAAATGGCGTGGCAAGGGGAATAATGGTAGGAAATTATGTGGTATATCTGAGAGCAATGGCACAACGTAACCACAAGTGAATGAAAAGGTGTTTTGGGAGAGCCCTTCACAATGTCTTTATAGTATGGTCCTAGGGTTTTTTGACCCAAGGTGATGACCCATGGTATTTTATTTCCCATGGTATTTATCTGTGGTTTTTTTACCCTTTCTCTTTTTTAGGGTTTTTTAACCCTTTTTAGGAGAGAATGAGGGTAAACCATAATAAATGCTCATCATCCCTTCATTTGTGGGAAGGAATAATGGAGTTTTGGACCATTTGTTTGTGGAAATACAATTGTGAAGGTAAAGAGTAAGGAAAATATGGTGGGAATATGATGTATGTATATGGTTTAGACCATGGAGAGCTAGGTGAACACTTTTTAGTGTTAACAGTTGCCACATAAGCATTAGTTTTCGACCGGATACCATGTTGCATTAACTAAATAACACTATCTAAAGTAAATTTATTATCAGTAGACTAGCAGCGTTTATTATATCATAAATAAGAATTAACCATTACTCGAAAACACATGTAGGGTAGTGGCACATCAACCATTACCAAGTAGATTCACCCAATCTCATACAAAGTGCAAACAATAAGTATATTTTAGTCATTCAGATGGAATCGATAACCAAAATTATCGGATCATTACGTTTATATCAGCAGTGTAACAAATAGTAAATGAAATAGTATGTATCAGTTATTTAAGACATTCGTTAATAACAAATCGTGGAAGCATTAGAACTAATTTGTAGCTAATAATTCCTATTTTGAACTATGCATATGACACTTATTATGCAGATTCTCATTGAAGTAGTCACAGCATGATATGTAATACATCAGTCATTATCAATTATAGAAATGCCATTTTTAGTGTTCATGGGGATTTACCATTGTTTGTCTTGTGCAATGAAATGAACGAGTATTTATGGAATGGAAGGCTGCCACTATAAGGACAACCTTCGGGCTACCTTAGGAGTTGAAAGATATCAGTCTAGGGTGTCAAGAGATAACTGTGTTGAGCCCACCATATGATGGACTGAAGCTTGTGAGGAGAGGGAATGGGCAGTGCGTTGGCCAGTAAAGAGGATAGGGAAGTGGAGGAAGCAGTTGCGATGAGGAGGCAGCGAGGAGAAGTGGGGTAACAATGAAGGTATTGGGGATATGGAGGAGGGATGAGATTAGAAACACAACCTAAAATTTTCTTTGAAAAGCCCAAAGAGAAGGCCTGAGGGTGCAACAATATTTTGGAGGAAGCTGTGAGAGGGAAGAAGGTAAGGGGAGGTAGCAGTGAGGGTTCTATGAGGAATATGTGAAGGTTGAGAGAGGGCCTATGAAAGGGAAATGATGTCTGCCAGTGGGGGAAAAGTGAGGCTAGGGGGGATTAAAGAGCTAGGTCACATATGCAATGAGGATGAAGAGAGTAACCCACAAGGAATAAGGAGAAACAAGGCTACTGTAGCAGCTCGAGAAGGTTAAATTGTAGCTTGAAGGATAGAACCAAAGGTAAAAGGTGGCCAACGAGGTCTAGGAAGAGGCCAAGAAAGGTGAGGAAGAGACTTGAAGAGGCTATAAAAATTCTAAGGGAGACTAACCTAATCTAAAAGATAACCTAAGGGCTAACCAAAACTAACCCTAAAAACTATTCTAAAACTAACCTAGACTAACATAAGACACCCTAGACTAGGTTTTACAAGAGAAAATAGTGTGAGGACCTACGAAAACCCTATCACAAGCCCTACCCAACCTAGGGATCCTTAGGATGATGGATAACCTAGTGAGGAAGGGTCCTAGGTTAAGAAACTAGCCTAGAAAAACTAAGGAGAAACCCTAGGGCACCCTCACAAGGAGACATGGCATTGTTTGCTAAGGTGACAAGAAGGAAGGTAATGTCTTATCCTAGGGAAAAGTGCATCTCTAAGGCTACCACTAAGACTCATACATGCACATCCACCAACATCCAACAAAAAAGTAAGAAGCATGACCTCCTTATGCTTATGTTCATCCAACAAATTAAAGCATCACCCAAAGCTGAGATTCACCAAAGAATCACCAGAAAAATAACTTGCATTAACCAAAAAACCTCCTCAAGAGGAGCACATCCATCCAGAGAAACCCTAAGGGTAAAACAAGTGCATAGAATGGTCTTTGCTCATGGGCCTCCATTATTTTGCTTGGAAATTCTACCTTGTGAAGTTCATATAGATGGCCATAAACAACTTATAGCTCTTTCAATTTGTTTAGTGTCTACAGAATACTTTACACATGGGAAAACAACGCATGAGAAGGAATTTCATGTTCGTTTCAACTCCACCATGTTCTTGCTAATAAGATCGAAACCAACAAATGCAAAGTGATTACCTCCACAGAAATAAGTAAATAAAAACACAATAGACGAAGTTGTATAGACTGAATGAATCCCACAAAACCAACCCTTGAAGCTCCAGCACCTAAAGAGGAGAGGCTCATGGAACAAGATCTGAGCAAGATTTGGCTGGAAGCAACCAACTTAAAAAATATCTCTGGTTGAAACCAAATAGTTTTCACACTTGCTCACGATCTCAATCTTTGATTTGGAATCTCCATATCAAGGATTTCTATACCAAAGAAACAATGCACCAACAAATAGGAAATCCCATGTGTTGTCGAGAGAAGAACAAATGGATGACTGATGAATGTGAACCCATGAATTTGTGTATGAAGGAGATAGATCACCTACAAAAATATGGTTATGGGTGTTAATTTTTGTCTAATCTCAAACTCAAAAAAAGAGGGTAGATCATGGTCTTATGGAGAGGACGATCTGCAAAGAGACTGAAATTGAATATTTGGATATGAAACTGAATCTACATCAGCCTTGAGGCATGAAAAGTTGATTTAAAATAAAATTTTAAAACAATAGGAAATGTATACACCTGCTAAAAAACAAGCAACAAGAAGGGCTAGAATCCCCTTCTCTGATACTATGTACATATTCGGGACTAAACTAGATCATGAATAAAACTTTACATGAATAAAAGAGAAAAAGAAATCTATTAATCTCAATGATGTAAATTACAAGGGCTGACTCTTCCATTTATAACAATGAAATAATCCCAATAACACTTGGGTAGATAATTTCTCCACATGTAAGCTTACAATCAAAATTAGCTAACTACATTCGAACTCCAATATTAATATCACCTCACAAATAAAAGCAATAATACTAAATATTTTTAGAATGTCCTTTTTATGTTTGGACATATGTTGTAAATTAAAGTATTATTGCTACTATGGGTTTTGTAAAATAGAGAAGTTGAAAATATCAAAGAATCCTAGGTTGGGTGGTTGAGAGTATTGGTTGTGATACTTCCTACCAAAGTTCAAATATAGTTTACAGCATGTTATGTTGGATGTTGGGAATACCTTCTTTCTATGATAAATGTAGCATGTGAACCACAATTAAAAAAAATATTAAAAAAAATAATTTATTAAATTAATTAAAGTTATATATATAAATATATCCATTTGAGGAGGAAGTGACGGAGGAAGAGCTCAACACAATTATATCCTCCTTTCAGAAAGGAAAGAGCCCAGGGCCAGATGGCTTTTCTCTGGAATTTTTCCTAGGGTTTTATGATCTGTTGAAGGACGATCTACTGATGGTGGTAAGGGAATATCAAAGGATGGGAAAATTTTTAGGGGCCATGAATGTTATTTTCATAACCCTAATCCCGAAAAAACAAAAAGGGGAGACCTTTGAAGACTTCAGACCTATATCTTGATGTAATATGGTTTACAAAATCATTGCTAAGATCATTGCTCAAAGACTTAAGCCTATCATGAGTCAATTTATAATAGAAGAACAATTTGGTTTCTTATTCAATAGGCAGATACATGACGTAGTGTCACTAGCCTAGGAAGATTTACACTCAATCAAGAAAGAAAAGCAGTCAGCTTTTGCACTAAAAATAGACCTATCAAAAGCCTATGACAGGGTTAACTTGACATTCATGCATCTGTTATTGATACAGATAGGAATGTTGATAGAGATGGTGGAATGGATTTTAGGATGTATTCAGTTAGCCTTGTTTGCAGTTGTGATAAATGGATCCCCCTCCAATTTTTTTAGACCTTTTAGAGGAGTGAGACAAGGTTGTCCTATGTCCCCATTCTTGTTTCTGTTGATAGCAGAAGCTCTGAGTATATTATTGCACAAAGCAAGAGAGGTAAGAATCATAAAAGGAGTAAAAGTTGCCAACCAAATTGATCTATCTCATTTGTAGATGATGTGCTCATGTTTGGGATTGGAACATTCAGCAATATTCAGAATCTAATTAAGGTTCTTAAAAGTTATCAATTGGCTACATGAATAGAGATAAATTTGGAAAAATCAAAATTACTACACAACAATATGAATGGGGAGTTCATAGTAGAGGAAAAAGAGATAATTCCAGTCTCCAACTCTCCATTGGATGAAGGTTTCAAATACCTAGGGTTTTAGTTAAAACCAAATGCATTCACAACTCAGGAATGGATGTGGCTCTATAAAAAAATAGAGAGAAAAATAGCAATGTGGACAAACTTTTTTCTATCAAGGGAGGGTAGGTTGGTGCTGCTGAGTATCCCAGCTTTCTAGGCTTCAATTTGCTACATTCCAAAGGGCTTATTAGCAAGGATTAGAAAAAAAAAATGTTTTTCCTTTTTATGGACAACGAGCACAAAAAAAGAAGGCATTCCTTTAGTCAAGTGAACGAATATAGTGCTTCCTAAATCCAGAGGTGGGTGGGGCATAAAGCACCCACACCTATTTTGCAAAGAATTGGCAGCTAAATATCTATGGAGGTTAGTGGAAAACCCGAATACTTTGTGGGGAAGAACCATGAGAGAAAAATACTGACCAAATGCTTCCATAGAAGAATGGTTTCGCCAACCAAGAAAAACTTATTAAGGAGGGTATTTGTGTTGGAAGGACTTCGTGGTAGCTTTCCCACTTGTGGGAAATTGGATTTCCTGGCAGGCATGAAACGAAAGAAAAATCAGAATAGGACAAGACCCTTGGGTAGGCTCCAAAGATAGTTACAAATTAACAGACTCTCTCATCACAAAATTAAAGGAGAAAGGAATTTTGGTTCTATTGGACGCAAGTTTATACACAAATAAAAATCAAAGAGGCACAGTATGGAAGTTTGCACAAGAACTGGAACTCCATGAATTGGATGTACCTGTATGGAACTCTTATATCTTCAGCACTTGTTAAGAGCAATCAAAGATCAAATCCAAAATTTTGAGACAATAACATTTCAGCACATTTACAGAGAACTAAATGTTCATGTAGACAAATTGTCAAAAGAGGCACTATTTCTACCTCCAAGGTTAATGGATGTAAAAGAATATGCAGAAAATATTTTGGTTAATCAATATGTAAGGTTATGATCCTATAAAAATTATGGGATACTTCTTGATGGTGCTCAAAAGAGCAAATTTTGAACTAGCTGGGCAAGTGTATGAATTGTTTTGGCGATTTATGTATGTTGTATGACAAGATATGAATGCCTTTGATGGCAAGTGAAAGACAGTTTGGGACTTTTTTATGTAAGCCTTGAAAGGGAGAATAAAGCGACTTTTTCCTCGAAAAAAAAAATATATCAATTTATCAAATTAAAATTTATAAAATCTTTATAATTGGAATATACATGTATATACCAACATACACTTTAATATTTAAGATGAAAACACACACACACACACATATTCTCAAATTCAATTTTAAATAGAAGAATAATTTGTTATAATATTAAGAAAGATATGAAAATGAGGGTTGGATGGTAGGAAATGTCCAAAAGAAATAGCATAGTTCATTAGAATAAGATCATTTTACTTTGAAGTTATATATATATATATAAAGGTATTGTGTTTTGAAGGGACTCTCTCGAATGATACACACAAGTTTGCATTAAAAAATATTGTTTTGTTTTAAATGTAATATATATGATTTATTAGCATTGAGTTTAATGGGCTAGCCCAAGTGGTTGAGTGCTTTAAGTTGTGAGTAGAAGGTCTTGGGGTCAGATCTTCGTGTGGTTATACATTGCTATATAAGGGTCTCACTTGATGTCTCCATCGGGTTAGCTCCATAATCAAAGAAAATGGGGTGTGGCCCCTTCTGGTAGTCCCCTGTGATTTCTTCTCGTGGATGTAGCATCCCCACTAGGAGTTTTGTGAATCACAATGTAAAAATATATATTTTATTAGTACTTATAATTTATATTTAAAATTAAGATTATATTAAGAATAATAATTTATATTTATGAGAAGAGATGATTTTTATTTTATTTACAGAAATTTAATAAAAAATATTAAAATTATGTTTTAAAGTAATTTGAAATTTTTATCTAACAAAAAATTCGTTGAAATTATAAACCCAGATAACACAACCATGATCTACTTGGTTAAAATCATTGATTTTAGGTGGGATGAAGAAGATACAAAAGATATTAAATAACGCTAAACATCTTACAAATTTAAACTTTTAGGTTTTGATATTATAAAAAATGGCTATGCTATCTTTGTAAAATTGTAATTTTTTTCATTTTGATTCGAGTGTCCAAAATTGGTTGCCATGAGGTGAGGGAGACCTCGTTAGAAGACGTGTAAGCTCCCATCACACCCACACCCCATACTTATGAGGATGTGACATCAAGTGAATGAGAAGGACTCATTTCCATTGATCCAATCAGCTATAATGTGCAATAAACATTCGGAGATCGAATGAGGATACAAAGAAGGACCAATAATCATGGTCCTTTGGTGTGGATCATCGTTGAAGGAAAACACATTTTTAATGCACTTCAGAACTTATCCAACTCATGATACTTATAACAAATGAGACATATGCCAAGAATGGATTTATCACTATGCGGAACACAATTATTTGGCAAGGCTTGTGAATTTGAAAATTGTTTTTCTTAAGCAATTATTTTCCTCTGAAGACCCTCTATTTTAGTGGTTTTTAGGTAGGGACTTTCTTAAGAAGAGATATAGGGTTTTCACAGAGCGTACCTAGAAATACGGTGAGATTCATATCTGTAGGGAAATTAGTACATAACAAATAGGGACTGTTATCGGTTGAAATGGCAGGTCTTGCCACCGGTAAGCATATGCGGGATGATGGACCACTGTCACCTTAGTCACGTATCCCTTCAAAACCTCCTAGGGGAGAGCCCTATTTCGACTCTATAAAGACACCAAACACAAAAATATTCTCTTTCGATTTTGTCAGTGACCAGTGCCTTATGGATTCTTAAAAGGAGTTGTATGATTTGTATGTTTATTATCGCAACAATACATCCACCTTAAACAACAAGACAAGTGCTCTAGCATTGTCCAATGGTCTTGTAGGATATGTAAGTGTGACAAAAGTTGATCTTCTTATTGATTAGTGACATAAGTTTCTTCTATTGAAACATACACATTTTAGTGACATTTCCTAGCAGTAGCAAAAGCGTTTAAAACACGCACAACAACATGTATAAGTTAAAACACAAGTACTAGTTGTTGATAGGATACCATCTCGCATTAACTTAATAACACTATCTGAAGTAAATGTATTATCAGTAGACTAGCAAGGTTTAGTATATCATTAGTAACCATTCACCATAAATCAAAAACATATGTAGGGCAGTAACACATCAACCATTACCAAGTAGATTCACCCAATCTCATACAAAGTGAAAACAGTAAGCCTATTTCAGTTGTTCATATGGAATCGTTAACCAAAATTATAGAAGAATTGTGTTTATACCAATAGTGTAACAAATTGTACACGCATCAATATGTATCGGTTATTTATGAAATTCATTAATAAAAAATCATGGCGGCATTAGCACTATTTTGTAGTGAATCATTCCTTTTGAACTATGCATACGACGCTTATTATGTGTGCACTTAGTCACCTACGTAGATTCTCATTGAAATATTCACAGCGTGATATGTAACATGTAAGTCATTATAAATTATAGAAACATCGTGTTGCTTCCGCAACTGTTCCCCCCCCCCCAAATTAGTGTTTTAATTTCTGGGCCCCTCCTGATTATTTTTTGTGTGGCTTGATTGTTGAACTTTTAAGCTCCTTGAGCGTGTTTCCTTCCGTGTCTCTGAAGGTGGATGTCAGTAATTTGTGTATGCCTTGTTCATTTTTTTTGGTTCAGGTCGTGAATATGTGGTCAAAGAGAAGAAAATTTGTTGTCCTTCAGCGCATCCTCTGTAAAAAGAAGCGAGGTTGGTTACATCCGATCTTTAGCACTGCTCAAATACCTCAGTTTCCCTTTAAGCGGGCCTCTTTTGCTGCTGGATCGGGCACTGCGAAGTTTCAACCCTTCCGCCGTTGCGGCTCCTAGACCTTTCTTTCGTTCGATTTCCTGAACCGTCCGACGCCCGATTCGTTTAGTTTAAAATTGCTTGTCCATAAGCTTCCACTCGCCCGCCGTTGCGGCGAGGAGGAGATAGTTGGCTCCCGATTTAAGTATCATCCGACGTCCGACCTTGTCTTCCCCCGCCCGAACTGAGTTTTCCACCTCGTCGCCTGTCCCCTCCCATTGTTCCGTCCGCCGTTGCGGATGAGCCACCCCTCCTGGCTCCCGAAGCACTTTTCCCCCCGACGTCCGATTACCCTTTTTTCGCCCATGTTTCCGCTCACCCGGTTTCTATAATTCCCCGCCGTTGCGGCTCCTGAAGTCTCGTCTCATCCGATGCAGAAGTTGGTCGACCGCCGCTTATAATTTTGCCCGCCCAAAGCTTAAATTGATACCTTGTCCGAGCGAACCTGGCTAGTCTCTTGCGGATTTACAATGTTGGGAAGAGAATGTTTAAATGTTTAAAAAACTCCCCTTTGCAGCGAATAATGCATTGTGATTGTTTGCAGAAGGAATTTGGTGCTACTAAAGCGACCATGGGCTAAGACATAGCTTGGTCGGACCGGAACTGGCACGATCACAAGGAAGGCAAAACGCAGAAAAGGACAAAGCAAGCGAATGAAGGAGGAACGGACAGAGGAAGACTCATCTGTTACTAGTTAGAATATAAAACGCTCATAGAGAATGATTGGGAAAAGGCAGCGGCCAGAACAAGAAGCGGAATCGTTGAAGATACTGAAAAGTCACACGCTGGGGTGGCAGCCCAAGGGGCAGCAGGGGTAGTTTAAATAGAGGGAAGTAGGACTGAAAAGGGGATTTTTCCCTGGAAAACTTTGTATTTGTTTACTTGTAAGATGAACTGCTTCGTTTTGCATAGGAACTGCAATTTTTGCCTGTCGGAGAGAGTGAAAAGAGAAATGTATCAATGCAAACTCAATGAATAATGTTGAAGAGGAACTATTTCGTTTTCAGCTATGTTTCATTTACTGTAAGAGTATTCGATATTCTGAACCTATGTTCTTGCTGAATGTTCTTCAGTAATTTCTGGATATTTTTCGCTGTGAGTAATATATGTTGTTATAAAATGATCGGCTATCTGGTTATTTAAATAGCTGTAAGTGTTCATGTGCTTTAGAAGAAGTATCAGCTAACTGTGATTCTTCTTTATGTGTGTGGAAATGTATTTCTCACCCAAAATGATAACCTTGCTCCCTAGGGATAGTGTAGATAGTTAGCTTATTTCTTTTGTATCTGGTTTGGTTGCTCGCGAGCGCAAGACGAGAGGTAAGAACCCGTGCATCACTTTGTGACCGCTCCCTACAGCTTGATCACCCTGCATTTAGTTAGGCACTTGCATATCATTTCTTTAAGTCAAAATACAAAAACTCGATGGGCCGGGCCGCAACCGGTAAAGCCTTAGTTTTGTTCCTTGACCTACGGTAGCCGGACCGCAAACCGGACGGATTCCCTATTTCAAACAGTCAACGGGCTAGTTGGGAACGTTGATTGGGGAGAATCCCTTACTGTTGCCGCCTGCGAATTTCCAGGCCTCAACAGTTTTGGCGCTAGAAGGAGGGCTGCCAGTGCATGGCTGGCCGAGGAAACCTATTTTCCCGAGATTATTCCGTTGGTTACAGTTCTGAAAGTAGTGGACTGCGTAATCCAATTCCGGAAGAAGACAACAGAGAACATCTATATCCTATTCACAACGAAATTGTTAATGATCTGAGAAGACATACCCGTGCTTATGTAAAGAAGATTGGAGGGTTGCCTATTATCCACGAATTGCCTAGAAGAGAGTACAAGAAGAAAGACTGTCCTCTAGTTGAAGATTCAGTGTTGGTTGGAGACTGGGAAGAACTTGTGGAAACTGCCATACAGGAGGTTGAATTTCCTTTGAACCAAGTAGGCCCAGACACTCCTTACAGTTCTCCTGTTCACACCCCGGTTGGTTCACGTCCTCACTCTCTTGTTGGTTCGCCCATCACTCTCCACCTCAACTTATGGCTGGCGTTAACGCAAATCCACTGCCAGCTTGGAAAGCTAGATCACCTCTAAATCTGACCCCACCTTTGCATGACCTACCTCAAGCCTTTGAGAAGCTACTGCCCAAATTTGATCCAAATGAGAAAATCCTAGTGGATGACCACCTACAGAGTTTCTACTTGGCAATAGAAGGTCTGAGGGCTGGGGAACACGAATATGTAGTGTGTAGACTGTTCCCGCACACCCTCAAAGGAGCTGCGGCCTCGTGGTATTTTGGATTTCCCGCTAACTCTATCCTAGACTGGGATACCTTTGAGAGAATGTTCAGGAGTAAGTACGTAGTCCAAAAGACTCATGCTGCCCTCATGAAAGGACTGTGTGCATTAAAGAAAGAGAAAAAGGAAAAAGTGCACAACTTTACACAAAGGTTTGCAACATATCTTAAAAATTTCTTTGAAACAGATAAGCCTTCAGACAAAGTACTAATCGAATACTATACTTCAGCTTTGGGTCCTGATTTAGCCATGTTTGCAAAAGGTAGGGCCAAGCCTACTTTAACAGAGACCTATGAAGAGGCAGAAGTGGTGGAAGCAGAAAGAGAAAGTGTGGAGGACTATCCGGAACAATTAGGAGAGAAAGTTGCGGGAAGAAAAACCTTATTGTTCACTAAGCCTAAAGAATAAAAGACACCAGAATATGAAAGCATGGCTAAAATGATGCAAAAGCTGTCCAATAAGATCATAGACTTAGAAAAGGAAAAAGAAGCACAAAAGTTCTTCAGGCCATATTATAAAAAAAGGGAGGATGGAAATCAGACCCAACCTCCTCCTCAAAAAACTGCCTCCATGAATCTGACAGAGATAGGGATGGAAAATTTCTGTACTTTTCATCAACAGCCTCATTCAGAAAATAACTATCCGCAATGGATAAATTCAATGACATTGGTCATGAATCAGATGTTGGATTCAAGATTAACGGAGGAAGATGAAGATGAAAAGAACGAAAATGCTGCTTCCACTTCTACAAAAGGGCAGGAGGACGAGACCATGGAATTATGGAATTCTGTCTCCTTACTCGATGCAGAGCAGGAGAATACCCAGGGATGCAAAGATATCAAGGAGGCTAACGTGACAACTAGGAGCAAAGGGGCGGTTAGTGATGACAGTCTTCTGCTCCCAAAGATTCAAAGGCTGCAAAGAAATATAAAAAAGAAGTTTCAAGATGAATCATTGGTTGATCAGGTTCCGGAATTTACCACTACCAGCCAGGATCCGAAGCAAAACAGAACGCTGCCTAAGCCAAACGATGAGAATGTGAGTGCTGATAAATCTCAGTCCACTAGACAACTAATCAAATATGACATTGTCGAAGATCTAAAGAAGATAAAGGCAAACGTCCCGCTGTTTGAAATGTGCAAAGTACCTCAACAGAAAGAAAAGTTATTGAAGGCACTTGAAACTTCAAAAGAAAAGATGCTCGTCGACAATCAGCCTCAGGACGAAGAAGAGATTGGAGAAGCGAGCGTCGGAGGTAAGTCTAAAACCAAGCATCCACCTTTCCTCCTGACATTTGAAATTTTCAATCATAACGTGCACAATTTCCTAGTGGACTCAGGGGCGTCAATTAATGTCATGCCCATATCAGTATGTAAGAAAATAAATGGACAGCCTAAGCCATCCACATGGAGGGTGGTGCAATTGGATAGGACGGACGTCAAGGTAATTGGTGAAATGGAAGACATCCTGATCTGTCTGGCATCCAATGATAAAGTATGCCAAATTATTAACATCGTAGTGGCTGACATACCAGATGCTTACGGCCTGGTCCTGAGCAGAGATTGGTCACCAAATTAAATGGGTATTTCGCCACCGATTGGTCACATCTTTGGTTGCCGCACAAAGGGAGTCCTAATCAGATCAAGGTCTTGAGAGAACCTCATATGAAGTACAATGTCACTCAATTGGATGAGAAGAATATACCAGTCGAACCTGTATTGGGAAACTACTTTCTCGAGCTGGAACCAGGGAATTATCAAGCGGAAGAGGCCAGCAACACATCTGACACCCAGCCTGATCTCCTTCATTTTTCTCAGGCTGACGAGTTTGACTGTAAAATAGCAGATTTAGCAGTAGGAGTAGATTCTGTTTCAGTAGATAATGTGTTTTGGACTTTGTTTTTTGATGGCTCGAAAACATTAGAAGGGTCAGGGGCCGGCTGCGTCCTCATTGATCCAAAAAAAAATAAGCACTTCCTATCCTGTAGATTAGAGTTCGAATGTGCTAACAATACGGTTGAATATGAAGCACTGCTGCAGGGACTCAAGAAAGCAATTGAGCTACAGGTTAGTAATTTAAAAGTTTTTGGGGACTCGAAAATAGTTGTAAAGCAAATAAGAAATCAAATACATTGTGTTTCCCCTCATTTGAAAGCTTACCAAAACGAGGTATGGGAGTTGCTTAAATGTTTTCATGCATTTAACATTATTTCAATCCCAAGAATAAAAAATGCAAGTGCTGATCTTCTAGCTACATCAGCCGCCAGGTTGGTTCCCACTAATAACAAATGTTCTATTGAACTGCTTTTCAGGCCATCAGTTCCTAACATGATCACCAACTTGCGAGTATTTGACGATGATCAACAAATAATTGAATGCTTGACAAACAAAGAGGTTTTTAAAGGAGCCATTATCGACGATGAGGAACATCAGGCTGAAATGAAATATGACAATTTTATTCCCAAAGGGTTCAGGACGTTAGAGAAGATGTTTGACCTGAATGAGAAATTTAGAAGACCCGCTAATGTGAAGACGCACAGCTCAACTCTACAGTTCGAGCTAATAAATTTAGGGACTGAAACGAAGCCGATGTTCGTGAACCTCGGCAAGTGCTGTTCACCAGCGGAAAGAGACAAGTTCCTCAGTTTGTTTAAGCTGTACAAAGATGTTTTTGCATGGACATATGCAGATTTAAAAACCTATGACACTAATATCATCAAACATATCATACCTATTAAAGCAAGCGTCAAGCCATATCAGCAACCGCTGAGGAAGATGCACCCAAAGCTGGAACCACTAATCCAGAGTGAAGTGAAGAAATTGTTAGATGCTAGGATTATTTTTAAAGTCCGGCATTCAGAATGGGTGTCAAATTTGGTGCCGGTAATAAAAAAGTCGGGATAAATCAGACTATGCGTGGACTTCAGAAACTTAAACCGTGCATCAGACAAAGACAATTATCCGGTGCCTCCCATGGAGCAACTTCTATAGATGGTTTATGGTTCTGAATTGTTTTCATTGTTAGACGGATTCTCTGGCTACAACCAAGTGTTAGTGGCTGAGGAAGATAGATTGAAAACAACATTTAGAACTAAATGGAGAACTTTCGCATATAGAAGAATGCCTTTTGGCCTAATTAATACTGGCGCGACATTTCAGAGAGCTATGGACATAGCTTTCCGAGGACTGATTGGGCGAAGTGTGGTGGTCTACCTTGATGACATAACAATATTTTCAAAGAAAAGAAGGGAGCACACGTTCCACCTAAAGCAAATTTTCGAGCGCTGTCGGAAGTATGGCATTTCCCTAAATTCTAAGAAGTGCGTATTTGCGGTCACAGAAGGCAAGTTACTGGGACATATAGTGTCAAAAAGAGGCATATCTATAGACCCAGAAAGAATCAAAGCCATTGAACAAATTCCCATGCCCCATAATAAAAAAGGAATGCAATCCTTCATGGGAACAATAAACTTTGTATGTAGATTTGTGCCTGATTTTGCCCAGATTGTTAAACCATTACAGCAGATGGTCAAGCAAAATGCACAGTTTAAGTGGACTGAGACTGAAAAGAATGCTTTCAGTAGAATCAAGGCTGCTGTTGCACATGTGCCCTCTCTTAAAATTCTAGACTTTGACAAGGACTTTATTATGTATACATTTGCGTCCGATGATTCATTAGCAGCTGTACTCACGCAAAAGGAAGAAGGGGGTGATGAATTCCCAATCTCTTTTATGAGCACTGGGCTACAAGGAGCTGAATTTAACTACCCAGCCATTGATAAGCAGGAATACGTAGTATTTAAGGCAGTAAAGCAATTCAGGCCTTATATACTAAAAAATCGTACCAAGGTAATAGTCCCGTACCCAACTGTAAGATCCCTTCTCATTAAAAAAGAATTAGGAGAAAGGAGGGGCAACTGGGTAACAGCGCTTCAAGAATACGATCTTGAATTCAAACCAGCTACTATAGTAAAAGGTCAGGGGTTATGCAAACTGATGACTGGGAAGACAAACAATGAAGAACAAGCATGGGAAGATGAAGCTGATTTGCATGTAACGGATGTTTTCCCTTTATTCACTGCTCCTGATTCGTGGTATAGAGATCTTGTGCATTACTTGCAGTCAGGGGTGTTACCGGAACATTGGAGTTCCAAACAAAGAAGAGCTTTGCATCTGAAATCAGCTTCCTATCAAATCATAGAAGGCGTATTGTTCAGAAAAAACTATGATGGAGTCCTCCTGAGATGCTTGGAGAAAGAAGATGCTGAGAAAGTAATGTCTGAATTACACGATGGCCCAGCCGGGGGACATTACTCAGGGTACACTACAGCCCACAAGGTTCTCAGAGCCGGTTATTACTGGCCAACACTTTTCAGAGATGCACATGCACACGTCAGAAAATGTGATACTTTCCAAAGGTGTGGTGGAAGACATCCCAGGGTAGCAACACCCCTAAAGCCTGTTATGATCACAGAACCATTTGAACAATGGGGGCTGGACATTATTGGAGAAATAAAACTGAATTCTTCTCTACTACACAAGTACATTCTTACTGCGACTGATGACTTCACTCGCTGGGTCGAAGCTATTCCATTACGCAAGATAAACGAAGACGAAGTCATTAGCTTCCTACAAGATCATATCATGACCAGGTTTGGAGTTCCAATTTCAGTGGTTTTTGATAATGCTAAATACTTTTCATCCATTAAATTGACTGCTTTTGCTCATGAGAAAGGGATAAAATTACATTATTCTGCTAACTACTATCCGCAAGGGAATGGCCTGGCTGAATCCTCCAATAAAAACCTCATTAGAATCCTGAAGAAGACTGTCATAGAAAACCAGCGAAGTTGGCACTCAGCCTTACCAAACGCCCTGTGGGCTGACAGAGTTACCCCCAAGTCTACATTAGGAGCATCACCTTATACCCTTGTGTACGGAAAGGAAGCCATCCTGCCTCCCAATATTCTGCTACCGTCTTCCATACTCGCTCAAGAGTCTAGGGGGTCAGATGATGAGGTTCTGCAAATAAGAATATATAATCTCCTAAAAGCAGAAGAAGCCAAATCCAAGGCCAGAGAACATTTCAAACAACAACAGGAAGTAATCAAAAGGTGGTTTGACAAGCATAAAGCTGGGAAAAGGGACTTTGAAGTAGGATACTTAGTTCTCAAATGGGACCACCCCCATGATGAAAAAGGAAAGCATACCAAATTCCAGCAGTTATGGGTAGGCCCCTTTCATATTGTAGCCAAACTTGGCCCTGCCACTTATAAGCTGCAAGATTTACAAGGATGGGAGGAGAACTTGCCAGTTAATGGTTTGGTTCTCAAGCCCTACTTTTCTTAGTTTTCTTTGTTTGGTTCTTCCTTGTACATAAATAAGCTGCGTGGTTGTTTTCGAGTCATGTTTTCATTTGATTTAAATTTTAAGTTTTGATTTTCAATAAGGGAAATGAACTTGCGTTTGTCTGAGGGATATTAAGGTCTTTTGGGAAAAGAAAATATGTTGAGTATCAGCCTGTGTATTGCTTAAAGAATTCTTCCAGCCTAGCAGTTCTCGAATAAAATGTTGTGTGCATTGAATTCCAGCTTAACCCCTGTGAATTAAACCGGATTCAAAGAGTCTGGAGTACTATGTCAAGGCTCCATCCACGTCACATTCAAAATGTTCTAAGGAGCGACAGTAAAGGACCCATGAGAGGAAGCAAGGAGAACAGCGTATTAAATATAAATGATCCCATGCCGAGAAACAAATGCCAAAAGGAAGATAAAGATTCAAACTTTTATAAAAGCATCATAAATCAAAGCAAGTGCTAAAGCATAAATACTAAATTGCCAAAAGATCCTCTCCGTCCGTGAGCTGAGACTTAAAGTACACCACTCACACAAAAGGGCAATATGGGATAGAGGATCCTGAATTAAAATTTAGTAAGAAGGGCGTACAGTAGGACTCAGATAAAAGGACAAAAGTCCAAAGGCACAAAGTGTTAAAATGGCATGGGAATGAGGAACAAACGGATACTGCTGTTTACTATATGTTGCAATCCTGTGGTGTCCACACTGTAGCTACCTGAAAACAGAGGTAATAATGAAAATCATACTTTGGCCTCAACATAGTGGTCTGGACTTAAAGGTTTCGGTTGCCCCTCTCCCCGAATGGGACTAGCATCAATGATTAAGGAACACACTTCGGTCATGGGAGAAATCCGGACAGCTGGAAGAGTTCTTTTAATGCATTTTGGTTAGGAAGCAGTCTGCTACTCAAAGAAAGGTCCCCCAGAGATCTAGGTTCCCCCGGTAATCGCCAGTTGTTGCTGCCCCAACTGTTTCCCCCCCCCCCAAATTAATTTTTTAATTTCTAGGCCCCTCCTGATTATTTTTTGTGTGGCTTGATTGTTGAACTTTTAAGCTCCTTGAGCGTGTTTCCTTCTGTGTCTCTGAAGGTGGATGTTAGTAATTTGTGTATGCCTTGTTCATTTTTTTTGGTTCGGGTCGAGAATATGTGGTCAAAGAGAAGAAAATTTGCTGTCCTTCAGCGCATCCTCTGTAAAAAGAAGCGAGGTTGGTTACAGCCGATCTTTAGCGCTGCTCAAATACCTCAGTTTCCCTTTAAGCGGGCCTCTTTTACTGCTGGATTGAGCGCTGCGAAGTTTCAACCCTTCTACCATTGCGGCTCCTAGACCTTTCTTTCATCCGATTTCCTGAACCGTCCGACGCCCGATTCGTTTAGTTTGAAATCACTTGTCCATAAGCTTCCACTCGCCTGCCGTTGTGGCCGGGAGGAGATAGTTGGCTCCCGATTTAAGTATCATCCGACGTCCGACCTTTTCTTCCCCTGCCCGAACTGAGTTTTCCACCTCGTCGCCTATCCCCTGCCATTGTTCCATCCGTCGTTGCGGATGAGCCACCCCTCCTGGTTCCCGAAGCACTTTTCCCCCCGACGTCCGATTACCCTTTTTTCGCCCATGTTTCCGCTCACCCGGTTTCTATAATTCCCCGCCATTGCGGCTCCTGAAGTCTCATCTCATCCGATGCAGAAGTTGGTCAACCACCGCTCATAATTTTGCCCACCCAAAGCTTAAATCGATACCTTGTTCGAGCGAACCTGGCTAGTCTCTTGCGGATTTACAATGTTGGGCAGAGAATGTTTAAATGTTTAAAAAAACTCCCCTTTGCAGCGAATAATGCATTGTGATTGTTTGCAGAAGGAATTCGGTGCTACTAAAGCGACCATGGGCTAAGATGTAGCTTGGTTGAACCGGAACCGGCACGATCACAAGGAAGGCAAAATGCAGAAAAGGACAAAGCAAGCGAACGAAGGAGGAACAGACAGAGGAAGACTCATCTGTTACTAGTTAGAAGATAAAACGCTCATAGAGAATGATTGGGAAAAGGAAGCGGCCAGAACAAGAAGCGGAATCGTTGAAGATACTGAAAAGTCACACGCTGGGGTGGCAGCCCAAGGGCCAGCGGGGGTAGTTTAAATAGAGGGAAGTAGGACTGAAAAGGGGCTTTTTCCCTGGAAAACTTTGTATTTGTTTACTTGTAAGATGAACTACTTCGTTTTGCATAGGAACTACAATTTTTGCCTATCGGAGAGAGTGAAAAGCGAAATGTATCAATGCAAACTCAATGAATAATGTTGAAGAGGAACTATTTCGTTTTCAGCTGTGTTTCATTTACTGTAAGAGTATTCGATATTCTGAACCTATGTTCTTGCTGAATGTTCTTCATTAATTTCTGGATATTTTTCGCTGTGAGTAATATATGTTGTTATAAAATGATCGACTATCTGGTTATTTAAATAGCTGTAAGTGTTCATGTGCTTTAGAAGAAGTATCAGCTAACTGTGATTCTTCTTTATGTGTGTGGAAATGTGTTGCTCACCCAAAATGATAACCTTGCTCCCTAGGGATAGTGTAGATAGTTATCTTATTTCTTTTGTATCTGGTTTGGTTGCTCGCGAGCGCAAGACGAGAGGTAAGAACCTGCGCATCACTTTGTGACCGCTCCCTACAGCTTGATCACCCTGCATTTAGTTAGGCACTTGCATATCATTTCTTTAAGTCAAAATACAAAAACTCGGTGGGTCGGGCCGCAACCGGTAAATCCTTAGTTTTGTTCCTTGACCTACGGTAGCCGGACCGCAAACCGGACGGATTCCCTATTTCAAATAGTCAACGGGCTAGTTGGGAACGTTGATTGGGGAGAATCCCTTACTATTGCCGCCTGCGAATTTCTAGGCCTCAACACGTCGTTTTTAGTGCTCATGGAGATTTACCATTGTTCGGATTATGCAATTAAATGAATGATTATTTACGGAATGGAAGGTTTCCATTGTAAGGGAAACCTTCGGGATGCCTTAGGAATTGAAATATCTCAGTCTACGGTGCTAGGAGAGTTTTGAGTTGAACCCACCGTAAGATGGATTGAATATTGCAAGGAGAGGGAATGGGTAGTGCACTGGCTAGTAAAGATGAGGAGGAAGCTAGGAGAAGTAGGGAAGTAGTGAAGGTATTTGGGGATATGGAGGAGGGCTGAGGGTAAAAACACAACCTGACAGTTGCTTTGAACAACCCAAAGAGCAGGCTCACGGGTGCAGTAGGATTTTGGAGGAAGTTGCGAGAGGGAAGAAGGTAAGGAGAGGTAGTGGTGAGGGTTCTAAGATGAAGTTGTGAAGATTTAGAGAGGTCCTATCAAATGCCAGGGAGGTTTTCCAATGGGGGAAAAGTGAGGCTCGAGGGGCTTAAGGATCTAGGTCGCATATGCAATGAGGATGAACAGAGTAGCCTGCAGGGAAGAAGGAGCAGCAATGTTGTTGTACCAGCTCGAGAAGGTTAAATTGAAGCTCGAACGGTAGACTCGAGGGTGATATGTGGCCAACTAGGTCTAGGAAGATACCAACGAAGGTGAGGAAGAGACTTGAAGAGGATAGCGAAGGTCTAAGGGAGACTAACCTAATCTAAGAGCTAACCTAAGGGATAACCAAAACTAGCCCTAAAAACTATTCTAAAACTAACTTAGTGTTAGAATAATCAACCCATAGTTACCTACCTTAGACATTAATTTATTCATTTTTGTCATATTACCTAGTTTCCTAGATTCCACTCTATGCTAGTTGCCTTCTACATATCCTAGAAGTCAACACATGCTAAAACGGAGTCATGCAGTGCTTGGGAAACATCCTAGAAACCCATTTTCACATGTATGCTTTATTCTAGATTCTCCAAAGCACATATCTGCTTTTTCTGTAAAGCTGCCTTGTTTTATTTCTGATTTAAGGCAAATGAAAAGCTAGACTAGTTGTAACTGCCTTTTTTTTTTGCCCACATCATCCTCCCTCCTTTTCTCCAAAGAAAAGCATGTATGAGTTTTCTTTCCATCCCTCTTTATCTTTCCCACTTGACTTAGCCAATTTGTGAGCATCTACCTAGATTTGGAAACTGCTTTATGAACCTATGGGGGATTTGACTAGTTTTGGTAAGCCTGCTTTTTGACTATTTCGAATGGCATCTTTATGCATTTGAATCTCTCATGTAATTATATATTAAAGCATCCTATTACTTCATAAGTTTGGCTATCGTACACTTACTCAATACAGATTAGTGTTATGCTCCAATTTCAGTCTCCTTTGGTGTTAATATTGCATGTTTGATTAGCAAATTTGTGTGTAATTGTTCTATCTCTTGGATTCAATTTCCACATGGTATTAGGGCCTTTGTATATCAATTTATCTCCTTCCATATTGCTATTGCAGGTTCGACATTTTGGCTGGGAGCATATTTTGTTGACTGAAGGGCACAGTTTCTGAGCTATGGACCAATCTCAGAAGATCATCTTGACTTCATTCAATTTATTTGAGTGGAAAGCTAAGATGGAGATATTTTTGAGAGAGAAAGGTATCTATAGGGTGACTATGGAAACTGAGATAGATCCCAATGCAGCTGCAGATAAAATCAAATGGCACAACAGAGGGATGAAGCCTATGTTCTTTTGTGTCTGAGCATTTCAAGAGACCTCCTCTTCCATCTTGATGGATAGACATCACCTAATGAAGTGTGAGAGAATCTTGTAGATATTTTTGGAAAGACAGATGAGATGAGAGGACATCAAATTGAGAATGAGTTGATATCCTTGATTCCCAGTAGCTTCAAATCATTGCAACTCTACTTTTCCAAGTTTAAGGCCCTTGTTTTGCAGTTGAAACAATGTGGGATAGAAAAGAAGGAAGAGAAATTAGTTTTGGCCATACTCTCTAAGCTTGGCCCTGACTATTCATTGTTTTGTTTTACCTTCCATGCCACCAAGTTGACATCTCGAGCCTAGAAGATGCCTAAGCTTGCAGATTTCATGGAATCCCTCACATAGGAACAAGATAAGTTGGTGATGATGGGAACCATCAAACCTTCCAAAGACCAAGCTTTGGTTGCTGTAGATTCAAGGGTGAATTCAAAAAGCAAGAAAAAAGATAAAAAACTACCTGAGCAAAAGAGAGACAATTCTAAGTCTCAAGAGGAGCCCTAAGGTTCTAAGAAGAACTCCCAGAAGAAGAAGAACAAAGGAGAAATGAGCAAGTTTGCATACTCCAGTAAGGGATATCATCTTGAGAGCTCTTGTATGAAGAAGCAAATTGACATGTTTACCCAACTCCTGGAGAAGAATAATCTCCCTTCCCGATTGCTCAAAGAAGAGGGAAGGAGGATCAAATTCAAAGGACAGAGAGAGAGTACATGCCTTGGTTGCTGGCACATCAAGCTCACCTAGCTTCATCATAGACTCTAGAGCTTATAGACATATGGTTTTGACAAAAGAGGCATTATCCTCTCTTGACATGTCGAAAGGTCCACCAATAGTTTTGGGAGATGACTCTCTCACTGAAAGTTTGGGGAAGCGAAGGATTGATCTTGACCATTGTAAGTTCAATAATGTGTTGTACGTTCCAGGTCTTTCCTCTAATCTCTTGTCAGTGTATCAGATGACTCACACTAGGTCTCCAAAGAAGGTCATCTTCTCCCTTGATGATGTTTAAATCACTGAGATTTCGAATGGTAAAGTCATAGCAAAATGTGTTGTTGATCACACTTCGAAGGTATACATGTTTTCCCATTTTCTACCCTACTCAAACCCCTCTGCTCTTTTGATTCATGCTAATGAGGCAAGCAAGCTTTGGCATGAAATATTTGGCCATATTAACTACAAGTATCTTTTTGATTTGAGTGAAAAATATATGGTCATAGGGTTACCAAAGATCAAGTTTTCTAAGGGATTATGTCAAGGTTGTATCCTAGGAAAACACCCAGAGCACAAGTATGAGAGAGCTAGTCATGAGAGAACTTCTACACCTCTTGAGTTGATCCATAGTGACATTTCTGGTCCATTTCCTCATATGTCCATGATTCAAGACAAATATGCACTCACTTTTATAGATGACTTTTCTAGGTATTGTTGGGTTCACTTCCTAAAGCATAAGTCTGAAATTTTTTACCTCTTCAAAGTCTTTAAAGCCTTGGTTGAAAACCAGTCTGGGAGGAAACTCAAGATCCTCAGATCTGACAATGGTGGTTCATATGTCAAGTCTGAGCTCATTCAGTATTGTAAATATGTATGGATTCAGATGCAACATTCGATCCCTTACACACCGCAACAAAATGGTGTTGCTGAGAGAAAGAACAAGTCACTGAAGGAGATGGTAACCTATATGATGGAGGCTAAGACTTTGCCACCAAAGTTTTTGGCCGAGGCTATAAACTGTGCATCCTACATCCAGAATAGGGTGCCTCATAAGCAGCTTGATGGTATGACTCCTTTCGAAGTTTGGAGTGGTGTAGAAGGAGCAAGTCGACGAAGTCGACTTGAACGAAGACCGACTTAGTCGATCAGCCAAACAAGTCGGTCAGCCGACTAATTAGAAAGATTAGGTCGGCTAACTAAAAGTCGTGTCAGTTCACCGAACCGACAGGTAGTTATTTTGTAACTGTATGTACATTGTATATATTAGGCTGTTGAGCCAAACGAGAACTCAGTTCAGTTCTCTGCCTTGTATGAACTCATTACATTAATATAATCTGTTATCTCTTCCATTCTTGTCTCTTGTCTCTGATTTATAGTTATGTTTTAGTATGTATTATTGGTAACCTTGTGTGATCTATGAGATTACAACATTGGTTCCGTTGCCGGTAGTACATGTCTAAAATATAGGCTCACATATGATACCAGAGTAGGAGATCAAGGACTGGTGGGACCATAAATTTGCGAACTACTTGCAAAATTACTCAAGAAGAAACAAATTGACAGTCGCTGAAGCCAAAGCAATATTTTTCATAGAGACACATGAAAAATTTGTCAAATCAGTGCCACAACTGTTGAAGCATCTTCTGGATGAGAAAGCTGGATGCGACTAAAGAACAGTCGTTGCTAGATAAACTGTTCTGCGGAGGTCGAACAAATTTCTCGGAGTGGTTCGAGCAAATCACCAACGACTTCTGTGAGGAGCAAGCAGTCGAAGACCGAACGTCAGTGGAAACTGTCAAAGCAAAATTCTACACAGATTTCACTGAACAATTCTTGTGCTCCTTTCCGACCTTGCTGTTCAAATTCTTGATAGAGAACGGAGCAGGCCACATCGTCGAACCTAGACCACCACTGTGCGAACCGCCACCAAACACCAATTGGGCGGAGAAGCAGAGGAAGTGGGAGAAATTTATTGCAGAAAGGGAGTGGGAATACTTCCTAAGCAAGTGATTCGAACTATCCAGGATTTCTAAAAAGCGTCGGGTAGGCTATGGGGGGGTAGCTGGTCATGTGTCGGAGGTAGAGTATAGTGGATCCTAGTTGACCTAAAGAGGATAGCCGTCACCAGTAATGAAAAAGTCGACCGTAGAGGACCCAAAGAAATAGTATTGTATGAAAGTATGTCAGACATTCAGAAATAGGAAAGGGACGAAAGACAACAGAGAAGGGAAGTAAGACGCAAAAGAGCCGCCGGGCTGCGCAGAGAACAAAACCCTAGGGAGACCGACCGTGAAGAGAATCCGCCAGAGTCGGGTCATGACCGACAGGAAGAGGGCATAGAACAAGAGATGTCCCCTACAGAAGAAGTATGGATAGAGCAGCCAGAAGCTCTCCAATTAACAGCTCCTGACGAAGGAACAAGCCTTTCCCCACTAAATCCACATACCAGCATACAGACTATTGTCGAAGATGACCTTCGACTAAGAGCTGGTGACTATAGTATCTGGAGTCGACTAGGCGACCACACGTACACCGGACGACATCTTGTGATACGTTGACCATTCGAAGGGAACTGGGTGACGATTCAAGCGACACCCTCCCTCCGAAGTATCCACTTTCTCTTACCGACACATGAAGGAGCACCCCCCCACCAAGTACAGCTTTTGAAGAAATTGAACAAGCAGACCTACGCACACAAAGTTGCAGTGGACCATCGAAAGTAGAAATCCACAACAACCCACTGTACGTCGAGGAAGAATCGACCACCGACGGAGGCACAAGTTCCGTCGACCAAAATTCTGCAGAAGCGACTACATCAACCACCCCACCACTTTCACCACCACCCACACCTCCGACCCCACCGACTTCTGAGACCAGCGAAAGTGATTCAGACATGGGTCATGAATCAGCTCACATTCCTCTCTATGAGGGGGATGAAGACCCCAGATGACATTGGTTCGTCTGTGAGTCGACCTGGGAAGCAAACCAGGTGACAGATGAAGACCGACAGATGGCTCAGTTCACGGGAGCCTTACGGAAAAGGGCCTTGACCTAGTACATGACCTTCTCGGAAAGGAAACCCAGAGTGACGAAAGTTGAGATCAAGGCACAGTTCTTATCATTCTTCAAAACCCCAGACGCTAAGCACCTGGCTGCAAAAAAGCTCAAGACAACACAGCAAAAGCCAGGGGAGACAGTCCGCGACTACGACAAATGCTAGAAGGACCTATTAAGCCAACTCGATTATGTTATTGATGAACAACTACTAATTCAATGGTTCCTTGCAGGATTATCACATAAAGTACATCGACATATCAATCTGGAAACGTTCAAGACATATGAAGATGCGCTGACCAAAGCTCTGCAAGTGGAAATGGACGAAGATATACCTGTGTATCCGACGGACCACAGGTTAGAAGAACAGCTTGAAAATGTGCAGAAGTCTTTGAAAGAACTGACCCTCAAGAATCAAGAAATATGGTGTACTAAATGTTCCACGGCCGGACACTCAAAAGATAATTGTCGACACGAATACAGTCGACAAGACATCCGCTTTGTGCAAACTAAATCATTTTGTGACATTTTCCAGGAGCACGGAGATCATTCTATGAAAGAATGTTCGTATAACATGAAGAACGCAAAAGCTTCCTGGTGTGCCATCTGCGAGACAAAAAGTCACAACACGGCCGACTGTCAATTAAACCTGAAAAACCGACAGAATTATTAGGCGGTCTACCAGACGAATACAGTAGCGCAAAACAATGAGCAAAATACTACCAATGACCAGAACAGGAAAAGATACAAAGGCCGATGATATGAGCGCCGGTACGACAATCGACGACAAGGGTTTGGAGGAAGAGGTCAATTCATCGGGAATCGCGACATACGACCGCGTCAATCTACCCAGTGCTTTATATGTCATAAAGAAGGGCACCGATACACCGACTGTCCATACAAAGACAGGACTGATTTGAAATTATGTAACCATTGTGGAGTAGGCGATCACTCTCTGGAGGATTGTCCTACCATGTTAGAGAAAATAAATAATAAGAAAAATGTTAATGTCTTGTCTTGTGTACAAAAGCATGATGTGATAACTACAAAGAATCTACATATCGTTACTTGACAAGGCACAAAAACAGGCCCTGATAATCCTCAAATTAGTAAAATTAAAAACACAAATGGTTATCCGGATCCTCTAAAAGAAAAACAAGCATATCAAGAAGCCACCCACATATTCCACGACATTGCACAACAAGAAGACATTATTAACAGTCGACTTAGCACGACACAGCAATTAACCCATCTCATTCAAAACGACAAATCCGTAACCCAGTTCATTGATTTATTACATGAAATAAAAAGTACTAATCCCGAAAAACAAACTAAGAACATATGCAGCCTCAACCAAAAAGACAAAAACGATGTCGACCCACTTGTTGACCTGGAAATCGAAGGTTATCACGTCCGACAAGTAGTTCTCGATTTCGGATCTCAGGTAAATATCATGACCAGGGATACATGGGAAAAGATGGGAAGACCTCTACTCTACGAATCAGGTATTTACCTAAAACTCGCCGACCAAGGTCTCATTGAACCCATTGGGGTTTGGAAAGATGTCGACACGACCATCAAAGGAATTTAGACTAAGGTTGATTTTGAAATCATCGACCCAAAAGAAGGATCTAGCTCCTTCCCAGGGCTAGTTGGTCGACCTTGGGGACGAAAGATGAAAGCCTCCATATCCTTAGACAAAGAACGAATTAAGTTAAAAGGAAATGGTCACAAAGTCATTGTACCCATTAATCCTGCCCAAGGAAAACCTTGGACAGAATCGATTGATGAGGAAGTCGATGTTAGACAGATTTACCATATCCATAAAAATACGGACTATACAGAGCCAAACATCTATGGGGAACTTCACTTAGGTAACCAAGACTCAATTGGTTATAATTCATATGCTGAATTATATGACTAGGAAATGGAAAATTATGAAACACAAGCAAGAGGGTGCTGGACTATACAAAAAGTACAGAAAAAACCCACCCGACAGTGCTTCATTGTATCAATTATCCCCAAACTCTTTGAAAAGAAAGTCAGGGAACGACCTACCTTACAACCAACCAAATTACACACTACTCAACTGCCCAGGTATAAGGAGAGGGATTCCCCAGTCATGCACATTGAACAAGTATATAAAAATATTGGAGAGCATGGCAGACTTCAAAGCTTAGTGGAAACATTTACAGGTCAAGCAGCTAGGTGGTGGGATACCCATCAGACAAAATTACAGAGCTGGACAACTGCTTCAACTTTCTTTGTCGAACGATTTGGTGGAAAAAGTTAACCCAGGACACTCAAATACCTCTCTTTATCCAAGGTCAAGACCCAGAAGAACACATTAAGACTTGTGAAAAGGAGTGGAGAAGACTGGGATATAAAGATGAGAGATCCTGGCCACATTTGTTCCCCTCAACACTAGCCAACTTACCCAATAAATGGTATAAGATGGAGGAAGCTCAAGGAGAAACCTTCTTTTGGCATGAACTTAAACAAAATTTTATTAAGGACTTCCAGTTCATACCTCAAAACAAACAATTGGCTGGGACAGCACACCAAATCAAACAATTTCTCCAACCGACAGAAAAACAACCTGTTATCCCTAAAAGTGGACCTAGACTACAGGATCCAAGCTTAAGGAAATATTTGATTGAACGAGTTCAAATTAGATGAAATCAAATCAAAAATATAGTTTGGTATCAAACCAGGGCAAATAGCAATTTACAGATACTAGGTTAATATCAATTATTTATACAGTTTTCAATGAACAGAGCTGATATAAAACAGATGGATAATTACAAGTATGTACCAGGATATCAAAGTATTTTAGCAATGGTTGGTATGAATTACAGCTACAGGGAAATGAAACCAATTTTGTATAACATAAAAGTAATGACAAAGTCCAACATCAAGGTTTTATGATCCTAAATATGAAGTGAAACTATTACTGTTTATATAAAGGAAAGATAACTGTCAACTTATAACAAGAATCATGCATTGGAATGTGAGTGACCAAGTACACAAAATATTTATCAAAGAGACAGTTCATACAGTACAGAAACAAATCAACATCAAATTTATTCAAAGCTAAAAACTGTGTTGAAGTTGCAAAGATTTCATGACATACAGAGGTATTTACACATGCTCCAACATATCTCCCCAAAACAGCCAACCCCTTCTCACTAGTTCGAGACTTGTTTTTATACCAAAAAGATTCTATCTAGAACTAACAATAGATCCTATAAGTTTGGGTCGACTTCCTTCAAAAGTGGGAAGTCAATCCCTTACAAAATTATTTTACACTACATGTGTCCTACAGATGTCACATATAATTTTATGAGTTTGAAATAAAACAACTTTAAAACATCTACAAGCTTCTAGAAGCTTCAGCTAAAGTAGCCAAATCATTAAGCACTTGGGAGTGCCTCTGAAGTCTAGCTAGCTCCATATCTTTATCATTCTCCTTTTCCTAGGCTTTGAAATGCTCAAGCTGTTGCTGCATAGCTCGTTTCTCTTTAAGGATATTTCTGGAAGCCATCAACAGTTTTTGAAACTCTGCCTCCTTTTATTCCATATCCTCCCTTAATCTCTTGTTTGCTACCAGTAGATTTTCATTGATCTCCTGCAAGTATCTGGTTTTTTCCTTGTATGTTTGAAGGGAACTCTGACATTGACCAAGCTCTGGAGTAACATCTATATCTTCCTCTCTCATACCATCTTTTTCTTCATGCATATTTCTAAGTTTCAAACCTTCATCATTCTTGTTTTGTTCCTCTGTGCAAAACATTTATGGTATAACACCTGCCACTCCTTGTGTGTCAATGAATTTCTCCATATTCTCAGAATATTTACCTTCTGCTGTGTTTATGGTTCCTTCACTGGCTGCGTCTTCTATAATCACANACCCCTGCCACTCCTTGTGTGTCAATGAATTTCTCCATATTCTCAGAATATTTACCTTCTGCTGTGTTTATGGTTCCTTCACTGGCTGCGTCTTCTATAATCACAATCTCTCTAGCACCTTCTTGTGCTATTCTCTCTTCTGTCTGCAGTTTCTCCCTTAATCTAGTTCTTGGTTTATCCTCTTTGAACAGCTGTTTGCAAACTGTCTTTTCAGAAGTTATACTTTTAAATATATCACTAAGCTTTTCTGTACCTTCTTGCATGCAGGGTGTTTCAGGATCAACACTGCTCTGTACAGCCTTATTAACAGCATTTATTTCTTCATTTTTATCCTTCAGATTTGCATCTGCAGGGTTTTCTATTTGTTGGCTGGCCTCATCAACCATTTTCTTACCCTTTTCTCTAGGGTTTTCATCAAAACCTAGCTCTTCCAACAAAGCATTCCATGACCTTTCTTCCTTTTCCAGCTGGGTTAATACCAATAGCTTAATTAATCCTTGATGATAAATTGATCTGGCCGTATGTGATGGGTGTTTTTCTATCTTAGAAATCATCTTTTGAAGGCTCTTGAGTAGGTAAAAAGGAATGTTTAGTTGTGTAACACCTTGAATATGCAGTAAAAGATTCAAATGACATTTTAAGACTCGGTCATACCTTCCATCACAGGTAATATAATTATGGACAACTTCTAATGGCACTCTCCACGATGGCTTCATCCTATTGACGTGAACACCGTTCTTCCAATCAAGTTTTTCATTACCCAGAATCAAAAAATCACTGAAATCCTCTTTGAATTATTTTTGTTTGAACCATCTCTCACCTTCTACTAGCACATTGATAGCTTCAGCAATAGACTGTTCATTAACTCTCACAGTTAAGCTCTCTAACTGGACTCTGTCATCATCATAATTCTCAATGAAATCCATTGTTAATCTGGAATGATATCCCTACAATTTGTCACAGAAGTTAAACCAACCTGATCTCTGTATCAACCTAGCAGACCGTGGAAATTGCTTGATCCACTCTGTATTGCTGGGGTCCAATCTGCATATGAGACCTCCAGGCCTTTTCTTCACATCCAGCTCTAGCTCCTCTTCTTCAATTTCCTTTGACATCTTGAAACCCTAGAAGGATTTCAACCTAATCTGTATAGAGTAATAAAACTTTATGTTTCAACAAACAGAGGCAGTTTGCTGCATACGGCTCTGTGCTAACACCTGGGATGTGAATACATCTCTTCTTGTGCTGGAGGTAAAACTTTGCAAATTAATAGAATGATAATTCTGATGAAGTTTGAATTAAATCGATAGTAATTCTTAACCTTGAACACCCTGTCAAACCTTGAAAACATTCACACAGTGTTATCTTGAACAGAGTATTTCATATTATGGCTGAATGCTGAAGCCAAAACAGTGTTGAAACTGAAAATGCAGGTAGAAATATACACCATATATTATAACCCTGACATTACACGCTCTATGGTTTTGCAAAGCAACCCTAATTCTCTGAATATTTACATAATACTGCTCATACCCAGGACATGGATACAGGATACTGCTCTGTCAATCAACAAGCCCTCAAAATGTATATCTTACACAGGAATTTTATACTACTGAATAATCTTCACGCTGTACATCAAACCCAGAATTGCTGAAAATGCAAGGAAATGTATATACTTCAATCTTAATCCTGCAAACCCTGAGGTTCGAACATAAACCAAGATTTCCTGAACATGGTATAACACAGCTCGTGAAAATGAACAGTGAATGAAACCAGCGCTTACATACTCCTTTTCAGCAGACAAATGAAACACGATTTGGGGAAAAATGAATATTTAGCTGTTTATGCCACGACTACCACCAGCATTCATTATTCGAACGGTTTCATTTGTGAAAAGACACCACCTATGTCCCTTCATTATTGCTACCGTATTGACTCATCATTTCATGATAAAGAACATGAAGACATATTCAAGACTATGATAAAGGCTTAATGCCGAATGCTCATGCTCAAAAATATATCCAAGACTATGATAAAGGCTTAAGTTCATCAAATATTTCATGCCATAGATCATAAACCATAAACCTTTCAAAAACAAACCATATGTATATTATGCTGCACGCTCTCAAAATGCTGCCAGTTTAGGAAGATGCTGCCAGTTTGTAAAAAATTACTCTGTAATACATAATCCTTTGCACATACATAGTTTTTTAGCTAATGAATGGAACTTTTGATGTTTTATGGTAACTAAGGGAAACATAAGGGAAAAAAATCAATCATACAACATAAAAGAAAATGAAATTAAAACAAGAAAAACCAATGGAAATCAAAAATTTGAAAATACACACTAGGAACAACCCTAGAGATAACACAACCCTTCCCAGACCATCGACAAATCAAGGACTGTAACAAGATACAAACTGAAGCAAAATCACGGTCGACACGTTTACAGTTAGAAAATGAACACATGGAAGGTAAAAGCTTCAGATGGAAGACCGACCACATTGAAACAACCAAACCGATCTACTCAATCTTGAAAGTCGATACTACCGACAAACCAGATCTTGACAGAATTATTGTAGCCAACTTCCCTGCCACATTCTCACAGTTCACAAAAGGAAGTCGGCCAATCAATGAAGCTAAAGCACCAGAGTGGCTAGATGCCAAAGTGAAAACTAAGGAGGTCGACATTTCAAATGACGATCGACCAAAAATAGCCAAGTTTGGTGCCTACTGGAATGAACAACAGACCACTGAAATAGTGAACTTACTTAGAGAGTTCCAGAATGTCTTTGCAAGGGACTATAAAGACTTAAAAGGCTTAGTACAAAAGATGGGAGAAATGAAAATAGATACTAAACCTAATGTCCGACCTATCAAGAAAAGACCTTATAAACTCGCTCATAAGTACAAAGACATAGTTAAAAAGGAAATAGACAGCATGCTAGCAGCAGGGATCATTTACCCCATCGATCAGTCCGAATGGGCAAGTCCCATGGTCGTCCAACCAAAGAAACATGACCTGACAAGGTTGAGAATTTTTGTATACTTTAGGGAGCTTAACAAAGTCACATTGACAGATCCATTTCCAACCCCCTATGCTGATGAAATCTTAAATGAAGTGGCAGGACATGAACACTATTCCTTCACAGATGGATTCTCATGGTATAACCAAGTACCAATAGCAAAGGAAGACCAGAGAAAGACAACATTTGTCTGTGAATTTGGCTCTTTTGCTTACAGAGTTATGCCTTTTGGGATAAAGAATGCACCTTCAGTGTTTTCCCGAATTGTTGTCAATACCTTCCAAGAATATATCTATAAGACCATGGTAGTATAATTCGATGATTGGGCTATATACTCCACCTTAAAAGATCACTACACATGGCTTTGACTTATGCTGGAGAGATGTCGACAGATTCAACTCTCCCTGAACATTAAGAAGTGTATCTTTATGACCCCTATAGGAATACTATTAGGAAATATTGTCTGTAAAGATGGTATCAAAGTCGATTTTGCCAAAATTAAAATCATCCTTGACCTGAAGCCCCCAATAAATCCTAAACAAGTTCGGGTGTTACTTGGACATACAGGATATTATAGGAAGTTCATAAGACACTATTCAGACATGACCTACCCTCTAGAAGAATTAATAAAGGAAGACCAAGAATTTAAGTGGACAGAAGAATGCCAGATCTCCTTCGACAAACTAAAAAGAAAACTGGTCGAAGCCCCCATACTCAAATTTCGAAACTGATCGACCAAATTTCATGTGCATATCGATGCCTCAGGAATAGCAATCGGAGCAATCCTGACTCAGCCAGGGGATGACGGGATGGATTACCCTATAGTGTACAGCAGTCAAAAATTAAATAAGGCTGAAAGGAACTATTCGACCACTGAAAGAGAATCCCTAGGTATGGTCTTTGCTCTCCAAAAGTATTGACATTACCTATTGGCCAACCCTTTCACATTTTATACCGACCATCAAGCTTTGAAGTACCTTGTTAATAAACCCCTTCATCATGGAAGAATTTGTCGATGGCTACTTATTTTTCAAGAATTTGAGTTTGAAGTAGTGGTTCGACCAGGAAAGTTAAATGTCAGGCCCGACCACCTATCTCGTATTGACAAAGGGGAGGAACCGACCCAAGTCAATGACAATTTGTCGGATGCACATCTATTCCGCATAGAAGCAGTACCCGAAGAACTAGAAGAAATAGCTCAGTTCTTAGAGACAGGTCAGGCACCAGAAGGTTTGAACACCAAGAAAAACAAATCTTCGCTATGAAAGCTGCACCCTACAGCCTCATCAATGGATTTCTGTATAAAATGGGGTTAGACGACATTCTCAGAAGGTGTGTACTCGACCATGAGAGAGAACCAATCATGCATGAAGCACACTATGGACCTGCAGGAGGACATTTCCAAGCAGACACCACTGCAAAGAAAATCCAACAGTCAGGATTATGGTGGCCGACAATCCACAAAGATTGCAAAAACTTCGTTAGTCGATGTGACAGATGTTAACGACTTGGTCGACCTCTGCCGAGCACAGAAATGCCCTTGATATCTGTAAACCCTAGCCTCACATTTGAAATTTGGGCTATAGACTTCATAGGACCTTTCCCTATCCCTGCCAAATGATCAGGTGCAAGATATATTATCACGGCAGTGGAATATGTCACTAAATGGGCAGAAGCTGAACCCGTCGATACATGTTCAAGTGAGTTAGCTGCTAAGTTTATCTATGAAAACATTATCACTAGATTTGGATGCCCACTCACATTGATTAGTGACCAAGGATCACATTTTATCAACAAAACCATCAAAAACTTGATCGACCAATTTCACATCGACCACCGACGAAGCACCGCATATCACCCTCAGTCGAACGACACGATTGAAGCTTTCAACAAAACATTGACAAAAGGGTTAACCAAAATATGCAGTACCGACAAAGATGACTGGGATGAGAAAATCCCTGCGGTTCTCTTGGCATATAGGACAACATATAAACGGTCGACCGACCAAACCCCCTTCTGACTAGTCTACGGGCAAGAAGCAGTCGTCCCCCTGCATTTTCGACAGCAGACACCTATTATTGCACAACTATTACATGTCGATGTCGAAAAGGCCAGAAAGGACCGAATATTTCAACTCAGTAAGCTCGAATAACATAGACTCATGGCTATCCAGCACCAAGAAATTCACAAACAACAACAGAAAGCATGGCACGACCGTAACATCAAAAACAAAAACCTGTCGGTAGGCGACCTTGCTTTACTTTATAACAGTTGATTCAAAGGAAAACCCAAGAAACTACATACAGAATGGATGGGACCTTACATTGTCGACAAAATACACCCCAATGGCTCGGTCCGTCTAAAGACATTACAGGGCCTAGTATTTCGAAAGCTCATTAATGGATCCCGACTTAAACGTTACAAAGACTAAAAAAAAAAATGGCCTTAACCGTCAATCAAAAACCCATAAAAACCTAAAAATGTCCAAAACAAACCAATACAATCACACACAACAACCATGACAGCAACTCACTACTTCGATAATCGACATCATCATCTTCGACCATCCTCCTCGACTAGTCCGACCGACCATTTTCCCCTCCGACATCGACCGACGACCTCAAGAGTCCCATCATGCATTGATGGCCTCGAGCGCCGCACGCATTCCGCCATTAATCCCCATTCAAGTATTACAGCTGGACTGTCCAGTCCGCCATTAATACGTCCATCCCTGCACGCAAAAACACCCATGCCTATAAATACCAGACAGTCGAAGGTCCATCCACCACACCATTTTCCCACAGAGCATCCGCAATCTCAGTCGACTAAACCCCAAGAACCCTGTAACACCTTCGATCAACCCAACACAATGGCACCCAAACTGACCCGAGCAACGGCTAAGGCGAGAGAGCTGCAGGCAGAGGACACACCTTTGGTCCACCAATTAAAGAACATAAAAAATGCCAAAGTCCAAGACGGCCAATGGCAGAAACTCTGGACAGAAATCCAAGAATGGGCCTATGTCGAAAAAAGGATGACCCAGGCCGCTGAGAAGATCCGGAAGAGCACCATATTCAACTACCCTAATGCACCACTAATGGAAATCTTCGGTGGGATGAAAGAAGCAGCGGTCAAATTCATTATCAACCAGTACCACAATGGCCGATTCTACTTCGACAAGCCGATCAACATTACCGGGGATGTTATCTCCCGACTTTCTGGTCTGTCCAACCAAGGCAACCCTGTACCGATCGGGATTAAAGAAGGGTTAGTCGAAGAGCTTATGGGCTCACCGTCGAGAAAGAACTCCAAGGGGCTGATGATTGGCCAGATCACGACACGGACGCCACAAATTGTGGCTAAAATCATTTCCATCACCCTTACACTAACTGGTCAAGGAAGCGACCTTAAACTGGAGATGTTGGAGGCTATCGACACAATCGCGACCGACGGTTGGATCTACCGATGGGGAGACTATGTTGCTGACATGGTCAAAACCATTTGCAAAAGATGCCAAGAGACAGGAGGTATGATCAAGTTCCCATCTCTCATTCTCTGCATTGTCATGTACCATATATGTCCAGAAGGCAGTCCAGTATTCCGGGAGCCGACCAGGTTTGAGATGAACCGATTTAAACCCTTCTCACAAAAAGGAACCCTACATGAGCTGGTGCAGGGGAAAGTCTTCTTGGAAAACTGGTTTCAGTAGCTGAAGGTTCATACGACGAGGTGGAGGGTGCCCCAGAACATCTGAAGAAAATTCCCTGCGAACTCCCATATATAGTTAGAACTTGACCACACGTCGGTCTAGTACATGCAAGGTATGGACCCCAAAGCCCAGGACCTCAACTACTATCCAACGGTCGATCATATTTTATGGGAGTTGACCCGACAGGCTCAGAGAAAAATACAAATACCTGAGACTGCCAAACAGGTCGACTTCTCCATCACAGAGCCACTTACTGACCAGGAAAAAGAGGAAGACTACGAGCTTAATCTGTACATCAGCACATTTGTGTCGGAGGACACCCCGGTCGAGCCCACTAGTCGGGTACACATCACTGTCAAACCTTCAACTGCAAAGGTAGTCGACCCACAGTCGACAAAACAACAACAACCAATAGTATAACCATAGCAACAAACAACCCCTCCGGCTCCAGCAACTGTCGACCCAATTCAAATACTGATAGGTGAAGTCAAGGACACCGACCCAGAATATGCCCTATCCAAAAACATCATTAAGAAGCTGGCCAAGGAGATAGCTGTCGCTAGAAAGAGAATCAAGGCCCAAAAACTACAACAAGGCAAGGGTAAGCGCAAACTTCTTCTTACTGACTCGTCCAACGATGAGGGGGAGTTAGTAGCCGCGGTCGTCGACATTGTCCAGGATGCTGCTACAAATAAAGTATCAGTTGAAACTCAGTTTCAATGCTACCTGGATGCAGGAGCTCCAGAGGGTCAGCCGAAGAAAGAAAAAATGACACCGATGCCTGAAAATGTTGTCGACCTTGTGTCGACCCCTCCACCCCCATCCCCGACACTCATAGTAGAGGAGCAAGCATCATTACAATAGTCGGACAGTCCCCATGATGTATATGGAAGAGTAACCCAGGAGACAGTCAAAGCCAAGGTCAACCAAGATGTTGAGCTTAAAGCTTTCTTCGCAACGCTGCCTGCACTGTTTCAGTCGACCCACAAAATACAAACGACAGCTCCTCTCTATGCAAGCAGAAATCCCTATGCAACCGTTATGACAACATTCACTCGAGACCAACAAGGCGATGTAATTGGAGCATCAAAGTCTGTTACGGAGCCCATCATCACTGACGCCCAGGATGACCTACCCACCACTCCTTCGGAAGCAGGTATCTCTTTCGATGGAAGCCCACCACACACTTCATCCAACCCCTCCACCCCAGTTCCCTCTCCGACCCCATCGCCTCCACCACCATTATCACCACCCCCCCACCACCACCAGATTCACAACCAGACCTATCACAACCACATACATCTTCTCAGCTGGATGTAGTCATACCAAACCCCCAACCAGAGAATCCATCGACTTCCGTTCCCCCGACCACAGACCCAACCTCAACTGCTGAAGGCAACCAGGAGCCGAAGGCCGACAAACACAAGAAGAAGAAAGCACATCATCCCAAAACTTCCAACCTCTGGATAAGATTAAGGGATGCAAGTTCCTTGACCGACCCAGAGGTCGGCCAGCTCCTCAAAACCATGGCCAAAGAAGCAAAGCTAAGGATGGTTCGGAAAAATAAAGAGCTTACAGCCAAAAATGCAGAAGAAGTCGAGTTTCTTGGCAAATGCAGAGCTCTAGCACAGACCGTGATACTAGGCCCTGTTGAAGTCGACATAGATCGACCACTTGAAAGAGCATACCAGCTCTTTGAGACTATAGTATCAACCGTCCAGGCCCGGATGCAAGAGACTAAGGAAGAACAAAAGGAAGAGACTGCTCGACTGCTCCTAGCCCAGCACACTGCCTTCTCGGAGGCCTACAAGGTGCTCCAAGACCACATGGAGGAATCTGTCGTCACAGAAGAAGTCTTATGCGACTGGCCTACTCATTATGGGCAGGTCTATCAGCAGACAAGGCAGAAGAGACAAGGCATTCAGGCTTTGGAAGGCAGGAAAACGATGGTGGCAGCACTCAGACAGACCATAGAGGAATAGATCGTGCTATAGACCAACAAGCTGCAGCAGCTGGAGCGTGCAGCTCATCAGTGGGTGCAATAGGCTCTGCAAAACTTAGAAAAGGTCTATATCATCTGCCCCCAGATGAAACGACTCATCGACGCAGCAGCAGAGCAGAACCAAGCTTTAGGCCCCAACATGGAGAAAATCACAGAAGTCACCATTTCAGAAAAGATGTCAGTCCTATCAAGTTTAACAACATTAATGATCGACATCCAAAAATATTTACAAAGTTGGACGGACTTTCAGCATCACCTTGCCATCATAGCTCCAGCCATCGTCGAAGTCTACGTACAGAAGAGACCAACCATTCACCTGCACAGTCCACAGCAATAGCATTCTTCAATGGTTCGACAGAGCTTCAATTTTTGTACCTCCCTGTTTCTTCGGGATGAAGAAACGTTTTGTTCATGGGGGAGATGTAGAAGGAGCAAGTTGACAAAGTCGACTTGAATGAAGACCGACTTAGTTGATCAGCCAACTAAGTCGATGGGCCAACTTAGTCGATTAGCCGACCAAGTCGGTCGGCCGACTAACTAGAAATATTAGGTCGGCTAACTAAAAGTCGTGTCGGTTCACCAAACCGACAGGTAGTTATTTTGTAACTGTCTGTACATTGTATATATTAGGCTGTTGAGCCAAATGAGAACTCAGTTCAGCTCTCTGCCTTGTATGAACTCATTACATTAATATAATCTGTTATCTCTTCCATTCTTGTCTCTTGTCTTTGATTTATAGTTATTTTTTAGTATGTATTATTGGTAACCTTATGTGATCTGTGAGATTACAACAAGTGGGCACAAGCCAGATGTGACCCATTTCAGGATTTTTGCCTCAAAGGCTTGGGCTAGAATTCCAACAGAAAAGAGGAAGGCTTTGTAGTCCCAAAGCCAAGAGTTCCTATTTGTTTGGTATTTTGAATATTGAAAAAGGTACAAGCTGATTAAATTGAGCACTAAAAAATCTTTCATTGAAAGAAGTGTTTAGTTCCAAGAAGAGCCTTTAGTAGCCATTAGAGGAATTTTGGGGTCTAAAATGGGCCTCCTAAGGAAAATAATAAAATAATAGTTAAAATAATAAAATAATAGTTAAAATAATAAAATAATATTGATTAATTTTGGAGGAAGAAAGAAAAAAACTACTTTTTGTGTTCGTATTTTCGACATATCTCCCTGTGTTTTTACTCAAATTTCGATTGGGAGAGCTCGTTGGATGCGGAATTTGATTCCATATCCAACAAGTACCCATTTTAGACCCCAAATTTCCTCTAATGAGTTGAAGTTGGAGAGTCTTCTTCATCACCAAATCCATTGATTGTAAGTGAAAAGACTAATGATTTTGTAGATTATAATATGTCTGATAATGATGATTTTATTGCAGATCCTAATAGTCCTACAAGACCAAAATGAGCAAAAAAGACCATTCATGCAGCTAGGGAACTAGCTGGAAATCCTAATGACACTAGGAGGACTAGATCTCAATTTGAGAGTGCCCTTTGTGTGAAAGATCCTCTATTTGCTGAGAAGTGCTATCTGATGGTTGAATCATATCCACAGACATATGAAGATGCAACACATGATTCAATATGGCAAACAGCCATGAAAGAAGAATTCAGCTCACTCCATAAGAACAACACTTGGGAACTAGTTGATCTTTCCCCAGGGAGGAAGCTCGTTCAAAGTAAGTGGGTTTTCAAGACTAAGTTTGTTGTTGATGGTTCACCTTTTAAATATAAGGCAATATTGGTATCCAAGGGCTACTCACAAGTACATGGTATTGACTAAAATGAAACCTTTTCACCAGTGGCAAAGATGGACTCCATAAGGCTAGCTTTAGCCATTGCAGCTTCGAAGCAGTGGGAGGTACATCACATGGATGTGAAGTGTGCTTTACTAGATGGATATCTCACTAAGGAGATTTACATGCAGCAACTTGAATGGTTTGTTTCTAATCCATATTTAGTGTGTAGGTTAAATAAATCATTGTATGGGCTCAAGCAATCCCTTAGGGCATGGTATGCCAAGATTGATGGATTTTTTATATCACTGAGTTTTGTTCAATACAAGTCTAATCCTAATGTATATTTGAATATTATTCATGGTTCTTTGATGATTATTATCTTGTATGTGGATGACCTTCTGATTACAGGAAGTTCAAATAAAGAGATTGCCTCCTTGAAGGATGCAATGAACCATGCATTTTCTATGACAAATTTGGGATTGTTGAGCCAATTCTTGGGTCTTGAAATTGCTCAAACCCAACTTGGAATAATAGTACATCAATCCAATTATTCCTTATATTTGTCAAACAAGTTCAATATGAAAGATTGCAAGCCAAGCAAGACTCCCTTCCTTTTAGGAGTTAAGCTTAAAGAAGCAGTTTCTTCTCCTATGGTAAATAATACACTGTATAGGAAGTTGATTGGGTGTTTGCTTTATCTTACACATTCTTGACCTGATCTATATTATGCAATTAGTGTGGCTTCTAGATACATGGATCAACCTCATGAGATCCACTGTAGAGCAGGCAAAAGGATCCTAAACTTTGTTCAAGGAACAAGAACTCATGGGATCTTCTACAAAGCAAAATATGATCTTGATTTGATTGGGTTTACTGACAGTGATTGGGCAGGTGACAACACAGATCGAAATTATACATTAGGATATGTTTTCATGCTTGTAGAAGGACCAATCAGCTAGTCAAGCAAGAAGCAGAGTGCCATAGCACTCTCATCTACAGAGGCAGAGTATAGAGGAGTTGTAAATGTTGCAACTCAATGTTTGTGGTTGTAGGGAATACTTGGAGAATGTGGCTTTGAATTAGAGTTTTCAACTATTATTTACTGTGATAATCAGAGCACCATTCGAATCTTCAATGATCCAATTCAAATAAAGCAAACCAAGCACATTGAGATCCATATGCACTACATCAAACAACTTGTGCATGATGTCACCATTCATCTACTCTTTTGTGCATCTTCAAAACAAGTAGTAGACATATTCACCAAATTTTTTTATGAGAAGACACTCAGCAATCTCAAATCACTGTTGGGGATTGCTAATTATGCTGTGAAGCATGATTGATGACAAGATTTCCAAATTTTGTTTTTCCTTTCCATGTTTAAGGGAGGATTTTCCCACTGGGCTTTTGCCTCTTTCCTTGGTTGTATGGACAAGCAGTATGTAAAGGGTAACTAAGACTTGTTGCTAGGCCCTATAGTTTTATGATATTTACTCATAAATTTAGGCTTAAGGGTGGGTGTTAGAATAATCAACCCATAGTTACCTACCTTAGATATTAATTTAATCATTTTTGTCTTATTACCTAGTTTCCTATATTCCACTCTATGATAGTTGTCTTCTACATGTCCTAGAAGTCAACACATGCTAAAACTGAGTCATGGAGCACTTGGGAAATATCCTAGAAACCCATTTTAGCATGTATGCTTTATTCTGGATTCTCCAAAGTGCATATCTGCTTTTTTTGTAAAGCTTCCTTGTTTTATTTCTGATTTAAGGCAAAGGAAAAGCTAGACTAGTTGTAACTGCCTTGTTTTTTTCCCACATCATCCTCCCTCCTTTTCTCCAAATAAAAGAATGTATGATTTGTATTTCCATCCCTATTTAGATTTCCCACTTGACTTATCCAATTCGTGAGCATCTACCTAGATTTGGAAACTGCTTTATGCACCTATGGGGGATTTGACTAGTTTTGGTAAGCCTTATTTTTTACTATTTTGAATGGCATATTTATGCATTCGAATCTCTTCATTGATTAATATTTTTACATAAAATATTTCATTATTTCGACCTGATAGTATTCTAAAATTGAAATACAAATCATTTACATCAGAACATAAAATAATTGGGCATTATAAGCTTCCCCAAAGAGATCAATAGCTCACCCAAAGTGCAATCCCTCCATGAGCAAGATTATGCAAGAAAAACTGGAAATGGTTGAGAGAAATTGTTGCAATAGAAGGAACCATGATATGCCCTATAGATTACACCTGAAAATACAACTCCATTAAATCTCCATGAAATACCTGAGTTTCCTCTCCAAACATCAACTTGGATGGGAATCTTTCACCCTCGAAATTGGCTAAGGCAAGAAACTAGTCATCCACTAGCTCTCTCAATTCACAAATGAAATTTTCTCAAATGATAAAAATCTCTTCTCTTGGTTGATTACTATATTTTTTAAACATCATGAGCCTTATAAGGTTATCAATCCATCCACAAACTCAATCCAATTCGAATTTGGGTGTGTGCTCAATATTTTCCATGTGTCCTCCCTTTCTTAGCCTTCCATCTTCCCCCAATTTGAGTAGGAACCTATTGAGCTTCCCCAACTCACATGAGTGCCCTATTGGATGCTCTATTTCAACATGACATGTCAGATATGTCATATTTCATCCCTTAGATATGATTTTTGGCATAGGTGTCTCAGCATCTTCATCATTGTTGTCATAGAGCTAGAGAATCTAGTCCAAGTGTATCGCTAGCTCCAAAATGCCTCTTCCTCTTCCATGGGAGTTACTTTTCCACTCCAATTCGACCTTAATTTATTCATGCCAAGTATATTGACCTTCCAAATCATCCCAATACCCTTGGGCTTCTTATGGATTTGAAATGACAAGAGGAGGATGCCTTGTGGCATAGAAAATCTAGCTTGTGTGGGTCCCAGATTCTCCATGTGTCTTCATGATCAATTGCCACTTTGATTTTACCTTGTATTTATTTATTTAGAAAATTTATTAAATATTTATTCCATTCTAATTTTCAAACTTCATTTATTGTCCCCCTTATTCCAAATCCCAAAGCTTCCACCCCCAACCTAGGAAACTAGTAATTTTCCTCCTTGGCAATTATTTGACCCTTAGCATAAATTTAAAAAACTATCATGAATATGGAAAATGTGATTAGGCCATTGTGACCCGATGCAAAATTTGGGACATAAAAAATACTCCCTTCCCAATATTTCTTGTCCTCAAGCAATTTCAAACATGGGTGTTGAAGAACCTGCTTTCTGTATGATTCTTTGAAGTTGCCCCTGAGTTGTCCAACTTTGAGTCTTTGACATTCCATGAAGATTTTAGAGAGGAACCACCATGCTTGTTGCTTCACTAATCTAATTAAAATCACTTTATTAAGTGGGGAATCTATCTCCCATACTTCTTGTTTCCAAAAAAAAATGACATCAATGGGACTAAAAACTATCCCAGGGTCCCATTGCACTCCAACAATTAAGAGTGCTCTCCAATCCATACCATTAGGAAAGAAAATTCTGGGATCCCGTTTTCTTGTATGCATTCTTCCAAAAATCATGAGTACATAATATATATCATCAAATTACATAACAACATAACAAAAATGTACATCAAGGAGGTGCCTCATAAAAATATCATGAAAGTGCTTATACCTCCAAGTAAGTAGACCACCATTCTCCAAGTGCATACCAACTTCAAGTGACCAAAAAAATATGCTCCAATTACATAGGTGAGGATCCCATGTCTTATAATGCTTCTCCAAAATGATGTGATATGCATCCAAATATTCATCCATGTATTCTTTCATCCAATAAGTGAATGAAGAATATCCACTAAAATATGAACCAAATAACGAGCAAAGAAAACATGAAGACTTCAAGTGGATCAAAGAAGTCTCATCAATACACCAATGAATATGTATATCATCATCAAATAACATAGGATTTTTCTGCCAATAATAATGTTCTTCAATCACATATCTCTTCACCCAAGTGTGGGATGAAGTTCCTCCAACATCAAATAGACTAGACAAGGAGCAAGGAAAATCATGAGTCTCCAAGTGACTCAAGTGAACATCATAGGTGCACCCATGTAGATGTGTATCATCATAATGTAACAAACCATGCTACTGCAAATGTAAATAATAATATGCTCCAACCATTTCATCATAAAAAGTAAATCTAGGATTTCCATACTCCCCATGTGGAAATATAAAAAAGAACCCTTTCACCCATACTTCATTGAGACTAATGCTGCAAAACATGGAATTGTAGGATGTAGGAGAATGAACTAACTCACCCCAATGATCAAAAAGTGCAAAATTTTCATCATGGGAAGGATCCATATGGGTAGTATCATGCGGCTCCTTCAAAAGTGTGAAGCATTTGTCATAGATGGGTTCCAATGTAGAGGAATCATGCTCTTCTTTAAAAAATACATAACCTTCATCAAGAGACAATTCAAGTTCCTCTTCCACCACATCAAGTGTTTGGATCTCATAAAGAAAGTCTTCAAACACATCAAGCGCATTCAAATTTCCAAATTTCTCATGATCCATGTAGAAGGAGAAAGTCGATAAGTCCACTTGAACAAAAGCCAACTTAGTCGATCAGCCGACTAAGTCGGTCGACCGACTAAAATCTAGAGATTAGGTCAACCACCCAAGGTCGTGTCGGTTCACCGAACATATAGGTAGTTATTTTGTAACCATTCTAATCATATATATTAGGCTGTTGAGCCAGATGAGAACTCAGTTCAGTTCTCTGTGTTGTATGGACTCATTCGTGTAATATAATCTGTTAATTCACCTGTTTGTTCTTATCTCTTGTCTCTGTTTTATTTATATATGTTTTAGTGTGTATTATTGGTAACCTTATGTGATCTATGAGATTACAACATTGGTTCTGTTGCCAGTAGTACATGACTGGAATGTATGCAAATAGATGATACCAAAGCAGGAGCTTAAGGACTAGTGGGAACGTAAAGTTGCAAACTATTTGCAGAATTACACACGAAGGAACAGATTAACAACCGCACAAGCAAACAAAAGATTTTTCACAGAGACGCATGAAAAGTTTGTCGAATCAGTACCCCAACTTTTGAAAAAATTCCTGGATGAGAAAGCTGGACGGGATTAAAGAACAACAGTTGCTGGAAAAACTGATCTGTAGAGGTAGAACAAACTTGTCGGAGTGGTTTGAGAAAATTGCCGACGATTTCTGTGAGGAGCAAGCAGTCGAAGACAGAACTTTGGTGGAAATAGTCAAGGAGAAATTTTACACAGATCTCACCGAACAATTTTTGTGCTCCCTATCGACCTTGCTGTTCAAATTCTTGATCAAGAAAGGAGTAGGACATATCGTCGAACCTCGTCCATCACTTCACGAACTGCCATCAAACTCTAACTGGGCAGAGAAGCAAAGGAAGTGGGAAAAATTCATTGCAGAAAGGGAGTGGGAATACTTCCTAAGCAAATAGACCAAACTATCCGGGCTTTCTAAAAAGCGTCAGGTAGGCTATGGGGGGGTAGTTGGTCGTATGTCGAGATAGAGTATAGTGGATTCTAGTCAACTAGAACCAGATACCAGGCACCAGTAATGAGCAGTTGACTAAAAGGGAACTCAAGAGAATAGTATCATATGAAAGTATGTCGGATATTTAGAAAATAGAGAGAGAAGAGAGACACCAGAGAAGGGAAGCAAGACGAGAAAGAGCATTAGAGCTGCACAGAGGAAGGATCCCTAGGGAGAATGACCAGGAAGAGAATCTGCTAGAGTCAGTTCATGACTGACATGAAGAAGGCGTGGAACGGGAAGCATCCCCTACAGAGGAAGAATTGTGGATAGAGCAGCTAGAAGCTCTCCAATTAAGATCTCCCAATGAAGGAACAACCCTCTCTCCATTGAATCCGCGTACTCGAATACAGACTATTGTTGAAGACGACCTTCGACTATGAGCTGGTGACTTTAGTATATGGAGTTGACTAGGCGACGACATGTATACTAGATGACACCTCATTATACGTCGACCGGAGGAAGGGAATTGGGTGATCTTTCAAGCGGAACCCTCCAACCGAAGTATCCACTTGCTCTTACCGACAAATGAAGGAGCACCCCCCCTGCCAAAATACATCTTTAGAAGAAATAGAACATTCAAAACTATGGACAAATAGTTGCAGTGGACCATCGACAGCAGAAGTTGACATCAACCGACTGTAAGTCGACGAAAAATCGACAACCGATGGGAACGGAAGTTTCGTCGACCAGATTTTTGCAGAGATGAATACACCAACAACCCCACCACCCTCATCACCACCCCCACCTCCATCCCCACCACCTTTTGAGAGCAGTGATAGTGATTAAGACATGGGTCACGCATCGGCTCACATTCCTCTATACGAGGGGGATGAGGACCCCAGACAACACTGGTTCCTCTGCGAGTCGACTTGGGAGGCCAACCAAGTTACAAACGAAGATAGACAAATGGCACAGTTTGCAGGTGCCTTAAGGAAAATGGCATTGACGTGGTACATGACCTTTTCAGAAAGACAAGTTACAACCTAGAGAAACAAAAGTTGAGATTAAGGCGCAATTTTTGTCATTTTTCAAAACCCCAGATGCTAAACAACTGACCATGAAAAAACTAAAAAACACATCACAAAATCCAAGGGAGACTGTCCGTGACTATGATAAGCGTTGGAAAGACCTACTAAGCCAGCTGGATTATGTTATAGATGAACAGTTACTAATCCAATGGTTTCTTGCAGGGCTAGCTCAGAAAGTACGTCGACACATCAGTCTGGAGAAGTTCAAAACTTACAAAGATGCGCTAACAAAAACTCTTTTGGTGGAGATGGACGAATACATACCTGCTTACCCCATGGACCACAAATTGGAGGAATAGCTCAAGAATGTACAGAAGTCTCTGAAGGAACTAATCCTCAAGAATTAGGATATCTGGTGCACCAAATGCTCGACGGCCGGCCATTCCAAAGATAATTGTCGACAAGAGTATAGCCAACAGGACATTCGATTCGTACAGACCAAGTCAATTTGCGACATTTGCCAGGAGCATGGGGATCACTCGACAAAATATTACCCGTTCAACATGAAGAATGGCAAGGCCTCCTGGTGTGCCGTTTACGAGACCAAAAATCATAACACGACCGACTGTCAGTTGAACCTGAAGAACCGATAGAACTATCAGGAGGTCTACCAAACTAATGCAGTAGCACAGCATAACGAGCAAAACAATCTATCAAATGATCAGAATGGTCAAAGATACGATGGTCGACGATATGAATGCTGGTATGACAATTGACACCCAGGCTATGGAGGAAGAAGTCGATTCCCTGGGAATCGCGACAATCGACCACGTCAACCCATCCAGTGCTTCACATGTTATAAAGAGGGTCATCGGTATGCAGACTGTCCATACAAGGACAGAACTAATCTCAAATTTTGTACTCACTATGGGGTAGGGGATCACTCACTGGAGGATTGCCCTACCATGTTAGAAAAAATTAATATGAAAAAAAATGTTAATGTCTTGTCCTGTGTGCAAAAAAATGATGTACTAAACACCAAAAATTTACACATTGTAACTCGACAAGGAACAAAAACAGGAGCTAATAACCCCAAAATCAGTAAAATAAAAGAGAAAAATGTCTATCTTGACCCCCTGAACAAAAAACAAATATACAAAGAGGAAACTAATGTGTTCAAAGAAATTGTACGACAAGAAAATGTTCATCACAGTCGACCTAACACAATAAATGAATTAATCCAACTCGTTCAAATAGATAATTCAGTATCCTAGTTTATCGATTTGTTGTATGAAATAAAAGGTACCCACTCTGAAAAACAAACAAAGAACATCTGCAGCTTAAATAAAAAATACAAAGGTGATGCTAACCCCCTTGTCGACCTGGAAATCGAAGGTTACCATGTCCGACTAGTGCTCGACTTCAGCTCACAAGTAAAGATCATGACTCGTGACACTTGGGAACAAATGGGAAGACCTCGACTCTATGAGTCAGGAATATACCTGAAACTAGCCAACCAAGGCCTAATTGAACCCACTGGAGTCTGGAAAAATGTCAACATGACTATAAAAGGAATCTCGACCAAGGTCGACTTCAAAATCATTGACCCAAAGGAAGGATTCAGTTCCTTCCCAGCGCTAGTTGGTCGACCTTGGGGTAGAAAGATGAAAGCATCCATATCCTTGGACAAGGAACGAATCAAATTAAAAGGAAATGGACAAAATTTCATTGTACCCATTCATCCATCTCAAGGAGAACCTTGGACTGAACCTATTGATGAAGAAGTCGATCTTCGACAACTCTACCAAATCCACAACAATGCAGACTACACAGAACCAAACATCCACCGAGAACTTTACTTGGGTAACCAAGACTCAGTTGGTTATAATTCTGACACTAAATTATATGATTGGGAGATTGAGAACTATGAAACACAAGCAAGAGGGTTCTAGACTATACAAAAAGTGTATAAAAATCCCACGCAACAGTGCTTCATAGTGTCCATTGTCCCAAAAAAAATTGAAAAGAAAATTCGGGAACACCCTACCTTACAACCGAACAACCTAAATACTACACAACTACCAAGATATAAGGAAAGAGAATCACCAGTCATGCATGTCGAACAAGTTTCCAAAAATATTGGTGAACATGGCCGACTTCAAAGCCTAGTTGAAACATTTACAGGACAAGATGCTATATGGTGGGATACCCATCAGACAAGACTACAGACTTGGACAACTGCTTCAACTTACTTTGTCGAAAGGTTTGGAGGAAAGAAGTCAACCCAACAAGCTCATATCCCTATATTCACTCAAGGACAGAACCCAAAAGATCATATCAAAACTTGTGAAAAAGAGTGGAGAAGACTTGGATACAAGGATGAACGAGCATGGCCACACTTGTTCCCATCAACCCTAGACGACTTACCAAACAAATGGTATACGATGGAAGAAGCTAGAGGTGAAACCTTCTTATGGCACAAACTCAAGGAGAATTTTATTAAAGATTTCAATTTTATACCTCAAAATAAAAATTTGGTCGAAACAACAAAACAAATGAAAGAATTTATCCAGGTGACCGAAAATAAACCCTTACATGATCATTGACAGACAAGGAAATGTAAAAAAATACAAACATAGCTAAAGCCTCACTCGACAAGATTACAGTTAGAAAATGAAAACACAGAAGGAAAAATCTTTAGATGGAAATCCAACCATGTCGAAACAACAAAACCTATTTACACCATCCCAAAAATCGAAACAACTGACAAAACAGATACCGACAGAATGGCTGCAGCCGACTTCCCTGCCACATTCTCACAGTTTAAAGAAGGAAGTTGAATGATCAATGAAGCCAAAGCACCAGAGTGGCTAGATGCTAAGGTCAAAACTAAAGAATTCGACATCTCAAATGATGATCGACCAAAAATGGCAAAGATTGGTGACTACTGGAGTGAAGAACAGACCACAGAAATAGTGAACTTACTAAGGGAATTCCAAGATGTATTTGCTAGAGATTACAAAGACCTAAAAGGCTTAGTCCACGAAATGGGAGAAATGAAAATTGATACTAAACCTGATGTTTGACCTGTGAAGAAAAGGCCTTATAAACTAGCTCACAAATACAAGGAGATAGTCAAAAAGGAAATTAATAACATGTTAGTAGCAGGCATCATCTACCCTATTGACCAATCAGAATAGGTAAGTCCAATGGTTGTACAGCCTAAGAAACATGACCCGACCAGACTAAGAATTTGTTTCGACTTCAGGGAACTAAACAAAGTAACACTGACATGCCCATTTCCAACCCCTTACGCAAATGAAATCTTGAATGAAGTTGCAGGACATGAATGCTACTCATTTACAGATGGATTCTTAGGCTATAACCAAGTTCCAATAGCTAAAGAAGACCAGAAGAAGACAACCTTTATGTGTGAATTTAGTTCCTTTGCTTACAAAGTTATGCCTTTTGGATTAAAGAATGCACCTGCAGTGTTCTCTCGAATTGTGGTTAAAACATTCCAAGAATACATTTACAATACCATGGCAGTATACTTTGATGACTGGACAATATATTCCACACTAAAAGATCATTGCAAATGGCTCAGACTTATGTTGGAGATATGTCGACAGATTCAACTCTCCCTAAACATCAAGAAATGCATATTTGTGACCCCCATAGGGATACTATCAGGGCACATTGTCTGTAAGGAAGGTATTAAGGTTGACTTTGTCAAGATTAAAATTATCCTCGACCTAAAACCACCAGTAAACCCCAAACAAGTCAGGGTGTTACTTATCCACACAAGATATTACAAAAAATTCATAAGATATTATTCAGATATGACCTATCCTCTTGAAGAACTATTAAGCAAAGATCAAGAGTTTAACTGGACAGAGGAATGCCACATATCATTCAAAAATTTAAAAAGAGAACTAGTCAAATCCCCCATCCTAAAGTTTCCAAACTGGTCAATCAAATTCCATGTTCACATTGATGCATTAGGCCTAGAAATAGGAGCAATCCTAACTCAACCAGGAGATGATGGAATGGATTATCCATAGTTTACAGCAGCAGAAAATTAAACAAGGCTGAAAGAAACTATTCGACCACAGAACGAGAATCCCTAGGTATGGTCTTTGCCCTCCAAAAGTATCGAAATTATCTCTTAGCTAACCCGTTTATATTCTATACCGACCATCAGGCCCTCAAGTATCTCATCAATAAACCACTCCATCATGGAAGGATTTGTTGATGGCTACTTCTCTTCCAAGAATTTGAGTTTGAAGTTGTTGTCCGACCAGGCAAGTTAAATGTAGGTCCCGACCATTTATCCTAAATCGACACAGGAGAAGAACCGACATGAGTTGATGATGACTTACCTGATGCACATTTATTTTGAATAGAAGCAGTCCCAGCAGAACTAGAGTAAATAGCTCAGTTCTTAGAAAATGGACATGCACCAGAAGGTATGAGCACCAAGAAAAAACAGATCTTAGCTATGAAGGCTACACCATACAGTCTCATTAATGGATTTTTATACAAAATGGGATTAGATGATATCCTCAGGAGATGCGTACTAGAACATGAATGAGACCACATTATCCATGAAGCACACTATAGACCTGCAGGAGGACATTTCCAAGTACACACAACTACAAAGAAAATCCAACAGTTAGGACTATGGTGGCCAACACTCCACAGAGATTGCAAAAATTTTGTTAGTTGATGTGACAGATGTCAACGACTGGGTCGACCCCTACCCAGTACAGAAATGCCTTTGATATCAGTAAACCTCAGTCTCACATTTGAAATCTGGGCCATGGACTTCATAAGACAATTTCCTATACCAGTAAAAAGGTCAGGTGCAATGTATATCATTACTGCAGTGGAATATGTCACTAAATGGGCAGAAGCTGAACCAATCAATACATGTTCTAGTGAGATAGCTGCTAAGTTTATCTATGAGAATATCATCACTAGATTTGGATGTCCACTAACCCTTATTAGCGACCGAGGGACACACTTTATCAACAAAACTATCAAAACCCTAACCGAATAGTTCCAAATCGACCACTGACGGAGCACAACATATTATCCTCAGGAAAATGGAGCAATTGAAGAATTTAATAAAACACTAACAAAAGGATTAACTAAAATATGTAATGCTGACAAGGACGACTAGGCTGAGAAAATACCTGCGGTCTTATGGGCATACAGAATAGCCTATAAATGATCGATCAACCAAACTCCTTTTTGACTAGTCGATGGACAAGAAGCAGTAGTTCCACTACACTTCCGACAATAGACACCTATTATCACAAAAATACTACATGTCAATGTCAAACAGGGAAGGAAGGACTGACTATTTCAACTCAGAAAGTTGGAAGAGCACCGACTCATGGCTATACAACACCAAGAAATCCAAAAGCAACAATAGAAAGCATGGCACGAATGCAACATCAAAAACAAAAACCTGTTAGTCGGAGAGCTTGCTTTACTATACAATAGTCAGGTCAAAGGAAAACCTAAGAAGCTCCACACAGAATGGATGGGACCTTACGTTGTCGAAGAGATACATCCCAATGGATCAGTCCAACTAAGAACATTACAGGGCACAATATTTCAGAATCTCATGAACGGAGCCCGACTAAAACACTATAGAAACTAATTCAAAAAAAAATCATATAACCACTATAACCATCAACCAAAATCCATAAAAAAACTAAAAATTCCAAAAACAAAATAATACCCTACAGACAGAAAACCATGATAGGAAATCACCATCTCGATAACCACCATCATTCCCATCTACATGACACCATCAACCATTTTCATCGACCGACCACTCCCATCGACCATTCTCATCACTGACATCAACTGACGAATTTGATAGTCCCATCGTGCATTCATGACATCGAGCACCGAAAGCACTTCCCCATTAACACACACTCACGTATTCCATCTTGAGCATCACGTCCGCCATTAATACACCCATCGTCACACACAACCATAGCATCACCTATAAATATAGGATTGCTGAAGGGTCATTCACCACAACCTATACAGACAGAGCATCAGAGCATCCAGTCAACCAAAAGCCGAGAACCCCTTAGTGACATCGACCACCAAACGGACACAATGGCCCCCAAACAAACTAGAGCCTCAACTAAAGCCAAGGAGATACAGGCTGCGGATACACCTTTAGTCCACAGGCTAAAAAACATCAAAAATGCTAAAGTATGGGAAGGCCCATGGAAAAATCTATGGACCAAAATACAAGAATGGTCCTTTGTCGAAAAAAATGCCACTCAACCTGCAGAGAAAATCAAATGTAGCACTCTCTTCAGCTATGCCAATGCAGCGCTTGTTGGTCGGTGGGCAGACCCATGTTTACTATAATGAACCAACAACACCCCTAGCTCACTAGCCCTTTCGGCGATAGACCGCGGAGCGGCCTGAAGTCTCACCCGAAGTGATTCTAATGGGTTGACCAAAGACTCAGGTGTCTCGGTCAGGTTTTGTCGCATCCTATGTGCGCCTCGCAGATATTCTTAGCCTGCGAGATGTCTCTCTCTCTGCGGTGTGCAATTTCCTCTTACTCACACGGAATTTAACTCTTATCCATTATCGCATTGCCGCATCCTGGGCGACACGTAACTCTCTCCTACGCTTGATCCTTAACCCACAGTATCGCGCACCACAGCTCCTCTGATGGTGTGATATCACATCCCTGCGATATCCTACCGCTGCGACTCAGCGTACTTAGTGTACTAGTGTTCAACTTACAGGACTCAACGCACAAGGTTGTTTTACACTGCGACTCTCAACTGTCTTGAGTGAAACTTAGACAAACTCTTATACATAATACTTAAAGACTTAAACTTGTACTTATCCTTCTATAATGCTGTGAACTGAATAACACATACATACATTAGCTGTAAGCAAATTTCATGTAATGAGCAACAGATATAACAAGTAAATACAATCACATGAATCAATCACATAACACTTTGATTTTACATGGTTCACTTCCAGAGTAGAAGCTACGTCCACAAAATTGTGTTTCTATGTTATAACTTGAGAGAGGTACACAGTTCTGCTGCACCGCATATGCAGCTAGATATCTTCTGGGTAACTCCGCACATAGCCTGGAGCCCTTCTCTCTTAGATCTCTTCTCTATATTTCCTTCTTACAATATACTCTCACTCTCTCTCTCTCCCAATCCCTGCAGATTGTTATAATATAAAATAACAGTGAACCAACAGACTACTGATAATCTGACTAGCTGGATGGGTTAAAATGCTCAAAATGCCAACCTTTTACACTTCAAATTACATCCCTTTATAGGCGGCCCGAAGGTATCTCCATTACAACACTGTGGGCCTGTCCCAACAGTAACCCAAAACCCTAACTAGTGACAGTCGGCATATCTGTACTTGGGGTAGCCGCTTTCCGTCACACCACTACTCTCTGCAGTCTTCCATGCTTCCCGACGTTGGCCATGGGTACTATGCACCGCTTCCCTTCTTCTATCCTTCGTCTTCAATACCTCGGCCTCGTCGCTCCTTTTCCTTTATGAGGGTAGATGATCCCTCCTGTCTTCACCACTACCTTCAATGCAGTGGTTGAGCTCTCTCTTCTTGGCCGCTCAGGTACTATTGTCTCCTTTGAATTTGCTGTTCCAACATTCCTAGTTTTCGGCTCTGCTCTACAGCTAGAAACATGCTACGACATCGTAGCTTTGCCTTATCTCTTTGTCTTCGCCAAAGCTGTCTATTCGCCAAAATGGCAGCTTTTCCTGTAGCTGCGGGAATCTGCTCCAACAGCGCTTATGGCCAGCTTTGGTGGTACGAAGGAAACTGCTGTCAAGTTCATCATCAGTTGATATCACAATGGCCGGTTCTACTTCAACGAGCTAGTCGACATATATGGAGATGTCATCTCCAAGCTGACCGATCTCGCTAATGGAGGAGACCCCGTACCAGCCGAAATCAAAGAAGGCTCTTTCGAAGAGCTCACTAGGTCACCTTCTGGAAAAAACTCCAAGGGGTTGATGATTAGCCAAATCACAACCCGAATGCCACAGATTGTGGCCAAAATCATTGCAATAACACTCACTCTAGCAGGTCGAGGCAACAACCTTAAGTTAGAAATGCTCGATGATGTTGACACCATTGCCACCGACGGATGAATATACAAATGGGGTGATTATGTCGCCGACATGGTGAAGACCATCTGTGAGAGATGTCAGGAAATGGAGGGTATCATCAAGTTCCCCTCCCTCATCTTATGGATTTTCATGTACCACATCTGCCCAAAGGGGAGTCCAGTCTTTCGAGAACCATCGAAGTTTGACATGTAGAGGTTTAAACCATTCTCCCAGAAAGGAACCTTGCATGAACTTGAGAGTGGGAAAGTACTGTTAGAGAACTGGTTTCAACATCTCAAAGTCCGCATGACTAGATGGAGGGTGCCTCAAAAAATCTGACGAAATCCATCAACGAACTCCCACATCCAGCTGGAGCTCGACCATACCTCGGTGTGGTACATGCAGGGCGACAATTCCAATGCCAAAGCCCTCAACTACTATCCATGTGTCAACCAGATCATCCAGGAACTGTCTCAATAGGCCAAAAAAAAAATACCAGTACCAGCAGTAGCAAAATAGATCGACTTCTTGATTGAGGAGCCGCTCACAGACCAAGAAAAAGAGGAATACTATGAGCTCAACCTCTATATCAGCACATTTGTGTCAGAGGAGACACCGGTTGAACACACCGGTCGACTACAAATAACCATCAAACCTCCGAACGCAAAAAGAACAGAACCCTAGACCACAAAGCCAAAGCCAAAGCCACAGCCACAGTAGCAGATAACTCCTCCAGCCACAGAAAGTGTCATCCTAACTCAGGAACCGATGGCCGATCTAGAACCTAACCACCCTAAGTATGTTTTTACAAAAGGCATTATTTGAAAAATATCAAAAGAAATAGCAGCAGCCAGGAATAAAATAAAAACACAAGAGCAACAACAAGGTAAAGGTAAGCACAAGCTTATACTTGCCAACTCCTCAGAAGATGAGGACAAACTAGCAGCCACAACCCTCGACATCATAGAGGATGCCGCAACAAATAAAATACCAGTCGAAACCCAGTTCCAATGATTTGTCAATGCAGGAGCACAAGCAGGTCGACCAAAGAAAGAAAAGACTACGATGACGCTAGAAAACGTCATCGATCTTGCATCGATGCCTCTACCCCCATCACCAACACAAATAACTGAGGAACAAGCACCGACACCACAGTCAGTCAGCCCCCTCGACTTATGCAAAAGTGCGATGCCGGAGGCTGTCAAAGAAAAATTCGACAGAGATAGGGACTTGCAGGATTTCTTTGAGAAACTGCCTGGGATTTTTACGTCGGCTTAGAAAATCTCTACAAAAGCACCTATCTTCACATCTGGAGGACACCAACCAGGACAGGGTGCATAGTCCCCAGTCATTGCAACCATCTCATCAATTTTTGAAAGAAATATCGACAAGGAATCCAAAGTGATTTCATGACGGTCCTCAATTATTGCACCGACCGACCCCGTACCCCAAGCCGACCTACCAGCCACTGCACCGACTGAAAAAGAAGAGACTGAGGAGGACATAGCTTGACAAATCGACCAAATTTTATCCGACGTCGACTCACCCCCTCAACCCGAAAAACCACCACCACCACCCCCTGACTCAGAGAAAGACCCACCACAACCAACCACATCCAAACAACCAGAGGTGGTAGTCACCCCACCTCCCCAACTAGAGAAACCATTGACCTCTATCCCACAAACCAAAGAACCTGCCTCAACTGTTGCAGGTACACAGGAAGCAGATAAAGAAAAGCATAAGAAGCAAAAGGAGAAGTAGAAAAAGGAGCATCATGGATAGCCCTCAAAGGTCCAAATCAGATTGAAGGATGCAAGCTCCCTAACCAACACAAAGCTAGGACAACTCCTAAAGATCCTGGCAAGTGAAGCAAAGATGAGGAGTGAGCAAATAAATCAGGAACTCAAGGAAAAAACTACAGAACAAGTCAAGTTTCTCAACAAATGCAGGAATCTAGCCCAGCCCGTCATGTCAGGCCCCATAGAAGTCGACACAGACAAACCGCTCGAAAGGGCGTATCAGCTATTTGAGAGCATGGTGTTGACATTCCAAGATCACATCTAGGAAACTAAGGAGGACCAAAAAGAGGAAACTGCCCAACTCCTAATGGCACAACACACTGCATTTTATGAATCCTATAAAGTGCTACAGGATCATATGGAGGAGTCTATCGTAACCGAAGAAGTACTAAGAGACTGGCCTACTCACTATGGGCAAGTTTTTCAGTAGACTCGACATACTCGATAAGGGATTCAGGCATTAGAGAGTAGAAAAACAACTGAGGGAGCACTCAGAATGACCATAGAAGAACATATGGTGCTTGAAGCTACCAAACTGCAGAAACTGGAAAGGGAAGCACATCAGTGAGTGCAACCAGCTCTCCCTAACTTAGAAAAAGTTGACATCATCTGCCCGCAGATGAAACAACTTATCGAGACTATAGAGGAGAAGGACCAGTTTATGGGTCTTGACATGGAGAAGATAGCTAAAGTCTCCATCTCAGAAAAGATGTCGATATTATCAGGCTTGACCACACTCACCATCGACATCCAGAAAACTTTGTAGAGTTGGGTATATTTTCAACATAACCTCGTAGTAACAGCCCCCGCCATTGTAGAACTCTGCGTACAGAAAAGACTGACCGTTAGACTTCACAGCCCACTGCAATAACTATTAAATGCCAGCAAGAATTTTGTACCTCCCTATTTCTTTGGGATGAAGAAACGTTTTGTTCATGGGGGAGATGTAGAAGGAGCAAGTCGATAAGTCGACTTGAACAAAAGCCGACTTAGTCGATCAGCTGACTAAGTCAATGGGCTTACTTAGTCGATCAATCGACTAAGTCGATGGGCTGACTTATTCAATCAGCCGACTTAGTCGATCGACCGACTAAAATCTAGAGATTAGATCGACCACCTAAGGTCATGTCAGTTCACCAACCTGACAGGTAGTTATTTTGTAATCGTTCTGTAATCATATATATTAGGCTGTTGAGCCAGATGAGAACTCAATTCAGTTCTCTATGTTGTATGGACTCATTCATGTAATATAATCTATTAATTCACTTGTTTGTTCTTATCTCTTATCTTTGTTTTATTTATATATGTTTTAGTGTGTATTATTGGTAACCTTATGTGATCTATGAGATTACAACAATCCACCATGTCATGAGAATCCTCCAAATAATCTACCATTTTACAATCATAAACATAGGAGGAAAAATAAGTATCTTGCAACTTTTCAAGAAGTTGCTCATTTTGAATTGCGAGCTTATGATTGTCCTCATTATTCTTAGAGTATGCATCATGTAACAATTCATGAAGCTCAAACAAATGGTTTCTATCAAAAATCAAAGACATGAAATTACCTTTGATGTGGCACATTGCTCTTTGAATCTTCTCCATGTATTCAAGGAAGGACGTTTCCTCCAATGAAGTAGCTCTCCAACAAGAATTTGACACTAATTATTGAGTATCATGGAGTATTCTAAGGGACTCTTGGATCTTATTTTCATTCATTTTTAAGGACCCTTCAAGAAAATGAGGCTCTTGCAATTGAACCTCCTCATCTTCTTCCTTCTTGCTTGGACCAACTTCATGAAGCTCAAGTGGTGATGGGGAAGTTGATCTTGTTTCTTCTTCAACTGCTACAAGGTCTTCATTTTCATGTTTACTAGAAATTTGGCTTGCAACAATATTTTGAAATCTGATCTCTGTGTCACCAACATAGAGTTGTGAGCACCCATCAGTAGGTACTCCTTCATAGTTCAAGCATCCATCAGTTGATGCTCTTTGTTTCATTTCTAGGGTAGAATGTGTCTCGAAATGATCTTCAGTATTTTCAATAGAAACTTCTTCATACTCATGTGTTTTCTCTTCATATTTTTCAGAGTCACTTGGGAGTGAATTTGGATCCTCTTCATGTACTACTTCTTCTACTTCACCTATTTCAGAACTAGGCGGTTCATGGGTCTCCTCCTTTTGCTCCTTCAAGCAAGCTGATGCATTTTTCCCCTTGGTTTTATTAATATCAATATATTTTCTCAAAACTTGGATAGCCAAAAATTCAAATCCTTTCATAATATTATCAGTCATGTCTTCAAATATAGGTTCCATAATTTTTATATGCTCCTCGCCATCGTATGAGGTACCCTTTTCATCCCTAGTCATAGTTTCCTCTTCAAAAAAAGCACTTTTGGGTTTCAATATCTAATGGTGGTCCCTAAATTATTGTCCTCGTAAATATCATACCACATCAGGTGCCAATATCATGCTCTAATACCACTTGTAATGTCCCTTTTTCGAATTTTTATTACAATGACCAATTTTTCACTTTTTTCTCAATTTAAAACTTTGACTAGTTTTGATGTCTAGGTCTCCAAATTGACCCGATTGCTCCCAAATATTATAAGAAGGTGTGTGGATGATATTATGACTTTAATATGATTTTCAGGGATTATTTATGACCCTCCAATTACTTTTGCAAACTTTTTTAGTATTCTGGTCAAAGTAGGAGTCTTTACTAGCAAATTTGGGGTTCTAATTCCCCCACAAGGAATACTGAAAATGGCTTCCCAAATGCACTCAAACCAACTCAAATTTATGAATGGAAGAAGGGGACATGTAAAGGAAATCAATATTAACTCATATTAATCACCATTAAACTTTTAATGTCTACTATAACTCCCTAAAATCAGGTGGAAATAGGCTAGTTTCAACCTTGGGTGAAATGATAGGAAAACTTCTCCAAATGCTATGAAACTCAACAAAATAACTCCAAATTATTATGTACTGAACATTAAACTCATATAATCCATCAATAACATTCCATTCATCCATAAACCATCAGTATTTTACTTATCCATTTGAATATATCAACATTATATTGGTTCACAACAAGGTAGTGGGGAAATGGCACTCTTTATTCATTGTTTAACATTTATACATGAAATATTTTAGGTATTTTGACCTGAGAGTATCCTAAAATTTTAAATATATAAATAATATTCCATTCATCCATAAACCACAATTATTTTGCATATCCATTTGATTCCATCAACATTACATTGGTTCACAAAAAGATAGTGGGGAAATGGCACTATTTCTTCATTGATTAATATTTTTACATGAAATATTTCAGTATTTCGACCTGAGAGTCTTCTGAACTTGAAATAAAGATAATTTACATCAAAATATAAAATAATGAGTCATTATCAATAGCTCACCCAAATTGCAATCCCTCCATGAGCAAGAATATGCAAGAAAAACTGGAAATGGTTCAAAGAAAGTGCTGCAATAGTGTTATACCCAAATATTGTCACCACCATGTGATAAAACCTTTGAATAACCTATTTTCCCTTAATCCAAGCACTTGGAGTGGAAACCTATGCTTTCTTTTCAATTCTACATGAAAATATTCAGCACCGTGCTTTCCCTGTGAACCATGAGCGGTACCTTGCTCACACCGCCTTCATCCTATTTTCCATAAGTGGTGCCACCACCTGTGGCCTTTGGTCCATAAGCATTTCTCATCTAAACTTCTATGACATAAGAGGAGAAAAGTAGTACCCTGGGTAAAATGGGAAAAAGAGAATATTCTCGAGGCTTCTAAATCATGAGCCTCGTGTCCTCCCTTATCCCTATCATTGTGGGTCAGTTGAGCTCAAGATCCCCCATCATAGGAACTTAGAGGCCACCTCATCCACAAATATATCAACCATTCCTATCCATTGAGCCTTATAAATACAAGCTCATGTTCATGGTTGAGGGGGAGAACTATAGAGGTATTGTTATGCTGTTGGATTGACCACTTGGCCCAAGCATTTGGAGAGCATAGAGAACAAAGTTGGAGCTTATGGGGATGAAGTGTTGGTCTCATGGAGATGCATGTTGACACTAAGGCCTAATTAGTTGTAAACTTCTCCATTCATCTTAATGCAAAGCTGATTTCTATCCCACTTTACTGTTGTTTTGATTTCGCATGTAAATGTTGTTAGATTCCTTAGTCACTAACATGGATAAGTAGATGATGTTTTGGTAGCTTTGATGACTTTGTGTGTTTGATCTGGTTGTAGGTACACAGGTTTACTATCGAGGCAGCATTCTAGGTGTCTACGACATCTAGGGGGGTTCTTCATCCTTTTTCATTCACTCATTTGTTCTGGATCTGAACCATTGAAACTAGAGGAACAACTTCTATCCACAGAAGGTGAAATATTCCTGGTTACAAATTTGGTGACTCCACTGGGGGGCATGGTGGCTTTCCCCCTAATGGACCTGGAGGGTCTAGTGGCACTCCTCTTATTGGTTCTGGAGGCTCTAGAGGTTTTCTTCTTGGCATCCCTAGAGGGTCTAGTGGTACACCTCCTGGTGGTCCTGGTGGTCCTGATGGTCCCAATGGGCTTGGTGGTCTCAAAGGTCCTAGTGGTCCTCCTCTCGAAGGCCTTGGTGGTCCTAATAGTCCTGATCCTAGAAATCAACCCCCTGTGGGAAGATTTTTTAGTAGTTCTTCATCACAATAACCTTTCTATCAGTCTACCTACGGTCCTACTGGTAATTCTATGCCATATCAATATTACTAGTATGTGCAACCTAACCGTCAGTTACCTTTCCTAGCAACTTTGGACTTGCCTGACCCGTCCAAGTTCATTAATGACCCCATTCGACATAATCCCTCATGGCCTCCCATTCCGATAAAGTTACCATTGGACATTCCAAAGTTCGATGGGAAGCAGGGAGACGATCCGAAAAACCATGTCATGACATTCCATCTATGGTGTTCTTCAAATTCCCTTATGGATAATTCAGTTTGTTTAAGACTCTTTCAATGAACTTTGATCGGTATAGCCGCGAAGTGGTACATTGAACTGCCACAACATTCATTTGTGTATTTTTGCTCCTTGGCAACTAGGTTTCTCACACACTTTCAGCTCCCTATCTGTTACGAAACGGGTACTGATCTCTTAACTTCTCTGTGACAGAACACCTCCACCAACAAATCTGATTATATCCATGAGTGGAGAAGGCAGAGAAGGTTTATTAAGGCTCCTATTTCGGATTAGTTATTAGTTGATTGGTTTACCAAATCTTTGTTGCCTCCAATTACCCGAGATGTGGCTATGGGTGGTGTTGTTACTAAAGAGTAGGATATTAGTCGAGCCCAATATCTAGACTTGGCCTATTCCTAGTTTGGAACTCTTTATGACTTGATTCCTAAATCTCCTCTCCCAAGCATCGACCCCGCAAAGCCACCAATAGAAGTACCTATTGATGGGATTGTTGGTTTAATCCAGTCCCTGTCAGCAGTGGAACCTGCCAAGCAACCCCAGACTACAACCCCTACTCCTTCAACTCCTAAGGTTTCCACCAAGTTCAATTCTATTTAGAGTACTCAAACCTCTGGCAATAATAAAAAGAAGGGTAAAAATAAGAATAAAAAACCTGGAAACCAACAGGAGAATCCAAGACCAACCAACAATGATAACGATAAAGGGAAAAGAATGGAAAAATATCCATGTCTGCTATGTGGAGGTGACCATTTCACAAAAGAGTGTCCCTGTTGAGATGAAATCTCCCATTTTTTGAAATCAAATCCCGCACCCGCAGTTCTCACGAATCCTTTCTTCTCTCAACAACAACTGATAGACCACATGTCTAATCAGGGAAATTCTAGTTCATAGAGGAAATTCATATGATGTCCTCGAATACCATTAGTCTACAAACTCAAAGTCAGAATTGTGATAAACCCACAGACAAGAAAGAAGATCATTCTTCTTCAGGGAAAGATCCCTCTACTGGTTCTCCCGAATCCTCGTCTATTGTCCCCTTAACCATCGAGAAGCCTATTCTCGATATGATTTTGCGTCCACCCAAGAGTACTCTTAGGAGGCTATTTTTAACCCTAATTCCTGAGCTACTCAATTTTATAATGTAGTTGAAGATCTCGCTCAGGCACCTTGTGCAATGTCTACCTTAGAAGTACTCCAAAGTTCTCCTATACAACGCAAAAATCTGTTAACGTCATTAGGAGCTTTAGACCCGGATAACTATTTTGATTCATTTAAATATCGAGAACTATAAGTCTAGGATACCTCATAAATTTTCTTTTCAAATCATTACGAAAGTAGTTGGAAAGAAGGTTTTTAGAATGATACTACATGAAGGAGCTTCGACCTCAGTTTTGTCTCTGTCTTGTTGGAAAGCTCTCGACTCTCCCGAGCTTGTAACATCACCTACGACTCTGAAGGCCTTTGATGGACAAGGTTTCCATCCCCATGGTCTCATATCAGCCCTTCCAGTTGAGCTTGGGGGCAAAACTGTTTCTATTCAGGTAGAAATGGTAGATTCCCCATTAGATTACAGCCTCCTTCTAGGAAGAAATTGGTTTTATGCCATGACTGCTGTCACTTCGACAGTACTTTGAATAGTCCAATTTCCGCATCTAGGGAGAATTGTTACCATTGACCAGCTTGATTTCTGTACACAAGATGTTACTACCTCTATGGATAATAGCATCCCAATGTTAGTTCATTGCCCTCCTCCTTACCAGTCGATTGGGGTAGGCATATTGAAGGACTCATCCCTTATGGGGATTTTTCCATCCACTCCTCCTAACACGGATATCACAACAGTCCATATGATTGCATCATTTGATTGTGAGCCTAAGGGAAAACAAATTGTTGAGTCCACATGAAGAAATGTACAACACCATTCAAACCCTTTCTGATGATCACATCGATGACCTTCATTTGGTGGCTTCGGATCCTTACCACTTACCTTACTAGTTAGAACCATCTCTTCTTGTTCTAGATGATCTCTTCGAGACTTTTCCTTTCGACGAGTCCATTATGGAGATTATGAACATGAATGATTCCATTTGGGAGGATCACCATCATAGATCCATGTTCCTCCCCAACACCAGTTTGGTTAACCATGATTTTGAATCCTTGTTTTCCACTAATATTGTTAAAGAACCCTAAAGTCTGTTGGAGCAGGGCCCCGCAGCTATAGGAAAAGCTGCTATATCGGGACAAGAAATTCAAAGGAAACAGTATTTCAAGCAGCCGAGAAGAGAGAGCTCAACCACTACACTTAAGGCAGTAGCAAAGACAGGAGGGCTCAGCTACTCTCATAAAGGAAAAGGAGCAACGGGCCAAGGTATTGAAGACAAAGGACAGAAGGGGAGGGACCGAGGAAGTGGCGCCCATACCCGCGTTCAGCGCCAAAATCGTGGAAGACTACAGAAAGCTATGGTGTGATGGGAAGCGGCATTTCAAAGTACAGGTAGGCCGACTGTCACAGTTAGGGTTTTTGGTTACTGTTGGGAAAGGCCCATAGTTTTGTATCATGGTGAGACCTTCGGGCCACCTATTTAAGCATGTATTTTGTATTATGAAGGGTTAGATAGATAGATAGTTAGCTAGCCATACATTCAGATAAACAATTAGCTAGTTATTTAGTTAGCTTTTCTTTGAGTCGAGCTCTGGTTCTGTTGTTAAGTCAGTATTATCTTACTGCAACCAGTATCTGGCTCCTTAAGCATGAATGTAACAATCCACAGGGATTGAGAGAGAGAGAGAGAGAGAGGAAATATTGTAAGAAGAAAGCAATATAGGAAGAGAAGAGATCTAAGAGAAGGGCTCCTAGCTATGTGCGTGGAGTTTCCTAGAAGATCTCAGGCTGCATAATAGGTTGCAGCGGAACTGTGTTTACTCTCTCAAGATATAATATAAAAATCAGTTCCTGTGGATGTAGCTTCCCCCCTGGAAGTGAACCATGTAAAATACGTGTGTTGTGCGACTGTTTCATGTGATTGTGATTACTTATTTTCTATCTGTTACATGTTACATGATCTTTGCTTAACAGTTAATGAATGTATGTATGCTATCCTTCATTTTACAGTAATATAGAAGGTCAAACGCAAGTTGACTGTATCAAGTAGTCGGTATATGAGTTTATCAGTGCTTGATTCACGGTACTGACAGTTACTGTGTTAAGTGATTCATGTATATTTAGTTCAGCAAGTTGAGCGCAATAGATGTTAAGAATAATAGACTGAAGAAGCTTAAGTGAAGTTGTTTAACACCCTTGTGAAGGTTAACTAAGATATTATAAGTAGAAAGAAAGCCGTTGGACCTTGAGAGTTGGAGAGTCCTATTGAGTCTTACTATAGAAGCTATCGTAGCACAAAAAGGCGATATCACACTGGTAAAGGAGCCGCGGTGTGGGATATCATAGGTAAAGAGTCAAGTAGAAGAGAAAGTGTGTGCATCATCCTAGAAACTATGATGCGATAAGAGTCAGTTCCATAACAGAGTCAGCTGGGAAGAGAGAAACAGCATCTCACAGACAGATCCCACTAGTTAACCAAAATCAAGAGAAACCTAGGATGCTACAGAACCTAGTTGAGGACACCTGAGTCTTCATCCACCCCATCTAGGATCACTTCGGGTGAGACTTCAGGCCGTTCTGTGGTCTGTCGCCGAAAGGGCCAGTGAGCTAGGGATTTTGTTGGTACATTACAGTAAACCCGGGTCTGCCCATAGTAAACCAACAAATGGTTCCGTTGCCAGTTTTGAACAAATTGAAGAGCTAATGTTATGTTTCCATCCTACTAAAGAAGAAATTAACCACTGGGTTGAGTCTAAGGAGAGAGAATTTGCTGAAAAAGGAAACAAGATTCGTAGGCTTAGTACAGAGGACTGGTTACAGAAACATATCTTCACAGACCTGCATGCGATATTTTTTGTAACCTATGCAAATGAGTTGTATGATTGGTTGTCAAAGTTGAATGATAAGCACGTATTCAAGAAGAAAAGGAACATTGTTTGGACACCGGAGCTTATTCACACCGTGAAGAGCGTAGATAATCCCATTTCATGGGTAGTAGACTTCTGGCTTGCGAGTTTGATAGAAGTTTTCATTACAGAGTTTGTAGTTGATCAAATAAAGAGTTTCAGTGAAGTGGAGAGGTACTTATTCAAAGGATATCGCGGTAAGTACTTGAACTCTTTAAATTTGTCCCTTAAGATGTTATTACATGAAAAAGGAGTATTGGATATATTCTCATATGAATAAATTAAGTAAGTGTAATGTCACAAGAGTTTGAGAGTGATTTTGAAGAAATTGGATGTACACGTAGTGGTAAGAAATATAAAGTAGATTTCAGATCTTCCTTCTTTGAAGACAGTTCAGACAGTACTAGAGAACAGAGTCAAAATAATAGAGAAAGAACAGTAGGGGGTATCCCTTACCACCCTTATACCCCACAGAAAGCAACCGGGACTCAGCATAATCCCGTCGGAACTCCATCTAGTAGTTCATACACAGTACATACTACATCTACACCGCCAAGTGGTAGTAACACAACAAATCAGAATCCACCACATAGAAACAGAATGGGGGATGATATGAAATTACCTACCTTTAAGGGTACAGGGTAAGAAGACCCAGAACAACATCGATTCCTATGTGAAGTTGTATGGACCATTAAATAGATCCAATATGATAATACTAAACTTGTCCAGTTGGCCACTACACTTAGAGAAAGAGCTTTAACATGGTATATGAAGTATACATCAGCACAACCCAGAACGCTCGTATAGGTCAGGACCGCCATGATTAAGGAATTTAAGAAACCTAAGTCTGAGTCACAATGTACTACAGAACTTAAAGACATTAAACAGTCACCCACAGAGTTAGTATGGGATTTTGATCAGAAATTTAAAGCTCTTATAGACCAAGTTAGCTTTGAGTTTGCGCCGGAGCAGCATAAGGAATGGTTCATCGCAGCGCTGCTCCCTCACATCAGACTTCCACTAATGCAGCAGAAAATCCGTACGTAGGATGAAGCATTCGAGATGGAAATGAAACTAGAGGCTTCACCTCTAGCTGAGACTAGTATAGGTATGACAAACTTACAGAATCAGTTAGCCAATCTCACTTTACAGCTACACGAGATTAAGAAAGGAAAAGAGGTTGCACAAGAATTATGGTGTACAAAGTGTAAAGGACATGGCCATACTAAAGATAACTGTACAGTATTTGTTGAGTATCTAGCAAGTGGGGCTCCTAACCCCTTAGTACAGAATCAAGGGCCATGGTGTGAAATCTGTAGAACAAGAGGACATAGACCACATGAATGCCCTTTACTTCAGAAGTATGTACAGACTGCTAAGAACTTATACTATAACTTCTGTAAGTCAGTAGGACATGATGAAAACAATTGTAGCGCTTATGATCTCATGATAGAGAGAAAACACGACTTCTACAGAGTCTAGTCAGAGACATCAGGTCCAATAGCAGGACTACAGCATGAATCGGCTCATGATGGCCGTGGTGGAGGCTTTGGCCGTGGCCGTGGACCGATTATTTGTTACAACTATGGAGCCATAGGACATTATGCTAGGGATTGTCAGAACCCTAATACGACATGTAAATATTGCAAGTCCTATGATCATACTATAGAAGAATGTCCTATCTTGATAGCCAAGTTTAAGGATCCTAAGCCAGCAGTAAACCAGAATATTCAGCTTATTGCTACTGAGCAGAAAGAACCAGAACCAAGAGTCAATATTGTGACTCACAGTGGTGCTTCTACTAGTAGGACATCACAGGATGTCGGAAAGAATACAGGTCCGGAGTGGGTGCGTAAAGCCACTGATAAATCAACACCACTTAACCTGCAGAAGAACAAAGAAACATTTCAGCAAGCTAAAAATTTCTTTACTGACCTACACCATCAGGATCGTAGGTATTTCCTTGTAGTGGCATACCACAGCAGCAACATTGTGGTGTTAGTCCTGTGCATACATCGCAGGCTACCACATCGGGAAGGTGTGAAGAAGATGAGTTGACAGGAAGTGTCCAATCCTTCCTACAGAGCTGCTTGCAACTCATAAGAAATGAGAAAGCTATCGGAGAGCTTCAGCGCATCATAGACTAGTATCAGTAGCCTTCTTCCCTGAGCAGTATGCAGCGTGTTGTTCATAATATTATGGGACATACAAGAATAGGAAGAGAAATGAGACTCACAACACAAATTGGAGAATTTGAAATGGATGAGGTAATCCTAGATTTAGGATCAGAGGTAAATGTTCTGACTAAGCAGACATGGGAACAGATGGGTAGCCATAAGTTAGCTAGATCACCTATCCATCTGCGACTAGCCAATCACCAGAGGGTATCGCCACTGGGTCGATTACCGCAAGTACCAGTTGATATTGATGGAGTTCGCAGCGTTGCATACTTTGAAGTCATAGAAATCATTGGCGATAGCAGACCGTATCCATCTTTACTAGGTATTGATTGGGCAATTGATAACATGGTTGTTATCGATTTAAAGAAAAGACAAATGACCTTTGAGGATAATCAGATTTGAGTCATTGCACCGTTTGATCCTTTCCAGGGTCCTCGTTATATTGAACCTATTAGAGCATAGGAAGAGGTGCATAATATGGAAAGCCTCTATCAGATGACTGCTAACCAGAGTGATTATATCAACCCCACCGCAAAAGGAAATATTAGTTGGCGATGCGACAGCTCATGCGCATCAGATTCATATGTTGGCCTAGAAAATTGGTAGAATAGACTTTACAAAGTCTCAACTCGTAGATGCGTGTTTATGACTAAGTCACTGCGATGGATTTGCGCAGAGGTTAAGGATATTCTATCGTTTCATGGCTTAGCAAATGTCAATGACTTTTTACAATAGTTTGAGCAGGAAATTCCTCATGAGAAGAGGATGGCAGCTATTGACCTTGCAGTCAAAGCCACACCAACAAGATGGTGGCATGCACATAAAGAACATATTGCCTCATGGGATGATTTTAAGATACTGATGGCGATCAGATTCTCTAATAACAAGGAACCTTTACAGCAGAAATATACAGGAGAAAGTGACCCCATGTCACTTATTAATATTTGTGAACAGAGTTGGTTGGACATTCCAAAGGATGAATGGGTTCACCTATTCATTCACACTTTAGACACAATCCCAAGGAATTGGTACACCGAGACAGAGTTGCACAAAGGAAATATTACATGGCCAGTTATGATAGACAGCTTTCTACTCACTTTCATTTTTGAATCTGAGTATCCAAGCATTGATCAGGCTCTAGATATTATAAAGACTAACATATTTGATGACTATACCCTACCAGTGTATGCTCAGCCTGATTGGACCGTTCAGTTAGAACATGCGCTAGAGTGTTACAACTTCGCAGAAGATCCAGGTGATGAGGATGAGAATCCTTGTAGTATCAACATTCCAGAGTCTGAAGGGACTCGTGAAGTTGATGGACCAAAGCTAGAGTTTCCAGCTGTCACAAAACCTATCAAGATTAAAAAGATCAATATTGGCATAGAAACAGAACCAAAGTTTTCCTCTATTGGAGACTATTGGGATGATGAAACAGTAGGACACATCGCAGATCTATTACATGACTATCAGGACTTATTTCCCACTAAGTTCACAGAGATGAAGGGAATAGTAGGAGATTTGGGAGTCATATGGATACCTTTGAAAGAGGATGCTAGGCTAGTTAAGCAGCGTCCATACAGATTGAATCCTCACTATAAAGAAAAAGTTAAGGATGATATTGATAAGATTCTAGCAGCAAGCATCATTGAGCCAGTAGAAGAGAGCGAATGGGTTAGTCCCATGGTTGTGCAGGAAAATAAAACTAAAGGAGAAATCAAGATTTGTGTTCATTTGCGCAAACTCAATGACGCATCACTTCATGACCCATTTTCGACACCTTTTACTGATGAATTTTTAGACAATGTGGGAGGACAGGAGATCTACTCCTTCATGGATGGCTTTTCGGGCTATCACCAGATAAGAATCCATCTAGAGGATTGACATAAGACCACCTTTGCGTCAGAATGGGGCTCATTCCAGTATATGGTAATGCCCTTTGGTCTTAAAAATGCACCAGCTATTTTTTCTAGAGTAGTAGTTGCTGTATTTAAGGAATACATCCATAAATTCTTAGAAGTCTATTTTGATGATTAGACTGTATTTGGATTAATCAAAAAGCATATAGGATATTTAAGGCTCATGTTAGAGGAATGTAGGAAATATCATATTTCTCTTAACTTGAAGAAATGTATATTCTGTGCGCCATTTGGTATTTTGTTGGGTCATATTGTTTGCAGACAAGGCTTGATGGTAGATCTTGCAAAGATTGCCATCATTGTAAATCTCCCAGCACCCAACTCAGTCAAGCAATTGAGGACAGTGCTTGGTCATACAGGGTACTATAGAAAATTCATCAAAGGCTATGCAAATATCACAACACCTATGGAAAAGCTATTAAAGAAAGAAGCGAAATTCCTATGGAATGAGGAATGCCAGCAAAGTTTAGACACTCTTAAAGAGAAGATGGTCACAGCACCTATCTTAGTATTCCCAGATTGGAACAAGCCATTTCATGTACATGTGGATGCATCTGGCATCGCACTAGGGATTGTCTTAACACAACCAGGAGAAGGGGGTATCGATCCCCCTTTCGCATACTCTAGCAGAAAGTTATCTACCTCAGAAAAGAACTACACCTTTACAGAAAGAGAAGGATTAGCTATGGTGTATTCTCTATAGAAGTTTAGGCACTACCTGCTGGGTGCCCCATTCAATATGTTCACTGACCATTCCGCTTTAAAGTATTTGGTCAATAAACCAGTGTTAGGGGGAAGGATCTGCAGATGGTTACTCTTATTTCAGGAGTATGATTTTGAAATTATTGTAAAACCAAGGAAATTAAATGTTGGACCTGATCATCTATCGCGAATAGACTCAGGAGAAGAACCAAGTAATTTAGAGGATAATTTGCCAGATGCGCAATTGTTTTCTATCCAGATCACAGATGAGTATTACGAAGATATTATCCACTTTCTCACTACAGGGTGGGCACCAGTTGAGTTTACTAAGCAGCAGAAGAAACAGTTAGTTGTGAAAGCAGCAGATTTCACTTTGATCGCAGGACATTTATACAAGTTAGGTCCAGATGAAGTCCTATGCATATGCGTGATGCCGCACGAGAAAGAGGCCATTATCAGAGAAGCACATTCAGGTACCGCAGGAGGTCATTTCGCAGGAAAGCCAACTACACAGAAAATTCTAGCTACAGGATTATGGTGGCCTACTTTGCACAAAGACACTAAGGAGTTTTGTAGATGCTGTGATATCTTCCAGAGGGTAGGAAAAACTTCACGGAGAGTGTTGGGCTGTGATCTATCAGTGTTAATTAGAACTTGAATTTAAAATCAATCCGGGTCTGTGAACTTCGAGACACATCCAAGTCTAGGACAAAGAAGCTGGACTCAGTTGGAATTTAGCTAACTTGAAATGAATCTACTAACGAAAACTAAAATACTACAGTTCATAGAGACAAAATCCTCTTACGAGGGTGATTTCATTGTTTCTTTTTAAACATACAGTAGTTGATTTGTGAAAACATAAAAGACTAAGATAAAAATTAATTAAACAACAAGTTTATAAACCCTCGGATCAAACTGCAGACTTCTACCAGCGCTGAAAGGCAAATATCAATTAATTTCTTTTACAAGACAATGTTCATAATTTATAAATGTCTTTTACCATTTCATTATCAAATAAACAGCAGTAAACAATGCACAGAGGTCGTGGTTTGATCTATTTGATATCCTCAGCATTTAATCAGTAAAGAACAACGTTTATCCAATAATGTTGATGACATACAGCACAATGGAATTTGTAATTTGAACCGTAAATAGAAAAACATAGCATCAAATAAAATCGATGAAGAGATTACTAAACTTATGCTGCGATTTATAAACTAGAAACTACCAGGAAACACATACCAATGGCTTGATTTAAATGCTTGCACCAAAAGAAAATCGTTGCAATCATCAAATTACTACACCGGCAATGTAAATGTGCGAGAGCTCAACGATGGGGGCCCTCCAAAGCCTTACTCCACGCACAATGAAAGATTTAC
>LPNX010519237.1:139332-180709 GCA_001517045.1 Pseudotsuga menziesii
TCTCCTTCTCTCCTCTCCTGTCTGCGTTTGTTTTCTATTTCTAGCATCCTCTCATATTCTCTTCTCTGCTCAGCTATTGGGCCTTTTGACGTTTCTTCCTCATACATTTTTGAACTACCAACTGTTGAGATAAATCCCTTTGGAAGAGAAGCTCCTGTTAGTTTTGTTTTTGGGGGGTTTGTACGAAATCTTCCTTTTTCGTCTCTAAGTCTTGACATAAAAGTAAAACCTAATCTGTGTTTTTGTTTAAAATTTTTGTTTTTATCAGAAATCTAAGGTTCCTAAGTCTGCTTCTACAGTGCCTCCCCGGCAATGGCGCCAAAATGTTGGGCTCTGATCTATCAGTGTTAATCAAAACTTGAATTTAAAATCAATCCGGGTCTGTGAACTTCGAGACACATCCAAGTCTAGGACAGAGAAGCTGGACTCAGTTGGAATTTAGCTAACTTGAAATGAATCTACTGAAGGAAACTAAAATACTGTAGTTCATAGAGACAAAATCCTCTTACGAGGGTGATTTCATTGTTTCTTTTTAAACATACAGTAGTTGATTTGTGAAAACATAAAAGACTAAGATAAAAATTAATTAAACAACAAGTTTATAAACCCTCGGATCAAACTGCAGACTTCTACTAGCGCTGAAAGGAAAATATCAATTAATTTCTTTTACAAGACAATGTTCATAATTTATAAATGTCTTTTACCATTTCATTATCAAATAAACAGCAGTAAACAATGCACAGAGGTCGTGGTTTGATCTATTTGATATCCTCAGCATTTAATCAGTAAAGAACAGCGTTTATCCAATAATGTTGATGACATACAACACAATGGAATTTGTAATTTGAACCGTAAATAGAAAAACAAGGCATCAAATAAAATCGATGAAGAGTTTACTAAACTTATGCTGCGATTTATAAACTAGAAACTACCAGGAAACACATACCAATGGCTTGATTTAAATGCTTGCACCAAAAGAAAATCGCTGCAATCATCAAATTACTACACCGGCAATGTAAATGTGCGAGAGCTCAACTATGGGGGCCCTCCAAAGCCTTACTCCACGCACAATGAAAGATTTACAGAACTAAAATTTGATATTCATTCACCAGAAAATCATTTATACAGAAATACCACGCAGTTTGGACTCACAAATGTGTTCCTCTTCAAAATCGTGATCCCCACTTCATTGTCTTGCATTTGATTTATACAAATTCTAATTCAAACTGAAATTGCTATAAACTTGCATCTAATTTAATGCTAGAGCTAACGAGATCATCTTCAGGATCGTGGAGTTCCACAAAATCAGTATTGTTCCTTGTTTTGTGTTGAATGTAGAACGGGTGGCCACCTTTGACTCTGATTGACTCGACATCTGCACAGGCCACTTCATCTGACTGTTGGATGTTCATCCATCTGTGGACATTAAGGATCCATTCTTGATCTTCCGTTTCCCTCCTAGCTGTCCTGTAATTACTCAACCTTGGAGGAAATGCGGGAAGTTAGTACATCCCGTAGTCTAAGTAAAAATCCTAGTTAAAATGCCTAAAAAATCACAAAACTCAATTTATTAATAAGCAAATGACATTATACCTCTTTAACCATGGTTTATAGATGAACTTTAAAGCTTTCTACTCAAAATGGAGGTTTTATAAAGGAAATGAGGGTTATATAAGAGGTAAAAAGGGGTCAAAAACAGTGCCCAACAGAGAGATGAAATGCCACTGCGACCACAGATTACGCTGCGGGCATTTGACAAGTGGGCTATAGATTTTGTGGGTCCTATCAACCCACCAGGAAAACGATCTGGTGCGAGATACATAATCACATGAATAGAATACCTCACCAGATGGGCAGAGGCCAAAGCAGTAATGAATTGTGATGTTGCTACAGCTGCATAGTTCATTTTTGAAAACATCATTAGTAGATTTGGATGTCCAGCAATTTTGATGAGTGATCAAGGCACACATTTTCTGAATCGCACTATTGAGGCCTTGACGAAGGAATTTTAGATACAGCACCATGAGAGCACTCCCTACCACCCACAAGCTAATGGTACGATGGAGGATTTTAACAAGATTCTAGAAAATTCTCTTACGAAGATCTGTAACAGCCAAAGAAATGATTGGGACCTCAGGGTTAATGCTGTATTATGGGCTTATAGAGCTACATGCAAGAAACTTACAGGACACACACCTTTCAGCTTGGTGTATGGACAAGAGGTTGTTATGCCTATGGAATATATTATTCCGAGTTTAAGAATTGCTCAAATTACCGATATGGCTGATGCAGATACGATGAATGATAGATTAGCACAGCTGCTTGTCTTAGAAGAAGACAGATTCATCGCAAGATTTCATCAAAAAGTGCAGAAGGCATGAGAAAAATATTGGCATGACAGGCACATCAAGAGAAATATTTTTCAGACAGGAGACCTAGTGCTCCTTTATGACAGCAAGTTTGTTAAGTTTCCAGGGAAGTTCAAGACGCATTGGTTGGGGCCATATCAGATTCAGCAAGTTACAGAAGGAGGTGTCGTTCAGCTCAATAAACTGAATGGGGAGCTTGTTCCTACTTTGATTAATGGTAGTAGGCTTAATATTTTTAATGATAGCCACTCCACCTCCCAATCCTAATGTAGGGAACTACCGGTGCAGATGTCTAGTGTAGTTGAAAGGAGACATCGCACCTATAACTAGTCTACACCCAAGAAAAAATAAAAATAAATAATAATAATAATAATAATAATTTAAGTATGAGGAATCGTAGCAGGAAATTTTATTTTGTGCAAGTTTTGAACGTTGCGGAGTTTCAACAACTTGGCGTGAAACTTTTTTGTTCAGAATGATGCGGTGTGACATCGCAGCGATGCAGTGTGGCATCGCAGTGATGCGATGTTCCCCGTGCCATGTAGACAATTTTGGAAAGGGACAGAGGGCCAGTCACGTCGCCTTCTGCCAAGTAGTTAATCTAGATACAATAGCTATCTATTTCCCTAGATTTGGAAATAGTACAGTGATTTTCCCAAATTTGGTAAATCTTGATTGAGACCGGCGCCTGCGCACAATTTTCAAAGGAAATTTGATTGGATTTTCAGCAATTAATAAGGATCAAAATGATGGGTGTTGTCTTGTCCATGCAATAAATGCCGCCAACGTGTCTAGCTTAAGCGACCGTTGCTTCAGATATTATCGCCTTCGTTATAAATACATAGATCATTCACATAGAAAGGTTACTTTTGTGATTTCTGAGAGTTATAGAGCAATTTGTAAGAGTTTTTCCTGAGAAGAGATACTTTAGTTACAGAGTTCTAGCTTCCCCAATTTTGTAGCCATTATCAGTTCAGAGTACTGCACCAGACGATTTATGTCCGAGAAGGAACCTTTAGAAGACTTTGTGTGATGATTCCAGCGTGGTGGCCTCGAGTTTGCTATGACAACGCCACCCAGGGTTGTGAAATTAGGTGCACCACAGGTCAGACAGACACCAAGGATGAGGAGTCAAGCTCAGATAGTAGAAGAGTCAATCCCAGAGTAGAGAAGAAGAAAGATGAGAAGATCACTGAAGATAAGAAAACAAAGAAGAAGAAAAGTGAGAATAAGAAAGAGAAGGGCTCCCAGCTGTGTGCGTGGAGTTTCCCAGAAGATCTCACGGAAAGAAAAAAGGACCAAGAAACAGGCATCCGAGACTCAGAAAAAAAGGAAACGAGAAAGGAACGAAGCAGAGATGTTGAAAATGAGAAAGATACAGAAAATGTCAAAGAAGGTAGTTACATTAAAGCTGGAAAAGGACATGTCTCCTCATGGAAGTTTTACCAATGTGCATATATCCAAGTAAAGTCAAATTATAGGAATGAAGATCAACTTAGATGTATGCTAAAAGACATCTACTTTCCATATATTCAGAATGATGATGGCTTTGATGAATCTATTTGGACAAGCGCTCGAGTAGAATTTGAGGTGAATGGTACACACCTGATCGAGGTAGCAGGAGCTGAGATCGTTGCAACTAATTTTGCAGCCTATAAATGGTCTGCCATTTATTTTGGAGCTCACTTAAGGAAAGCGTTGATACTATTTTAGAGGACGTGGCACAAGACTGTGTCGAAGCTATGGACAAAGAAGTCGCAGGACTCAGAGAAATATTTGTAAGGAATTCGCAGGAAGCCAAGGAGAAGCTACAGCAAGAGAAGCCAGTTGTTAGTGGCTTGGGGATGAGCCACAAGTAAGTGTTAGGGGATTGTTGGAGCAGGGCCCCGCATCTACAGGAAAAGCTGCTATATCAGGACAAGAAATTCAAAGGAAACAGTACTTGAAGCGGCTGAAAAGAGAGATCTCAACCACTGCACTTAAGGCAGCGGCAAAGACAGGAGGGCTCAGATACCCTCATAAAGGAAAAGGAGAAACGGGCTGAGGTATTAAAGACAAAGAACAGAAGGGGAGCGACCCAGGAAGTGGCACCCATACTCGGGTTCAGCGCCGAAATCGCGGAAGACTGCAGAAAGCTATGGTGTGATGGGAAGCAGCAGTTCAAAGTACAGGTAGGCCGATAGTCATAGTTAGGGTTTTGGGTTACTGTTGGGAAAGGCCCAAAGTTTTGTATCACAGTGAGACCTTCAGGCCACCTATTTAAGCATGTATTTTGTATTATGAAGGGTTAGATAGATAGATAGTTAGCTAGCCAGACATTCAGATAAACAATTAGCTAGTTGGTCAGTTAGTTGTTCTTTGAGTCGAGCTCTGGTTCTGTTGTTAATTTGGTATTATCTTACTACAACCAGTAGCTGGCTCCTTGAGCATGAATGTAACAATTCACAGGGATTGAGAGAGAGAGAGAGATAAAATATTGTAAGAAGAAAGCAATATAGGAAGAGAAGAGACCTAAGAGAAGGGCTCCCGGCTGTGTGCGTGGAGTTTCCTAGAAGATCTCAAGCTGCATAATAGGTTGCAGTGGAACTGTGTTTACTCTCTCAAGATATAATATAAAAACCAGTTCCTGTGGACATAGCTTCCCCCCTGGAAGTGAACCACGTAAAATCCGTGTGTTGTGTGACTGTTTCATGTGATTATGTTTACTTATTTGCTATCTGTTACCTGTTACATGAGTTTTGCTTAACAGTTAATGAATGTATGTATGCTATCCTTTAGTTTACAGTAATATAGAAGGTCAAACGCAAGTTGACTGTATCAAGTAGTCGGTATATGAGTTTATCAGTGCTTGATTCACGGTAGTGACAGTTACTATGTTAAGTGATTCATGTATATTTAGTTCAGCAAGTTGAGCACAATAGATGTTAAGCATAATAGACTAAATAAGCTTAAGTGAAGTTTTTTAACACCCTTGTGAAGGTTAACTGAGCTATTATAAGCAGAAAGAAAGCCGTTGGACCTTGAGAGTTGGAGATTCCTATTGAGTCTTACTATAGAAGCTATCGCAGCACAGAAAGGCGATATCGCACTGGTGGAGGAGCTGCGGTGTGGGATATCACAGGTAAAGAGTCAAGTAGAAGAGAAAGTGTGTGCATCATCCTTGTATCCGCGATGCGATAAGAGTCAGTTCCATAGCAGAGTCAGCTGGGAAGAGAGAAACAGTATCTCATAGAGAGATCCCACTGGTTAACTGGAATCAAGACAAATTTAGGATGCTACAGAACCTGGTTGAGGACACCTAAGTCTTCATCCACCCCATCTAGGATCACTTCGGGTGAAACTTCAGGCCGTTCTGTGGTCTGTTGCCGAAAGGGCCAGTGAGTTAGGGGTTTTGTTGGTACATTACAGTAAACCCGGGTCTACCCATAGTAAACCAACAAAGTCCCATATTGTTGCAAGGCATAGATTCTGAAGGAAACCTTTGCAAAGTTACTCAGACAAATCTGATTGACATATCAGCCAGGCCTAGTACCATCGAGCATGTTCATGTTGGGCAGAACTGCTCAACGGATGAATCTAAAGAATACAAGGAACTTTTCAAAGAATTCCATGATATTTTTTCCTGGTCCAGTGAAGAGATGCTGGGGATTGACCCATCCATTGTGGTCCACAAGATTAAAACCTATCCCACGGCTAAACTTGTCAGGAAAAAACTAAGACAAGTCCATCCACAAAAGGGTGCAGCTATTAAAGCTGAGATAGAGAAACTTCTCAAAGCTAGGTTTATTTATCCTGTACCCCTGACGGAATCGGTGTCGAACGTTGTCCCTGTCAATAAAAATCAATGCACCATTATAGTCTATATCAACTTTAGGGATTTGAATAAAGCTTGTCCTAAGGACAACTTTCCTACTCTGTACATCGATCAAATTATCGACAACTGTGTTAGAAGTGTCATATTCTCATTTATGGATGGATTTTCGGGCTACAATCTGTTGAGGCCCAGAAATTCGCAGGCAACAATAGTAAGGGAGTCTCCCTAGTCAACATTCCCAACTAGCTCGTGACTATTTGGTGTAGGGAATCCGTCCGGTTTGTGATCCGGCTACCGTAAGTCAAGTAACAAAACAAAGGGTTTTACCGGTTACGGCTCGGTCCACCGAGTTTTTGTATTTTGACTTAAGTATGAGATGCAAGTGCCTAATTGACAATGCGGGATGATAAAGATGTAGGGAGCAGTCACAACGTGATGCGCAGGTTCTTACCTCTCTTCTTAGCATTCACAAGCATCTAAATCACATAAACAACAAGAAATTAAAGCTAACTACCTAACCTATCGCTAGTGAGAAAGATATCATTCATTGGTGAGTAATGTATTACTGTTCAGGTATTTTGGCAAATCACAGATAGCTGTTCTTATAACCAAACATATAAACAGAAGTAAAAGTATACATGACAAGATAGCTCATCAACAATTAAAACATCCCATTACTCATAGTGCAAGAACACCATAAAAATACTGAAGAATCTTTAGACAAGAACATAGGTTCAAGAAATTAGAACACTCTTACAGCTCATGAGACACAGCTGAAAACGAAATAGTTCACATTCAACATTGCTCATTTAAACACATTGATCCATTCCACGTAACACTTTCTCCAACAGGGAAAATTTTCACTTTCTTGTTTGTAAAACGAAATAGTTCCTCTTAGAAGCAAAAGCTTTACAAGTTTTCCAGGGAAAAATCCCTCATAAGTTCTAACTTTTCCATTTTTAAACTAAAACAGGAGATTGTTTGGGCTTCCCCCAAACGTGTGACTTTTCAGTCCCTCGAACGCTTCATCTTCTCATCTTATTTTCTGTAAGTGTTCATGATCTGATTAGTAACAGATAGATATTTTAGGTATATTCCTTTGTCACCATCCATTTTGTCTTTTCCTTAGCTTGTGCCCCTTGAGTTCCTGTCTCCCATCTGTACCTTCACGTTGCGGAAATATGAGCAGTCTTTTGGATTTTCTGCAATTGATCAATCGTGCATCATTCACCGGGATTGCATGCTAAAATGAAATGTCAAATTAAGTCAATTAAAATGGCTAATCCACAATAAATGGCCACTTATACTACTTCGTCCACCTACAGGCTTGACAAACCTAGCCAACGACGGTCAACAGGAAACTCTTCGGCGGCTCAAAAATACTCACGTCGGAAGGGTAGATCAATCCGCCGGCGGGAAAACTTTAAATCGGAATCCGGAATGATAATGACTTCAGAAGCCAATTGGTTCACACAGCCACAACAATGGGAAAGGAAAAGAAAATGAACAAGTAACCTGCATTGGCAGCGGAGCGCTTTTCACTTCGGGTGGCAAATTGATTTGGGAGCCACAATGGCGGAAGTGAAAGGTTAGGGACATGAGACCTGAGGGAGGGAAGACTCTCAATCGGAGGTTGAAAGACATTTTACATCGGATGCTAAATGGATTTCCCAGCTATAACGGTGGAAGAAGAAAAGTTACGGGCAAGAGACTAAAAGACCGATGTATCGGCTGGCGGAGCATTTTGGACTTCGGGCGTTGAGCTGCTTTGAGAGCCGCAACGGCAGAAGCGAAAAGGTAATGGCCTCCGATCAAACATATTTTTGACCCTTGATGTATAAAATGATTTAAGTGTTTTGGACAGCCCTCGAATTTCAACAATGGACAAAACTGGCTTCGCCTCTGAAACGGCGACCCAAAACAAAGAAACTTGATCCGATCGACAAGCAAATAAAACTGTGACCCGCAACAATTTCCATCACAATCAAATTTGAAAACCAGGGCGAGAGTTAATCTTTAGAATCTTCCAAAATTAAACATGACCAAAATTCAAAGGATCCAACGATTAAAACAACGCTAAATCATGAGGAGGGGCCCAAAATTTAAGAAATTTGTGGAGAATTGTTGCAGCTGCAACAATTGGCGATTACCTGGTGAACCTAGATCTCTGGGCGATTGTTTCTTGAGTGACAGACTGTTTAACAATAAATGCATCTATTGAATTCTTCCAGCTATCCAGATTTCTCAAATGACCAAAGTGTGTACCTTTAATCATTGATGATAGTCTAATTTGGGAGAGTGGAAACCAAGATTTTCAAGTCTATATAACTCTGTTGAGGCCAAAGGATGAGTTTCATTATTACTTTTGTCTTCGGGTAGCAGATAGCTTGGACACCACAGGGTTGTAGCATATGGTAAACAGAAATATTCATTTGTTCCTCATTCCCATGCCACTTTAGCACTTTTGTGCTTCTGGAATTTTGTCCCTTTTTATATGAGTCCTCCTGCATGCCTTTCTTACTGAATTTTAATTCAGGATCCTCTATCCCATAGTGTCCTTTTGTGTGAGCGGTGTACTTCATGTTTCAGCTCACGGACGGAGAGGATCTTTCGGCGATTTAGTACTTATGATTCAGCATCTGCTTTGATGTATGATGCTTTCATAGGAGTTTTTTACTCTTATTTGCCTTTTGGCATTCGTTTCTTGGCATGGGATCATTTATATTTAATATACTGTTCACCTTGCTCCTTTCCATGGGTCTTCTGCTGTCGCTCCTTAGAACATTTTAAGTATGACGTGGATGGAGCTTCAACATATTATTCCAGACTCTTTGAATCCAGTTTATTTCACAAGGGTTAAGCAAGACTTCAATGCACACAGAGCTTATTCGAGAAAACTGCTAAACTGGAAGAAGTTATTTTAGCAACACATAGTCTAAGACCCAAAAATGTTGATCATTCCCAAACATTTCGATGTTATTCATGCAATCACGGGTTCGTTCCCTTTATTGGAATCAAGAAAAATTAAACTAAAGCAAACTGAAAAAACATGACTCAAAAGACAGCCAAACAGATTATTTATATACAAGACAGAAGGACTCAATGAAACTCAGGAAAAATAAGGCTTGAGAACCAAACCATTCACTGGTAAGTTCTCTTCCCACCCCTGTAGATCTTGCAACTTATAAGTAGAAGGGCCAAGCTTTGCTGCAATCTAAAAAGGGCCTACCCACAAATACTGGAATTTAGTGTGCTTTCCTTTCTCATCATGGGGGTGATCCCATCTGAGGACTAAGTCTCCTACTTCAAAGTCTTTTGTTCCAACTTTATGTTTGTCAAACCATCTCTTTACTAACTCCTGATGTTTCTTAAAGCGTTCCTTGGCTTTAGATCTAGCCTCTTCTTCTTTCAGGAGATTGCATATCCTCATCTGCAAGACTTCATTCTCCGACCCTCTGGACTCTTGAGCTATTATGGAAGAGGGTAGCATGATGTTGGGGGGGAGAATGGATTCTTTACCATACACAAGGGTATAGGGTGGCACTCCTATCACAAAATTGGGGGTGACTCTATCGGCCCAAAGGGTGTTTGGTAGCACTGAGTGCCAGCTCCTCTGGTTTTCTATCACAGTTTTCTTTAAAATCCTAATCCAATTTTTGTTAGTGGATTAAGCGAGGCCATTTCCTTGTGGATAGTAATTAGCAGAATAATGCAATTTTATCCCTTTATCATGAGCAAAAGCAATTAATTTAATTGATGAAAAGTACGTAGCATTGTCAAAAAATAACGAAACTGGAACTCCAAACCTGGTCATGAGGTGGTCCTGCAGGAAATTGATGACCTCATCTTGATTTATCTTGAGCAGCGGGACTGCTTCGACCCAGCGAGTGAAATAATCGGTCGTGGTCAGAATGTACTTGTGTTGTAGGGAGGAATTTGGTTTTATTTCTCCAATGATATCCAAACCCCATTGCTCGAATGGTTCCATGATCATCACAGGATTTAGGGGTGCTGTTGCTTTAGGTTGTCTCCCACTACACCTTTGGCAAATATCACACTTCCTGACATGTGCGTGTGCATCTTTGAAGAGCGTAGGTCAATAGTAACCTGCCCTGAGGATTTTGTGGGCTGTAGTATCTCCTGAATAATGTCCCCTAGCAGGACCGTCATGCAACTCTGACATTACTTTCTTCACATCTTCCTTTTCTAAGCATCTGAGAAGAACCCCGTCATAATTCTTTCTGAATAATACTCCTTCAACAAGTTGATAGGAGGCTGATTTAAGACGCAGCGCTCTCCTTTGCTTGGAACTCCAATGTTCTGGCAACAGCCCTGCCTGCAGGTAATGCACAAGGTCTCTATACCAAGACTCGGGAGCTGTAAACAAAGGACATACCTTCATTACATGTAATTCGGCTTCATCTTCCCAGGCGTGTTCTTCATTTTTTTTATTTTCAGTCATCTGTTTGCACAACCCTTGTCTTTTAACTATAGACGTTGGCTTGAATTCAAGGTCGTACTCTTGAAGAGCTGTTACCCAGTTGCCTCTTCTTTCTCCTAACTCCTTCTGCACAAGAAGAGACCTTATAGCTGGGTAGGGGACGATCACCTTGGTTCTATTTTTTAAAATATAAGGCCTGAATTGCTTTACTGCTTTGAATATAGCGTAAGCCTGTTTATCAACACCTGGGTAATTCAATTCAGCCCCCTATAGACCAGTACTCATAAAGGATATTGGGAATTCATCCCCCCCATCTTCCTTTTGGGTGAGCATAGCTGCTAGTGAATCATCGAATGCAAAGGTATACAAGATAAAATCTTTGTCAAAATATGGGATTTTCAGGGAAGGTGCATGTGCAACAATAGTTTTGATTTTTCTAAATGCACTCTTCTCAATTTCAGTCCACTTGAATAGTGCATTTTGCTTTACCATCTACTGCAACGGCTTGAAAATATGAGCAAAATCAGGCACAAATCTTCGCACGAAGTTTATCGTTCCCATAAATGATTGCATCCCCTTTTTATTATGGGGCAAGGGGATTTGTTCAATAGCCATAATTATTTCTGGATCTATAGAGATTCCTTTCTTCGAGACAATGTGACCCAGCAACTTGCCCTCCATGACAGCAAACACACACTTCTTAGGATTGAGTGAGATGCCATATTTCCGACAGCGTTCAAAAATATACCTTAAGTGAAACGCATGCTCTTCTCTTTTCTTCGAGAATATTGTAATATCGTCAAGGTACACTACAGCACTACGGCTAATAAATCTATGGAAATCTATGTCCATAGCCCTCTGAAACGTTGCTCCAGCATTTATAAGCCCAAAGGGCATCCTTCTGTAGGAAAAGGTTCCCCATTTGGTCCTGAACGTGGTCTTCAATCTGTCTTCTTCGGCTACTAATACTTGATTGTAGCCAAAGAAACTATCTAACAATGAAAACAGTTCAGAACCGGAGACCATTTGTAGCAATTGCTCCATGGGTGGAATAGGATAGTTATCTTTGTCTGATGCACGGTTTAAGTTCCTGAAATCCACGCAGAGTCTGATCTCTCCAGATTTTTTTCTCACTAGTACCAGATTTGATACCCACTCAGTGTGTCTGACCTTAAAAATGATTCTAGCATCCAATAATTTCTTCACTTCACTCTGAATCAGCGGTTCCAATTTTGGATGCATTTTTCTTAAAGGTTGTTGATATGGCTTGACACCGGATTTAATGGGGACAACATGCTTAATGATGCTGCTGTCGTATGTTTTCAGATCTTCGTATGTCCAGGCAAAAACATATTTATATTGTCTAAACAAAGTGACGAACATATCTCTTTCCGCTGGTGAACAACATTTGCCAAGGTTCACAAATTTAGGACTCACCTCAGTCCCTAAATTTATTAGCTTGAGCTATAGAGATGAGCTGTGATTCTTCACGTTGGCTGGTCTTCTGAACTTTTCATTTAAATTGAACATTCTTTCCAACATTCTGACTCCTTTAGGGATGAAATTGTCGTATTTCATCTTAGCCTGATGTTCTTCATCATCTATAATCGCCCCTTTGAACACCTCATCATTTGTTAAGCATTCTATTATTTGTTGATCATCGTCAAACACTCGCAGGTTGGTGATCATATCCGGTACTGAGGGCCTGAAAAGCAATTCAATAGAGCATCGATTATTAGTAGGTACCAGCCTAGCGGCTGATGTGGCCAACAGGTCAGCTACTGTATTTTTAAGTCTTGGAATTGAGATAATATTGAATGCATTAAAACATTTAAGTAGGTCCCATACCTCATTTTGGTAAGCCTTCAAGTGAGGGGAAATACAATGTATTTGATTCCGGATTTGTTTCACAATAATTTCAGAATCCCCAAAAACTTTTAGATTACTTACCTTTAATTCAATCGCTTTCCTCAAACCCTACACCAGTGCTTCGTACTCAGCTGTATTATTAGTACATTCAAACTCTAACCTACATGAAAGAAAATGTTTATTCTTCTGGGGGTCAATCATGACACAGCCGGCCCCTAACCCTTCTAGTGTCTTAGAGCCATCAAAAAACAAAGTCCAAAAATCACTAACTACTGAATGTGAATCTGTTCCTACTGCTAATTCTACTATTTTACAGTCAATCTCATCAGCCTGTGAGAATCGAAGGAGATCAGGCTGAGTGTCTGATGTGTCACTGGCTTCTTCTGCTTGGTAATTTCCTGGTTCCAACTCAATAAAATAGTTTCCCAATACAGAATCCACCGGTTCATTCTTCTCCTCTAGTTGAGTAACATTTTATTTCATGTGAGGCTCTCTTAATATCTTGATCTGGTTTGGACTTCCTTTGTATGGCAGCCACAGATGCGACCAATCCAAGTCAAAATATCCATTCAGTTTGGCTGACCAGTCTCTGCTCAGGACAAGACCGTACGTGTCTGGTATATCAGCCACCATGATATTAATGACCTGACATACTTTATCATTTGATGCCAGACGGACTAGGACATCTTCCATCTCGCCCATTACCTTTACATCTGTCCTGTCCAACTGAACAACTCTCCAAGTAGATGGCTTGGGCTACCCATTTATCCTTTTAGAGACTGATATTGGCATGACATTAACTGACGCCCCTGAGTCTACCAAGCAATTATGCACATTATGATTGAAAATTTCAAACGTGAGGAGGAAAGGTGGATGTTTGCTTTTAGACTTACCTCTAACGCTGGTTTCACCGATTTCTTCTTCTTCCTGAGGCTGATTGTCAGTGGGAAGCCCCTCATCCGAAGCTTCAAGTGCTTTCAATAATCTTTCCTTTTGTTGTGGCACTTTACACATTTCAAACAGTGAAACGTTTGCCTTTATTTTCTTTATGTCTTCCATGATATCATAATCCATTTGTGGCTCAATGAGGTGCGTTTTATCAGCAGTCACCTTTTCTTCATTGGGATTAGCCAGCGTATCTTTTTGCCTGGGATCTTGGCAGGTAATAGTGAATTCTGGAATCTTATCGGCTAAGGATTTGTTTTGAAATTTCTTTACATTTCTTTGCAGCCTTTTGATCTTTGGTAGAATGAGACTGTTTTCTTTAATTGGCCCTTGGCTCCTTGTTGCCACGTTGGTTTCCATGACGTCCTTGTAGCCCTAATTCTTTTCCTCTTCAGCATCAAATAACGAAACAGAATCCCACAAAACCTGGTTTCCTCTTTTGGTTCCTTTGTTGACGTAGTATTCTCTTTTCTCTCTTCATCTCCATCTTCTGTTAATCTAGAATCCAACAGCTGATTCATGACCAACGTCATCGAATTTATCCATTGAGGACAATTCTTTTCAGAGTGTGGTTGTTGGTGGAAAGTGCAAAAATTGTCCATGCCTACCTCTGTTAAATTCATATATGCAGTATTGTGAGGAGGAGGTTGAGACTGATTGTTATCTTCCCTTTTCTTATAATATGGCTTATAGAACTTTTGTGTTTCCTTCTCTTTCTCCAAATCTATGATTTTGTTGGAAAGCTTCTGCATCATTTTTGCCATATTTTCATAATCTGGCGATTTCTCTTCCTTAGAATTAGTAAACAATAAGGCTTTCCTTCCTGCAACTTTCTCTCCTGACTGTTCTAGATAATATTCAATACTTTCTCTTTCAGCTTCCACTACTTCTGCCTCTTCATAGGTTTCGGTCAAAGTAGGCTTGGCCCTACCTTTGGAAAACATGGCCAAATCAAGGCCTAAAGCTGAAGTATAATATTCAATCAGAACTTTGTCTGACGGTTTATCCGTTTCAGAAGAATTCTTGAGATAGGCTGCAAACCTTTGTGTGAAATTGTGCACCTTTTCCTTTTTTTCTTTCTTCAAGGCGCATAGCCCTTTCATGAGGGCTGCATGAGTTTTCTGAGTCGCATATTTACTTCTGAAAATTCTTTCGAAGGTATCCCAATCAGGGATAGAATTAGCAGGCAACCCAAAGTACCATGATGCTGCAGCTCCTTTAAGGGTATGCGGAAATAATCTGCAGACTACATCTTCATACTCCCCGGCCCTTAATCCTTCAACTGCCAAGTAAAAAATTTGTAGGTGATCATCTACTAGTATTTTCTCATTTGGGTTGAACTTGGGCAACATCTTGTCAAAGGCTTGAGTTAGGTCGTGTAATGGAGGTGTCAGGTTTAACGGTGATCTGGCTCTCCATGCAGGTGGTGGATTAGGTGGGTTAGGTCGTTGATTTGCGTTTACGCCTGCCATGAGTCTGGGTGGAGAGTGAGGAGGTGAGCCAACTGGAGTATGAGCAGGAGAACTGCGAGGGGTATCTAGGCCTTCTTGATTCAAAGGCAGCACAACTTCCTGTAAGGGTGTTTCTACAAGTTCTTCCCAGTCTCCAACCAACACTGAGTCTTCTACTATAGGACGATATTTCCTTTTATATTCTCTTCTGTGAAATTCAGGGATGATTGTCAATCCTCCAATCTTCTTTACATATTCCCTGGTGTGTCTTCTCAGATCATTAACAACTTCGTTGCCAACAAAATATAGATGTTCTCTTTCTTCCAGAATTGGATTATGAAGCCCACTTCTTTGAGAACTGTTACCGGTGGAGTAATCTCAGGAAAATGGGTTTCCTCGGCCAGCCATGCACTGGCGGCCCTCCTTCTAGCGCTAAAACTGTTGAGGCCCAGAAATTCGTAGGCAACAATAGTAATGGATTCTCCCTAGTCAACGTTCCCAACTACCCCGTGACTGTTTGGTGTAGGCATTTGTCCAGTTTGCGGTCTGGCTACTGTAAGTTAAGTAACAAAACAAAGGATTTTACCGGTTACGGCCCGGTCCACCGAGTTTTTGTATTTTGACTTAAGTATGAGATGCAAGTGCCTAATTAACAATGCAGGATGATAAAGATGCAGGGAGCAGTCACACCGTGATGCGCAGGTTCTTACCTCTCGTCTTAGCATTCACAAGCATCTAAATCACATAAAGAATAAGAAATTAAAGCTAACTACCTAACCTATCGCTAGCGAGCAAGATATCATTCATTGGTGAGTAATGTATTACTGTTCAGGTATTTTGGCAAATCACAGATAGTTGTTCTTATAACCAAACATTTAAATAGAAGTATAAGTATACATGACAAGATAGCTCATCAACAATTAAAACATCCCATTACTCATAGTGGAAGAACACCATAAAAATACTGAAGAATCTTCAGACAAGAACATAGGTTCAAGAAATTAGAACACTCTTACAGCTCATGAGACACAGATGAAAACGAAATAGTTCACATTCAACATTGATCCATTCCACGTAACACTTTCTCCAACAGGGAAAATTTTCACTTTCTGGTTTGTGAAACGAAATAGTTCCTCTTACAAGCAAAAGTTTTACAAGTTTGCCAGGGAAAAATCCCTCATAAGTTCTAACTTTTCCATATTTAAACTAAAATAGCAGATCGTTTGGGATTCCCCCAAACGTGTGACTTTTCAGTCCCTCAAATGCTTCATCTTCTCATCTTATTTTCTGTAAGCGTTCATGATATGATTAGTAACGGATAGATATTTTGGGTCTATTCCTTTGTCACCATCCATTTTTTGTCTTTTCCTTAGCTTGTGCCGCTTGAGTTCCTGTCTCCCATTTGTATCTTCGCGCCACGGAAATATGAGCAGTCTTTTGGATTTTTCTGCAATTGATCAATCATGCATCATTCACCGGGATTACATGCTAAAATGAAACGTCAAATTAAATCATTTAAAATGGCTAATCCATAAGAAATGGCCACTTATACTACTTCATCCACCTATAGGCTTGACAAACCAAGCCAACGACGGTCAACAAGAAACTCTTTGGCGACTCAAAAATACTAACGTCGGAAGGGTAGATCAATCCGCCGGTGGGAAAAATTTAAATTGGAAGCCGGAATGATAATGACTTTAGAAGCCAATTGGTTCACACAGCCACAACGGCAAGAAAGGAAAAGAAAATGAACAAGTAACTTGCATCGACAGCGGAGTGCTTTTCACTTCGGGTGGAAAATTGATTTGGGAGCCGCAACGGCGGAAGCGAAAGGTTAGGGACATGAGACCTGAGGGAGGGAAGACTCTCAATCGAAGGTCGAAAGAAATTTTACATCGGACGCTAAATGGTTTTCCCAGCCGTAATGGCGGAAGAAGAAAAGTTATAGGAAAGTGACTAAAAGACCGACGTATCGGCTGGCGGAGCGTTTTGGACTTTGGGCGCTGAGCTGCTTTGAGAGCCACAACGGTGGAAGCGAAAAGGTAATGGCCTCCAATCAAACATATTTTCGACGCCTGATGTATAAAAATGATTTAAGTGTTTTATACAGCCCTCAAATTTCAACAACGGACAAAACTGGCTTCACCTCTAAAATGGTGACCCAAAACAAAGAAACTTGATCTGATCGACAAGCAAATAAAACTGCGACCCGCAACAATTTCCATCACAATCAAATTTGAAAACTAGGGTGAGAGTTAATCTTTAGAATCATCCAAAATTAAACATGACCAAAATTCAAAGGATCCAATGATTAAAAAAATGCTAAATCATGAGGAGGAGCCCAAAATTTAAGAAATTTGGGGAGAATTGTTGCAGCTGCAACACAATCAGATTGAGATATTACCTGCCGATCAGCACAAGATGGCATTCATTTTCCCATGGGGAACCTTTGTGTATAGAAATTTACCTTTTGGCGTAAAAAATGTTGGAGCCACTTTCCAGTGTGCGATGTCCTATGCGTTTCATGATATTAAACATATTGTTGAACTGTACCTTGATGACCTCCCTACTCATTCACAGCAATGGGAGGACCACCTTGGTCATCTTAGAGATATTTTCCTGAGATGTCGTCATTGTAATATATGGCTCAATCCACATTAATGTGTTTTTTTCATTGAGACGGGACGTCTTCTAGGTTTTGTGGTCTCCAAAAATGGCATCCAGATAGACCCTTTGAAAATTGTTGTCATTTTAGCTCTACCAGTCCCAACTAATCTCCTTGAACTCCAAATTTCTCAAGGGAAGGAAAACTTTCTCCGCCGTTTCGTGTGCAATTTTGCAGAGAAAATGCACTGTTATATGCGTCTCCTCAAGAAGGACACTATGTTCTTCTGGGATGACCAAGCCCAACATGCCTTTGATAATCTCAAACATGCTCTGACTCATTCACCCGTGATACACCCCCCAGATTATTCAAAGGACTTTCTCTTGTATCTTGATGCCTCCACTACTACCATCGCTATGGTTTTGGTGTAGGAAAATCCCAATGGTCAGGAGCATGTGATTTACTATGCTAGTAAGAATCTTATGGATTCTGAAACCCAATATTCACATGTGGAGAAGTTAACATTGACCACGTTCATTTCTGTACAAACATTTCATCACTACATTTTGCTCCGCACAACCACTATATTGGCAGACCAGAACCCTATGTATTACATCCTTACTCGTCAGGTGCTCAGGGGCAAGTACTCTCGATGGATAGTCATACTACACGAGTTTGATCTGGAATTTTCCAAAGCCACATCAAAGAAATCCTTGGTTTTTGTCGAGCTCATGTGTGAGCTTCCCTATGCTACGATGGAATCTGAGCCCAGTGATTCAGTTCTCGATGAATTTTTTTCCTGATCAGCACTACCGATCCATGGTATGTATATTTGCTTATTTATCTCTAAACACAAATATTTCATCCAAATCTATCCTGTGATGATTGCCATCATATCCGTCACAACACAAAATACTACCTCATCCTAAATGATACCTTGTATAGACATGGGATTGATTCTATTCTCCGGTGATGCCTCACAAATGAGGAGGCTGAACATGTGTTGAATGATTGCCACTCTGGAGCATGTGGCGGTCATTTATATGGGATGGCTATAGCCTAGAAAATCCTTCGTGATGGCTATTTCTGGCCTTCAGTCTTCAAATACTGTCATGAGGCTATTAAGAAATGCCCAACTTGTCAACATTTTTATCCCAAAAAGTGCACCCATCCTACTCCGCTACACCCCGTCATTGCTGTTGGCCCATTTTCCAAGTGAGGGATTGACTTTATGCATTGTAAGCCTACCTCAGTCGAGGGGCATGGTTACATCATCGTAGCCATTGACTATTTTACAAAATGGGATGAGGCCATGCCTACATATGCGGAAGATGGTAAGACTACCGCTCTCTTCCTGTTCAATCATATCATAGCTAGATTTGGAGTCCCGCAGTCCATTGTTACTGATCACGGATCACATTTTTGTAATCAAATGATGGAGGAACTGAGTGCCAAGCTAGTATTTTTCCATGAAAACACTACACCATAATATCCACAAGCTAATGGTCAGGTAGAGGCCATTAACAAAGTTTTGAAAACTATGCTTCGTTGGATGGTTGGAGATCATAAATCCAACTGGCACCACATTATTTTCTCCGCTCTTTGGGATTATAGGACTTCGGTGAAAATAGCTACTAGTTTCATGCCTTGCCATCTTGTTTATGGACTCGAAGTTGTCTTACTGATTCAATGTGAGATTCCATATTTACAACTTGTCGTCGAACTTCTCCTAGACACTTCCACATAGGAGGAAATATTTTTGTACTTGAATAAACTTGATGAGACTCAAAGAGATAATGCCTTGGCTAATGAGGCACATAAGAAATGCATCAAGGCATAGTATGATAAATCTGTCCAACCTCGTGCCTTTAACAAGGGTGACCTAGTTTTGACTTACAACCAGAGATATGACAAACTAGGGAAAGGAAAGTTCGAGTCCATGTGGTACAGTCCTTTCGTCATTTCTAAAGTTTTAGAGAAAGGAGCCTATGAGCTTGTTGACTACGATGGAATCCCTTTGGGGCAACCTCGCAATGGGTTGTACCTGAAAAGGTACTATGCCTAGGTATTTCTTGGATAGTATCTTGTATATATGTATATTTCTTGACTTTCAGTGTGCTTTTAGTATTTTCAATATGGTTCTGAGTTTAGTGTCTGCATATGTTTATACCATGTTTTGGTCATGCAAAGTAGATGAATTTCTATGGATTCGTTGATGGTGCTTGCCACCACACCTTGAATCTCACCTCAGCTACTTGGGTCCTCTATTCCTCGGCTAAATATTTGGTCAGTTCAGGAGCAGTTTGTATTGGTCCTACTACCAACAAAATCGTTGAGTATCGAGTAGTTATAGGTCTTCTGACTGAAGATGCCTCCCAAGATGTTTGCAATCTGGTAGTCTTGATGGACTCACAAATCATGGTTTGTCATCTAAACCATGTCTACACCATTATAAATCCTGTACTTCTCCACCTCTTCCAAAGGGTACATTTGTTAGAAAGGTCATTTGAAACCATTACTTATAGGCATATCCCTAGGGAACATAATCTAGTTACTGACTCATTAGCTAATTACATCCTAGATTGGCATATCGCCCATTCATGACGTTAAAATCAAACATGGTTCATTGTAAATAAATGATTAAAAACACATAAAACTCATGTAAAATACATTTACGATTTGAGACATATAAACACCAGGTAAAATCCTATATATATATATANTCAGTAGATACATCATGCCTACACCATCTAGTGATGCTCATGGTAGCACATCACTGCCTGGACTACTCTACGTAGTAGCCTACTAAACTGACCCGGTACTCCTGTTGTAGGTCTCTGATACCTCAAAGGGAGGTCATCAATGGAAGCGTCATGGATGTCTAAGGTAAACCTCTCTAGTTTTTCCTCTAACTCCCAAGTAATATCATCACCCTACGGTACAAAGCGGGATCCAGCTCATCTATCCAATGGGGAAGCTCCCCAGGGTCGTGCTACTCCAATGTCTGCATGAAAATGTTCAGGTCTCATTACTTAACATAAAAAATATAAAACATTAAAAAACATAAAAAAAAATTGTCCATTTTAGGGTTTCTTGCTTCTTACCGATGTCACCCCACTATTTGCCAGGTGGGAGCGGTAGGTCAGGGTCCCCGCTGAATTCTGTACCTACATAAGCATAATCCTCCACCATGAAGATCTGATCTCGAAGCCATCTGAAGAACGGGTCACTAAATTTCACCTTCCCCCTGCTCGCTCCAGTACGGACCATAATCCAGACCCACCTCTGCATACGGGGGTCCTGCACTCTCAGCTCTATGAAGACCACCTGAGGTCTCATCTGTGGTACCCGCTCGAAGAAGAAGTAGGCTAGAATGGAACCAAATCCAAACTGCTTCAGTTCCTCCTACCAACACTTAATCAGTTGATATTTGAATATCAAAAGCAAGGATTCCACCCAATTGAATACTGTAGGTGCCATGGCCTCTATGGCATATAGCATGTGTGCCTTAGAATCCTGGTGCACTCCCTCACTCTTGGCCACTCTCTACATCGTAAACAAGATAGTCCATAGGGGCCCATCCATCACTGCCTTTATGGGGATTTTCTTCCCCAATGTCCTCGTCCCTAGAATACAGTGACGGTCTATCAACTCTTGTGTGGTAATATCCCCTCATCGGGAACCTGTCAGTGAGATGGGGGCACCCCGTCTCAAGAGTCCAGTCCAAAAGTAGATGTCATCTACCTCTACTATCAAAATATGAGCCCCAACCTCAAAGTGTTGCTGCTCTGGATTCCACATTCGGAGTATGTGCTCTAGCAACCACTCGTGTGATACCCTACTGGGAGTCTAGAATAATTTCAGGAGCCCACAGTCTCGTAATGCCGCTATGCAACCCTCATTCCTTTCGGCGAAAGTGTCATCATTTTCATGTTGTCTTTCTTTCCATATCACCATGTTTGATCAGCAAAATCCTTCCAAAAACAATCATAACACATATTAGAATCACCCTTAATCATTTAAATCCAAAGAAATGATCTATCTTTGCTTGTGTTATCAATTTTAAATCTTCACGGTCGACACCGCCTGTGCGTCGTTGAAGACAGGTGGTGGCAATGCCTGTGAGCCTTATTTTTGGCACGATTCTAGTGAGGTACCACGTATCCCACAAGGGATAAGCACGGTGCACGTTCCCATGGTTTTAGGGCTTGCCATACAAGCCCAAAACACCATCTAAAATAAAAATTAAGACTATGAAGAGGAAGAGTATGGTTTGAACTGTTACCTGGAGCTGACTATGCTTGAATCCGACAGTGGAAACTCCCGATATCAGCAACTGAAGATCTGACTAGGAAAGTGCTCCAAATGCTCTCCACTATCGATAAATAGTAAAATGATTTGATTTTTCACTATTGACATGACTTTTATATACATTTTTGGGTTTTACATGCTATAGTTTTGATTTAAAATCGTTTATTATTCAAAGATTATCTGTCGTAATCCCTTAATGTTAGTTGTCAAGGAATTTAACACTTATTTTGAGTCGTTACAAGATAGAAGAACAGTAGCAATAAAGTCTTGGGAGTTTGTTTTTTACTTTTTCGCACTACCATAAAACAGAAAAAGTCAATGGGTGTTTGTTATGACACTTTGTTCACGCTCTTTAAACCTAGTATCAAAGGTTCGAGTATGTTTCTGATTTTTTCCAGGCTCGTAAAAACTAACATTATGTAAAGAAACCCCATGGAGTCTTCTTTCAACTCTTTCCAGGTTCCTTAAACACGAAAAGATCGTCGATCCCATTTCCGATTCTTTCCAGGCTCGTAAAAATTGACATTGTGTAAAGAAACCTCATGGAGTCCTCTTTAAACTCTTTTTAGGCTCCCTAAATACGAAAAGATTGTTGAGCGATATTGTCTTCTTCACACTCGTTAAAGCATTTGAAGAGTCGTCCTTCCGATGGTAAGTTATCTCTTTTTCGGTTCGAATGGACTATTTATGAAAAAGGAGACACTCCAGCCAACCATGACTGGAAGAGTTCCCTAAGGTATGATTTTACACTTTTTCAGGCCTTGGGGACTAAATCATACGAAAAAAAGACCCTTTGGAGTCTTCTTCCGTGGTCATTCATACTCCCTAAACATGAACAATACCAAGTTTTCTTTCATCGAACTCGTTAAATTAAACATTGAGAGACCCGTTTTGGGAATGAACCCCTCCTCTCTCAGGTTCGTAAAACATATGAGTTTGGACTTGTATTCAGACAAGCTATACCGAGTGTGTTAGCACTAGAATCGAACCAAAGTTTGTGGAAGGGCTTGCTCCCAGGTAATAGCAGAACCACTTTTGAAAAGAGAACTGGCCTTCTGCTCTTCCAAGAGGGATCTCTCACCAAATGTCAACAATGCCAAATATATATACAAATGAAACTATAAATTGTTTATAGAATTGGTTGAAACAAAACCTAGAACCATTGGGTGATGGAGTCAAGATATACAACAAAAATAATCAGAACTTAAATGAAAATGATTTCAACACAGGGGCAAGGTAGCCACTTGATCACAGTCGATTTATAATTGTCAGGTGGAAAGAAGGAACATGAACAGACCATCAACACAGAGCATTGTAAGAAATGAATTCTGTATTAACTTTAGAAGAAACTTTGGTGAATACCTGAAACAACAGACGAAGAATAGCAAGTATGAATTTCGAGCTGTTATACCCTAAGTCTCAGATATGAAAGAAAACAAAATGGAAAGGAAAACTAGAATAACATTCACATAAGAAAGGAAATAACATACTGTAAGTGTGAACGACACATGAATCCCTATATGAAAAATGTCGATCTCGGCTCTGCAAGTATATTAAAATTCTCTTGAGAAAACACACACAACAAAATTACAATGGTTTCAACCCCTTATCCTTCATCAGGAGGTATCTTTATAGTAGTAGGATTTCCCAGAATGATATCTGGGAATCAAAATTCGTTACAACAGAAGGACATCTTCTAACAAACTCTTAGGTGGCATATTGTATGTGATTTGTATGAAACGGCCAGACAATGAAATGTGGAACGTGGGAAGAAAAAGGCACGAGAGCAACCCATACTTCCGTCTGGTGGGTGATGAATGTACAAACCCCTTTGAGAGAAACAACCATTAGATGGGTGTGCAACACTGGGAAAATCCCTCGTGTACTATCATCGTTACTTCTATTGGTGTGCTTTGAGTTTGGCTGACCCATATTGGCGGATGATTCTCCATGCATCGGGACCAGGTAGGGGCGCAACAACCATGTCATAAGTTTGTGCCTTGAGCTCCATTGCTTCTGGGTACTAGGCCCTGGGGACCTTGGAGCATGTGGCTTTAAAGTCAAACCATAACTCAAAATCACTGGCCAACTTGTCAAAAATGACCTTCCCCCACAACGCTTGTTGCATATCTCCAAAGTTGTTGTGATCCAATCGGCAGTGCAATAGGCATTCCTTATACTCCTTCTAAGACATTAAAGGACCCATTTCTTCCCAGAAAAAGGGGAAGCCCCTGCTCATTAACGGTCTGAATAGCTTCACGGCCTCTCGGACTTTGTTCTCAGTAACCTCTATTTTGGCCCGTACTTTCCCCATCATCCTGTGTTTGGCTATTGCCTTTATAGATTCAGAGACAACAACGACCCTATTTTGAAGACCGTATATGTTAGTGGCCTTGTCTAACAAGGAGCTCAAGAAGGTTATGGAACTCTCTGTGGTCTCCAAAGTCTTTTTGTTCACTTCAGCAGCTACTACCTGGACTTGTTTCCTAGCTTCTCTCGTAGCAATTTCCAGGTCTTCAATAACATCAAGATAGGGTCAGAACTTGTCAACTTCCATGATGATTTGGTCCCATATCATATGCCTCATGCCTTGCAAGGCACGTTTTCCGATCACCTGTTGTCTCAACTTATCTTTTTGTTGAGTCAGTTCTCGGCACTTCTCTTCGGCCTTTTCTCTAACTTATCTCTCTTTGACTCTTTCCTTTTCCAATTCCTCGACCTGCTGCTTCAGTTTAATGAGCTCGGTATCCTTTAGGCCTATCTGGGACATTGCTTTGGAGAGGGAGCTAGTGTGTACTTCTCCAGTCATACATGTGGACTGAATTGCCTTCTCTGTGTTCTTGCTTTGAAGCTCACTTTCCTTCATTGCTAATCTAGCTTTTAACTCTGCTTCGCTATTCCTCGGGAGATGGATATCTGCTTCCCACTGCCTCCCATTTTCTTCAAGCTTCAGTAGCTTAGCCTTGCAATCAGTAAGCTCATAATTCAATGCCTCATTCTCCCTTTCTAAGTCATCCAATTCATCTGCTTGAGCGAGCTGGGTGTCGGGGATTTTTAACTTCTTTTTCAAAGTCTGGATCTCTTTATCTCTGTCATCGAGTAGTTTCTGAACCAAACTCCCTTTTTGCTTAGATCCCTCCATTTGTATAGATTCCTTCTGTAAGTTGTTGATTTGGGCTTTAAGTGCTTTATTATCCACTCTCGACTTTCTTAAAAGATTCAAAGTTTTCGCTTTACTCTCCTCCAACTTGGACAACTGTATGGTAGCTTTAATTAGTCTAGTATTCAGTATATCCCCAGTCTCTTTGTTCAGGTGTATCATGTCGGAAGTGGGAACCTTTGAGAAGCTCACATTGACCTCAAACACCTTGTTCCCCACTACCAAGGCTAAGCTAAGGGTATCAGTGGCATGATCCCTTACCGTTTTTAGTGCCACATTGGGCCAAGGCAACCGCGAGGCTTCGCTGTATAGTTTTGTTGTCTCCTCGAAGGTTTTATCATCCCTATCTTGGTAATACCTCAGCCATTCTTCTTTGGATGCATGCTTGCTCAGAGTCTATCCGTCAAATACATACTCTTGTATTTGCAATTTGGTCGCCTCGGGCTCCATCTGTTGATGTACCTTTATTAAATTATTCTTCTTTGCCTGTCCCTTTTTAGTCTGCACCAATTGTTGTTCAGGTTCCACTTTCTATTTCTTTGGCGTTCTTGCAGTATCCACTTATTCAGTGTCCATGGGCTCTGGACTCCCTATTTTTATTGAACTTGCCGAATAGCTGATCAATGATGAGTATCCCCCTGTAATCGCAACTATTGTAGTCAACTCTTTTTGGGGAGAAACTACCCCTGGAAGCTATGAGCCAGTGTCCTACTCGGCACTCATATCCATTGGGGTAGGATTAGGGAAATCATCCCAATTCACCTTTTCTCTGAGTCCAGGTACCTCCGTGTGCTCAAAGGGCCGGCATTTGTGAGTTGTTCTTCTCTTGGAGATCACTTGTTGAGGATCCTAGTTTATTGCTTTCCCTAGGGTAAATTCCATGCCTCTGAGTAGGTTGGAGACCAGGGGCAATGTATCCCTGCTTTTGACTATGTATGGTCCTAATTTACAAGGAAAAATCAAATTTGAACTCTTCTTGAAATTCAAGAAGTGTTCCTCTTTGACAATAAGTTTTTGCCGGATTAATTCTAGGAAGAAAATCCTGGGGGTTAGGAAAGCTGGCAAGATGTAGGGTGAATGTATGAAGCCATACAACCTTATAGTTGTTCCAAATTCTGAGAGGAACTAGTCCCCTATCTTCTTGATTTTTGACAATTGTAGCATCTGCCTCATCTCAGGAAACACCCTAGGCAGCCTCTCCTGAAAGAAAACTTCATATATTTCGGCCATTAACTGGTCCATGAATTTACAATAATCTATGGCCATCTCAGTAGTTATCGGCAATTCTGGTACCTATAGGTCCCCCTCATTATAGGATATGAAGATCCTCAGCAAAAAGGACTGGCACCTGAACATTCTGGCATCGTGGAAGTTTGCTAACTGAGAATGGATGTTCTCGGCCAAGAACTCATCAAACTTAAGGCAACAAGACTAACCTAACTATCCAGGAAATTTAGGTTCAATCAGGAAAGTACTTAGGACGAGCAAAAGACTCAACAATGGATCTGGGATGTATGCATCAGTATCTAGACCTAGGGATTGGCTGGACAGGGATAAACATCACTGAGTTTCTTCATTGAACTAGCTGAGATCAATAGGGTAAGATAGGTCAATGGATTCACCATCAAGTTTAGAACAGGCCTTCAGGAAGGTTTCTTTACTTTCATTTGTGGACTCTCTAAAACAGTGTATAATATCTTCTTCTCGATAGTCTTGGAATATATGGATGAATTCTTTTGGGATATCTAGGGCTTTGTGGATGACAGAGGCTTGAACTGAGAAAAGGATTTTAGACTTAGACTTATTCATAATAACTCCTTCGATGACAGAGAAATTGTTTGTGCACCACTTGATAAATCCAGGTCATTAGGGGGTTTGGTTGATAAGGAAGAAATTAAAGAAATATTTAAAAACACCCCAGGTATCTATACCCTGGTTCTTAATATCTTCCAATTTACCCCTGGCAGTTTTGATAGTTTCTCCCATCAGGATGGTATCAAAAACTTCAGTGTTTGTATCTAACAGGTTTTCTTCCATCCTCCAACCTGCGGCCTCAAGTTCTATATCATCTCTCACCCCCACCGCCTCCATTGAGTCAATTTTTAGATAATACTGAGGGAGTATCAAGGGCCTACCTTGTTCTATAGCATGATCTCCTGGCTGGTCCGGGCTGGCGCTCTAGATGTGGTTGGATATTTGACTGCTTCGAGGTTTCAGAAAAAACAAATCTTTGCAACTTTGTGTGGGCCTCTTTATAGATTTTTACACAATATAACATTTTCACATCTCCCGAGCCGCACGCACCGTAGATTTACCCTTTGTGATCTAAAACCGTAGATCTATGGGGTTCTCAATGACACACCTATTCTTACTCCGTGTGTATGCAGCCTAACCATTGATCAAGATCGAATTCCTTCACGACCGTCGATCTGAGCGGACCCCACCCCTCTTCACATAGTGAGTTTTTGTTTCCTCCCGTGCTACTCTAGATTGTGAAATGACTTATAACTGTCGATCTGCTTCTGCCTACACAAGCACCGTTGATCAAAATGGCCTGTACCACTTTTTGCAATCCGTATTTGCATCTTCCTCCTTATAAGTTTGGGATGCGAAATGGCTCTCAACCGTAGATCTTTTTGGGCTCCAATCTTGATCATTGGATGCATCTGAGCTTTAAACAATTTCGCAAAACTGAAAAGCATCTCTCAGTCGGGCAAGTTCATCGTGCGAAATGGTTTAACACCGTCAATCTACCGTCTAGACATATTCATCCTTTGATTGAGACTCCTCTTTAATGCCTTCAACATGTCCAACATTTCCTCTTAGCTCTGCTTCCCTGATCCAAAAACTATCTATCTACTTTCAACATCTATCACCAAAGCCTATCCCACCACTGAGCACTATTCTGCGTATGCTATCAACTCCTTCTACGAATACCACACGGCCTTCTCAAAGCTTCTCGACGGGATGAAAGACACAAGTAACACTCATACCCAAAATTTAATTGAGTTTTAACAACTTGCTCCATGAGGGATGTTACCCTCCCAGTGAGGTAGCAAAGAACCCCCTGTAGACCAAGTGCTGAAACAATTGAAAACTTCCTATTATCTAACTGCCTGAAAGAAAAACTGACTTTAAAAGAATGGTTACCTCTTCTGATCTTAGGGCCTTCTCCGTGGGCTTCAAATATTCTGACTCACCACCTGTACTAATTAAAACATAAAATGTATTTACACTATGATACATGGGTACTAGTCCCTTCATTCCAAGTAATGCTTCAGGAACCTCCCATTCACTGTGCCCCCTTCATACTACGACCCATCTGGATACTGTAAAATGAAGGCATTGTTTCCTTTGTGCGCAGCAATAAGATATGGACCTACCCATAAATGGTCGAACTTCTCGTGCTTCACTTTATCTTCATGGGGGGCATCCCATTTTAGCACTAAGTCATCGACTTGGAAAACATTTTCCTTTATTCATCTGTTGAAGGTATTCTTCATCTTCTCCTGGTGTATTTGGACCTTATCATAAGCCTTGTCCCTCACTTCATTAAGCTCAATGATCTGGTTGATCCTTCTTTCAATGGGATTTGTATTTTCCAACGCTCCCGCAATAATTTCATGACTGGGACACCCAGAGAGGCAGGGAAAACTACCTCATCTCCATATACTAACTGGAAAGGTGACATACCAATGGCCCTTTTGGTGTTGATTCTGTTGGCCCACAAGGCATATTTCAATTTGGTGTGCCAATATTTCTTGTTATCTTCTAATAGCTTCTTAATAATCCTCACAAGGCTCTTGTTAGAAGATTCAGCCAATCCGTTCCCCTGTGGGTAATAAGACGTAGACTGATTCAGGATTATATGGTATTTATGGAAAAAATTGATCATCTTTCTAGATTTAAATGCAGGGGCATTGTCAGTCACAATTCGCCTCAGGAAGCTGAACCTTGCCAGAATATTGTTTTGTATGAAATCCATTATCACTTCTTTTGTATCCCTCCTGGAGGGTATGGCCTTGATCCACTTTGTGAAGTAATCAGTGGCAGTTAGAATCCACTTTTGCTGTCTGGAGGATTTTGGATTTATCTCACTGATGAATTCTAACCCCCATTGTTGGAACGGAGCCTCCACAGATATAGGGCTGAGGGGGAGAGACACCACCTTGCTTTTTCCTTCAAAAATATGACACTGGTGACACTTTGTTGCTTCCTTATAAACATCTCAGAACAACAAAGGCCAATAAAATCCCACCCTCAGAATTTTGTTTGCGGTGACTTTCGAGGAATGATGTCCACCACAATCTCCTTCATGAAACTCCTTTGCCATGCGTCGGGCTTCATCCTCTAGGAGACAATTCAGCAATATCCCCCCGGGGTCTTTCTAGTAGAGGTATTGTTCTATGATGCAAAATTTTGTAGCTTTTAGTTTTATGGATCTAGCTCGAGTTTTGCTTAGACCAGAAGGGGGTTGTAAATTCTGCAATACAAAAACAATGTTAGCATACCAAGGGGATGCGGAGAAAGCAGGCTCCACCTGCACCTCGGCTTCTTCTGGACCAAACTGACAAGCAAGAAAATTCAGCTGCAGAGAGTCACAATGGGATTCCGTTATCATGTTAGCCAATCCCTACCCTTTGACCAACTTTGTGGGCTTGAATTCTATGTCATATTCTAGGAGCACTACAACCCACTTGGCTCTCTTTCCTTCCGAGTCAGGCTGTGTAAGTATGCTCTTCACCACACTACATGGTACAAAGGCGATGATGTGGGAATGGAGGAGATAGATTCTGAAATCCTTCAAGGCTTTAACCAAGGTGTATGATTTTTTTTCCATTATGCTATATCTCAATTCTTCATCTCTCAATATCTTAGTGAAGAACGCTATAGGCTGCTCTTCACCCGAATCATTCTTTTGTAGAAAAACTGCCGCTACGGTGTGTTCTGAAGCATAAGAGAATACCAAAAAATATTTTTCAAGGTTTGGGATGATCAATACAGGAGCTTCTAAGATGGCTTGTTTTATACCTTTGAAATATTTCTTGGCTCCGACCGTCCACTTAATTTCATGATCCTTCCTTAGCATGTCGGTAATGTCCATCAGCATTTCGGCAAAGCTAGGGATGAATCTTCTCAAGAAGTTGACTTGACCGAGGAAGGATTGGATTTATTTCTTGCTCCTTGGTTCTTCAACCTTCAATATGCCCTTTACCCTGTCTGGATTGATCCTAATCCCTTCCTTTGAGATAATGTGTCTGAGCAATTTTTCTTCTTCCAGATCCAAGTTCGACTTTCTGGGATTCAAGCAAATGCCATACTTCCTGCATTTAATGAAAACTCTTTCCAAGTGTCTAATATAATATTTAGCCCACCTGGAGTACACCGTAATGTCGTCCATGTATATCACCACAAATTTTTCTTTCTCTTCAAAAGCGATATCCATGGCATGTTGGAAAGTTGCCCCAACATTCATTAACCCAAATGGCATCTTTGCATACATGAAGGTACCCCAAGGTGTGGTGAAAGCAGTTTTTTATTGGTCTTTAGGAAAAACCTTCACCTGGTTGTACCCAGAAAACCCATTTATAGTGGATATCCTCTCTGAGCCCACCACCCTCTGAAGGATCTGGTCCATTTTAGGCAAAGGGTAATTATCTTTCAAAGAGACCTTGTTCAAATTCCTGAAATCCATGCATAGTTGTATCTCCCCATTCTTTTTTCAGACAGGAACCAAATTGGCCACCCACTTGGAAAACCTTAGAGTCACTATTATCTTCGCATCGAACAACCTTTTCACTTCTTTTTCAATGATGGGCACTAACTTCGGATTGATCCTCCAGAGCTTTTGCCTAAAATGTTTTTCTCCGGGTTTTATCGGAATGGTGTGATGGATGATGGAAGTGTCATACTCTTTGGTGTCTTCATAACTCCATGCAAACACATCCGTGTACTTCTTCATCAATTTCACATACCCATATTTTTATTCAGTAGGTAACTTCTTATACAATTTTATAATCTTTGGATCCTCTTTAGTGCTAATATTTATATCTTTGAAGGCATCTGTGGCGAGCTCGACCTTAGGCACTTTGGCTACATAATTTTGGTCAAAAAGAGACTCTAAAGGGATTAGGCTGCTAGCGATATGATTGCTTTTCAACTAGACTATATCCTTTCCCCCTAAGGATTCTTTTAGTTTCCCCATACTGATGGCTTCTTCTCCTTCCCATTCAACATCTAGGAGGTTTCCAGGGTCGGAGCCACCCTCATCAATGTGAGTGTTCACAAACTCACCAGAAATCTCCAGAAATATTTTTATCTACATATCGTCTTTGAAGACTTGCCAATATTTAGTGTTATCTAGTATGGAAGGCTTGTTTACAATCTCCACCTTATATTTCTTCTTGCGTGCCACTGGAGCTTCAAATTTTCCTGCTGCAGTCGCCAAAGAGTCTTCCACCACGTTCTCATCTCCGGTAATCACTTGGACTGTATTTTTGGTGAAGAAATTCCTGAACATATCCCACACCTCATTCCAGTAGGCTCTCATTCTTGGATGCTTAGTCTGATAGATATCATTCACTTGATTTACTACGAGCTCTGAGTCCCCAAAAATTTGGACCCTTTTTGCTCCTAAATATTTCAGTGCACGTAGACCCAGCAACAAGGCTTCATATTCCGCTACATTGTTAGAGCATTCAAAAATCAACTTATAAGAGTGAGCTTTGGTATCTTTAACGAGGGAGATAATATACACACCTATGCCAACACCTGCTTTAGACACTGAGCCATCGAAATACATCCTCCATAGTCCTTCATCTTTCTAATTTCCTTCTTCGGTCTCCATCTCATTGGCCTCTTTTTCATCCTTTTGTGGCCCAAGGATTTTCGATTTGCAAGGAGATACATCGCTGAAGAAAATAGAGGACCCCAAGTCTGTGTCGACGGCATAAACGTGATGGATGTCAGGCCGAGCCTGACTTCTCACTACGTAAGGAAACCTCTTCTCACTGTATAACCTTTTACTTTCATTCTAAATAGGAATTCTAGCATAGGTCATGTCCATTTGCAAGCTGCCTTTCAACTTCGAAGTCCAAGATCTCGACAACAGAATACCAAACTTGGGGGGAATGTTAGCCATGACGACATCCATGACCACAATTTTAGAGGGGAGCTTATTTAAAGAAACCACCATGTCTTTGATCAATTCCAGACATTTAACCCTTTTAGAATCAAAGGAATACATGTCTTTGTAAGGCCTAGTAATATCCAACCCCATGCTTTCCACCACTCCTTTTGGCATGAGGTTGTGCGAAGCTCCTGAATCTAGCATGGCATTGTGTAACACCATATCATGCACGTTCAAGCTCATGTAATAGGGGGGTACCTCCTCGTCCTCGCTATCCACATTGTCAATCTTAGACCCTAGAACAATAGTAGGATTGTCTTCAGTTAGCTCTAAGATATCAGGGTGATCTTCCCTTTGATTCACAATCATCTATGTGATAGTGTCTATGTACTCCTAATTCCTCAACAATTCATTAAAAGGAATCAATAGCTTCAGCTTAACTAGCTTTTTTTGGAGGTTAAACGTGGGGAAGGCTTTTCTTGGTTCGACAGGTGCCACCGGTTCCAACCTTATCACATTACTTCTCTCTTTTTCCACTTCTATAGGTGCCATCGGCCCTTTTTGTCTGTCATTTTCTCTCTCAGGACCGGTATGACTACTAGAAGGCTAGTCTGGGTTTAACCCTCCTTTATGTATAGCAGCGTCACCAGCAGAGTCACCACCTTTCTTCTGTATGGCAACATCCCTATTTCTCAACTTGATCTTCCTGATTTCATCTATAGCATGCATATATCCTTAATGATATTGCTCTAATTCCTCAGTCAGGGTCTTTCCATCCACCTGAGTGAACATATCATGTTCCTCTTCTGTCAAGTAAATCTTAGAGTCTAGGTCGCCGAAATGATGGATATGATCTTCGACGGATTCAGCTTCATCTTCTGCAGCCACATCGTTTTCAGGGAAAGAAGGTCTGTTTGGCTGCTCTTCTGGGTTTCTTAGGTTCCTCACATCCCTTGGTCTATTTGGTTGGAGCGGGGGAGGGACTTGACGCCTAAAATTGGGATTCCCTATTTGAGGTTCGTTCTGCTCCCGGTTTGTCGGTCTGGCCTCTACCGTCAGCCTGTCCATCAACTTTTCCATGGTTTTGAGCATCATCTCAAATTTTATATCACTGTATGAAGAGGTAGAAGTAGAGGGGTGTGATTCTTCTCTACCCTTCCTCCTGTCGATATCCGCCCTTTGTTTAATTTTCCCACATGCCATCATATTGGCCTCTACTTCTAGGGCGTCAGTGAACATGACCGAGAGGGTGTTGGACTTTCTTTCTCTTAATAGCAAAGAAAAATTGTTGTCAAAGGCGTCTGTATAATGAAGCTTAGTCACCTCGGGTGAAGGTTTGATATCAGCAGGTGTCAAGTTGTAGACCCACATAAAGCGGCTAGAAAATTCATGGACAGATTCAAACCCTCCTTTCTTGATATTATTATATTGAGACAAAACCTACAATTGGATCTGCTTGCCGTCCCATCTTTCCAAAAATATGGTCTGACAGACAATGAAGCTGCAGATAGACCTACATGGAAAATATTTCTACCATTTCTTGGCTTCCCCAGACAAACTCTAAGAGAATAACCGCATCTTGACATCTTCATCGTCTACCTCTTACAGGTCAATAAAGTCATCAAACTTATCCACATGGTACCTTGCTGAAACATTTCCCTCCCCATCATAGAGTGCGATCCTTTGGGAATAATTCATGGCGAGGTCATGCAGGACCAGAGGTAGGGCTAACGGGACGAATCTAGCAGCAGCCATCAGGGCGGGTCAGCTAGGAACGGATAGGGGATTGGGAAACTGGGTGTTTTGAAAGACAGAGGATATTTCTTCAGCTTTTGGTGGGGTTTTTAGGTCCAGCCACAAAGAATCAAGCAGATAGGATTGTAGCGTATTAGGGTCTACCCCAGCTTTTCTCAGGTCAGATTCAAACTTAGATTTGGTTAGCATTCTTTCAGCCCTAACCCCCCAATTGGGTTCAGCTAATCCGTACAAGGCCTGAGATGATGAAGTATCAAACAATGGAGAACCTGATTTCTCTTTATTTCTATTTTTAAGTATCTTTTCTGGATTATACACACTGAGTAAAGTTTCAGTATCAGAGTTACCTCTCATGTGGATCTTTCTGGGAGCTAGGATATCTAGTGCGATACTGGTCGAAGCAGGTTTGGAGTTTCCAGGACAAACGTACCACCTTCTAGCAACCTTAGAAATTTCTGTCTATCCCCAGAAATATTGTTCTTTATGATCACCGATTGCCTCAATGGAATCGCCTTCCAGAATCTTTCAGTGGAGTCGCCAGGGCAAATGATACAACCCTTTTCACATGTAAGAATATTTGTTTGCCCACAGAAAGTATTTATCCTTTGAATCTTTGTCGTTCTTCCCAGGGATGATATTTAATCTCATCCCCAGCAATGACGCCAGTTTGTTAGCACTGTAATCAAACCAAAGGTTGCGGAAGGGATCGCTCCCAGGTAACAATAGAACCACTTTTGAAGAGAGAACTGGCCTTCTGCTCTTTCGAGAGGGATCTCTCACCAAATGTCAACAATGCCAGATATATATACAAATGAAACTATAAATTATTTGTAGAATTGGTTGAAACAAAACCCAAAACATAGAACCATTGGGAGATGGAGTCAAGATATACAACAAAAATAATTAGAACTTAAATGCAAATGATTTCAAAACAGGGGAAAGGTAGCCACTTGATCACAGTTGATTTATAATTGTCTGGTTGAAAGGAGGAACATGAACAGACCATCAACATAGAGAATTGTAAGAAATGAATTCTGTAATAACTTTAGAAGAAACTTTGGTGAATACCTGAAACAATAGACGGAGCATAGAAAGTATGAATTTCGATTTGTTATACCATAAGTCTCAGATATGAAAGAAAACAAAATGGAAAGGAAAACTGGAATAACATTCACATAAGAAAGGAAATAATAGACTGTAAGTGCGAACGACACATGAATCCCTCTATGAAACGCCGAACTTGGCTTTGCAATTATATTAAAATTCTCTTGAAAAAACACACACAACAAAATTACAATGGTTTCAACCCCTTCTCCTTCTTCAAGACGTATCTTTATAGTAGTATGATTTCCCAGACCGATATCTGGGAATCAAAATTCATTACAATAGAAGGACATCTTCTAACAGCCTCTTAGGTGGCATATTGGATGCGACTTGTATGAAATGGCCAAACAATGAAATGTGGAACGCGGGAAGAAAAAGGCACGAGATCATTCCATACTTCCATCTAGTGGGTGATGACTATACAAACCCCGTTGAGAGAAACGACCATTAGGACGGGCCTGCAACACCGGGAAAATATCTCGTGTACTATCATCATTACTTTTACTGGTGTGCTTTGAGTTTGGTTGACCCATATTGGTGGATAATTCTCCGTGCATCGGGACCAGGTAGGGGCACAACAACCATGTCGTAAGCTTGCACCTTGAGCTCCATTGCTTCTGGGTACGAGGCCCTGGGGACCTTGGAGCATGTGGCTTTAAATTCAAACCATAACTCAAAATCACTGGCCAACTTGTCAAGAATGACCTTCCCTGACAATGCTTGTTGCATATCTCCAAATTTGCTATGATCCAATCGGCAGTGCACTAGGCATTCATTATACTCCTTTTGAGACATTAAAGGACACATTTCTTTCTAGAAAAAGGGGAACCTCCTGCTCCTTAATGGTCTGAACAGCTTCACGACCTCTCGGACTTTGTGCTCAGTAACCTCTATTTTGGCCCGTACTGTCTCCATCATCCTGTGTTTGGCTATTGCCTTTCTAGCTTCAGAGACAACAGTGACCCTGTTTTGAAGACCGTATCTGTTAATGGCCTCATCTAACAAGGAGCTCAAGAAGATTATGGCACCTTCTGCAGTCTCCAAAGGCCTTTTGTTCACTTCATCCGCTACTACCTGGACTTGTTTCCTGGCTTCTCTCATAGCAATTTCTAGGTCTTCAATAACATCGAGATAGGGTCAAAACTTGTCGGCTTCCATGATGACCTGGTCCCATATCAGATGCCTCATGCCTTGCAAGGAAAGCTTGTCGATCACCTATTGGCTCAACTTATCATTTTGTTGATTCAGTTCTCGGCACTTCTCTTTGAGCTTTTCTCTACCTTGTTTCTCTTTGACTCTTTCCTTTTCCAATTCCTCGACCTGCTGCTTCATTTTAATGAGCTCAGTATCCTTTAGGCCTATCTGGGACATTTCTTTGGATAGGGAGTTAGTGTCTACTTCTCCAGTCGTACCAGTGGACTGAATTGCCTTCTCTGTGTTCCTGCTTTCAAGCTCATTTTTTGATCCAGGAGGATCCAAGAAGGCAAAAAAATTTAAAGTACTCCAATCTTAGCGAAACCAACACCAGATCGAAGGGCTCGTTGAGACGATTCCAATGGCATTCGTTTCACCTCAAAAAGATTCCATATGAGAAATTTATCGCGTTCTGTTGTATTGATAAAACAGGCAAATTTGGCAAAATGGGGGTGCCACGTGGAACCACTGGTAGGGTGACACGTGGCATCTATACAATATGATTGAGGTGACATGGAATGTACGTACGAACCAATGGAGATTGAACACGTGGCAGTATGGGAAGTGACTTGGCGGTTGACTGGACGCCAACTGGGCATGAGGTGGACCAATCCCAGGCCGCCATGTGGCAGCACGAGATTGGCCAATAAATCTAATACAAAATTATGGCCTCCACGGGGTTCGACCCCGTGACCTCTGCAAATAATGCTAAGCGCCTTCGCCACTCGGGCTAGGTGTGGTTCTTGGTATGTGTGGTTAGGTTCTTATATTTAAACTTGAGGAAGTTTATATTGGCGCAAAAAGGGGCTGGGGCAAGCCCCGACCCATGGTTTTCAACACGACAAGGTACCAATCCCATGGGGAGTTTGTTACAACTTTGACCCACAAAAATCACGTTGGAGTGGACGAACCACGTGATATCAACTCTCAGATAGGGTAACACACATGGTCACATGTTTTATAACAAATTTTCAAATGGATTACATGCCACCTAATATATGTGTATTTATAACCATAGGGTTGGAGTGCCACCACATATTGCATAACAAACTTTGGGTTAAAGTTTTAAAGGTGGGTTTGTATGGTTATTATTATAATATGGTTTTAACCATATTAAAAGCCAACAAAATGGTATGCCATTATGGGTAGGTTATAACAAGGGCTAGTATGCTATAGTTGGTAAATTTCCAACTAAAAACTTTTAATAAAAAGCCCAACCACATGAGAACCAACTTAGGAGTTGTAACTCCATGCCCATTGAGGAAAATTTGTTGTAACCAAAGAGAACATGAGGAAAATGTGAAGAGGGGAAAGCCAAACTATATAAACCCCCTTGATTTCCATTTCCAAGCATGCTTTGGAGTGGAGACTTTGTAGCTAAAGGAGAGAAAGGAGATTGTGTAGCTCTGCAGGAGGAAGCTACAAGTGTTTATACTCATTTTCCACTGTCTTCAGGCTTCAGAGTTGCTGGAAGCAGTCTTGTTGTGTTTTTGGCAGTGGTTCTCTTCCTGACCATTGTCACCAAGGTATCATTGTATCATTGCCATGTATTTTGCCTTATGCTGAGATTATAGATCGGCCCTCCTATTGAGAAGCAGGCCTGGAGACATAGTCCATCCTGGACGAACTCCATTATTAACTTGTTGTTTTATTGTGCATATTGTCTATGTTGTTTGGTTCTCTTCTTATGGATTTCTGAGCTTCATTAATGCTCTTTATGCAATTCATGTTAACGTCATAGAGTAGCAAAGATCTTGTTTCCAGATCATTTTCCTTCATTGCTAGTCTAGATTTTAACTGGGCTTCGCTATTCCTCGGGAGCTAGATATCTGCTTCCCACTGCCTCCCCTTTTCTTCAAACTTCAGTAGCTTATCCTTGCAATCAGAAAGCTCAGAATTCAATGCCTCTTTCTCCCTTTTGAAGTCATCCAATTCATCCACTTGAGCAAGCTGGGTGTCAAGGATTTTTAACTTCTTTTTCAAAGTCTGGATCTCTTTATCTCTGTCATCGAGCAGTTTCTGAACCAAACTCCCTTTCTGCGCATATCCCTCCATTTTTATAGCTTCCTTTTTTATGTTGTTGATTTGGTCTTTAAGTGCTTTATTCTCCACTCTTGACTTTCTTAAAAGATTCAAAGTTTTTGCTTTACTCTCCTCCAACTTGGACAACTGTATGGTAACTTTAAGCAGTCTGGTATTCAGTATATCTCCATTTTCTTTGTTCAGGTGTATGATGTCATAAGTGGGAAACTTTGAGAGGCTCACATTGACCTCAAACATTGTCACGTCCCCAACCCTCACACCGAGCAAGAGGACGCGACTAACACCACATAAACAAATGGGAAAACAGCCCATGATCATGAACAGGCATCAATGCTAAATTAAAAGCTTAAACATAATACATAACAGGATGCATAATCTCTCAGCAACACTGCCACCCCTCAGCAACACTGCCACCCCCAAGCTGGGCATGATTCCTCAAGGAATAAGGGTCAGTGCTTGCTTACACATAGCCAAGGTTTGCCAACACAAATCCAAACCCACATCATAGGGTTCACCAGGTTGTCAAGGAGATGGGATAGGCTAAATTCCAAACTGGTGGCCTCAACACTAGTCTTCTCATGCATACCCAGCCTCTAATCCCACTCTCAATAGTCCGTAGACCATCCACTGCATACCGCAGCAAACAATTCACTCACGGCTCGGTGATGAAGGCAAAGACAACCAGGGACAGTCCCAAACAAAAGAGGAAACACAACTCAAGTCCTCAACACAAATCAGAGTTGTTCTTGGCCCTAGCATGGCCAAAACAACTCAACAGCAACCCAACTTCACAATGAAAACTATGGAAACTTCACACAGTCCCAACATAGAGGAGAAGCCAAACTCCCAGCGCAGACAAGGGAAAATTAACCAATGGATGTGGCAATCAACATCCAACCGCCCATAGCACCAATTACTCAATGCAGACACTGAAGGAATTACACAGGTAGAAAAGGGAGAGAACAACTCTCAGCCTGTGCACAAAGGAGGAAGACGCAGCCCAGGAAAAACATGGAAGGAAAACACATGCACAGTCCGAAAATGGGAGAAGAATTCAGACTCCTTAGCACTGACAGAGGAAAACACAAACGCAAACCGCAATAGACAACATACATGGACACAATTGGCAAGGAGACATATACATACCACCGAAACCGGTATGGAACACACAGCACACAGCTCTGGGCGCGAAATGGCTCCTGCACCTGAAAATCCTGAGTGACAGCCACGATTTCTCTTGCTCCCTACGTGAGGAAAACCAACGCAGAACCCGCAACTTAGCCGATGAGGAAGGGATACAGCCACACCATCCGCAAATCTACAGAGGAGAAACAACATGGGTAAAACCAGGAAAGTCCTGTGCGTGAGGAGAAACAGCAACAGCTCTACGTCAGGATGAACAACCACAACCATGGAGGAGTCCAGGAGAATGAAGTCATGGAAGAGATTTTCTTCTGCCCCATGCGAGAGAAGAGGAGAGAATCCGTTGGTGGAGTGGGCACGTGGGAAAGGATGGACAGTCCTGCCACACCCACCACCACTCAGCATTAACTGCCCCAACTAACAAAACAAGACATTAAAGAAGTTGGGTGAGACAAGGGAAGATGGCAAATCAAACAAGGTGGTAACACATAGATTCCCCCCCCCCCGTAGACCAAGGTTTGACATCCCCCACCCTTATCCTTTGGAATCATGCCCCTTTCATTTAATGTTGCACTGTTGTAGCTGGTTGTGGTTTATTTTATTTGATGTGCATGTTTACATGATGCCGAATTATAATGTGCCGAATAGCATGATATACCATCGACAACTATCCCCATTACCAAAACATACACAACCAAATCAATGGTGGGGATTTTTCCTTTAGCTCCTCACCACAATTAATTATATTATATACATCATGCAAACAGGGTCAAAACTGGGGTGTTACATTCCCCTCCCCCTTGGAATAACATCGTCCTCAGTGTTCCAATACATAGGAATACATATACAATATATATACAATTGCACATCAAAATTTCAAAGTTTTGCAGATCTGTCCCACGTTCAATTATTTACTTTGAACGTTCAAGACCAAGCCCCTCAGCTTCCATGAACTTCTCCTGCTGGTTATCATCTCTCAGCTTATCCTAAAGTCTAGGAACTTTGCGGCTATTGCCCTCTTCATGTTCCCTCATTGGGCAGTCCCGGCATAAATGATGTCCTCCGCATTCCCAGCATTTCACTGGCTGCTTCATCTTTACATGCTCAATTTCCTTTGAGTCTTCATGCCTGGACCGTTTCTTATCAGGTCGCTTGGACGAATGTCCCATCGCTGATCCACCTTCCTCTCCTTTGCCGATTGCTCCCAGAAGGTTTTTCACCTCCCTTTGCAAACCAATAGAGTCTTGCAAAATCTGGTGGTTCATTTCATTCTGCCTCTTCTGTATCTTGAGCATCTCCCCAATATTTTCTTGGGTCTTGGAAATCATTTGAAGGAGACTTCCAGCTAAGTCCAACAACTTTTGATCTACTACCATGATCAATGTGCACCACTAGGTATCACTTTCCTCACCTGTGAAATGCACCATTGAAATTCTGTCAAACCAAGCATAATATAGACATCAAAATTAGTCAATTAATTTCCCAATTGGCATGACAATCCAAGTCTCATCAAGGAGACTTTCATATTTTTCATGCCTTCCCAACAGGCACACGAGCTCATTCATGTCCATTCTTGGGCAGGGAATTAACTATTCCAGCATTCATAATTTACTTTAAGCAAATATACACATTCCATTTTCATTCATACATGCATTCAACAATCTTTTGTTTTTACAATGCATAAGGTTTTCCCCCTTAAAAGGGCAAGAGAGAGCAGCAAGAGTTTTCCCCCCTCTTTGTTTAGTTCCATCCTGGAACCCACACCACCGCTGTGGCTTTTCATGCTCTCAACCTCTTTCACTTCACTGTGAATGCTAGACCAATCTTGGTCATGACACTTAGTGTATTCGGTCTATTCCAGACCTATAAACCATGGAGTCTCTCCACATGGTTTGTCTCAACTACTAGGAACCTCCCGGTCTCACTAGCACCTTTTTCATTTCCACTCATTCTGAGCTTTCCAGGACAGTCACATGTCCACATGCACCCCTAGGATGCTCTCATAGTCCTCGCTTCCAGCGATACCTATATCCAAACATTGAAT
>LPNX010519237.1:180910-220343 GCA_001517045.1 Pseudotsuga menziesii
GGTAGTCAAGCCAACACTGTAACATTTCCACAATTTTCACAACATCAAAAATTACACAGTCAAGCCAACCTTTAGTTGGGTTTATTAGACCGTCAACCAATCACCTGCACTTATATCAATAATGAAACATACACTTATACCAATAGTAACACACATATCATCATACACTTATATCAACAATAACCCTTACTCCGCAACCCCTCACATCAACCTTTTACCTTTTACCTTTACCTTTAGGGTGCAACACCCCACTACATCTATTTAGCCTGTCAACACAAGCAATATAAGAAAACTCATCAGTGTTATTGCTCTAAAACCGTAATCATATTTCATATCATTCACTATCAAGTATTGAGACACCAGGAGTGCGTCCACTCCCTAGGGTGTAATCAATATTGAAAACCCTTTCATGACTCGCCATCGGAAAAGTGTGCACTCTTTTCCGGTGTTAGCCATGTAGGCCCTATTCATACTCAAGCAATTGGTCATCGTGGAAATAAAATCAAAACATGTTCTGCCTATGGAATTTTAACAATTTGACATGCATATTCTTAGCAAGGGTCACAGAACACTTATCCATTTGTCGACGCAGTATGCCTTTGTTAAGGAGGAATGGGGGCTCCTTCTCTGAGTTAATAGTCCCTCGGTTTTCCATCCCAACTCCTTTTTCACATTTCATATTCACACATGTCTTACCGACATAATTTATACCATCTCACTCATGTTCCTACCAAACATGTAGTGCAGATGAGACATTTCCAAAATGTCCAATGGTGTTTCACCCGAAATCCATTTCCAAGGGAAAACCTTCCCATGAAGTTTGGATCTTGTAGGCCATCACACATGATCTTCCTGCAATGTGCACCCCTGGCACATTCATCAAATAGCCAAACAGTCAATCATTATCTGATAATACAATCCCAATTGATTGTTCCATAACTAAGCAATGACATTGGTAATCAAATTCAATAGAAATTGCAATTCTGTCTACTACAGAAATTAGTTTGCTTCTAACATAATACGAATACCCACTTACAATGCATCCTCCTGACACAATCTTATGAAAACCAATAGTGATTAGTAGTCATCAGCAATTTCTTAAATCCGAAATTCACAATTCAAATTTAATAACTCATTATGCATACCAACTATTTTTACAACCATGAGACTCTTCTCATAAGGTTTGGCTATTTTACATGGTATATTCTGGCATTGGTCAGGGTCTTACCTCTCACTGCCATGCTCGAAATAATATACCTGAAACCTGAGCTTCAATCATCCAACACAATCTTACGCAAGCCAATAGTGACTAGTAGTTGTCAGCAATTTCTTAAATCCAAAATTCACAATTCAAATTTAACAACCTATTATGCATACCAACTATTTTTACAACCATGAGACTCTTCTCATAAGGTTTGGCTCTTTCACATGGTAGATTCTGGCATTGGTCAGGGTCTTACCTCTCACTGCCATGCTCAAAATAATCTACCTGAAACCTGAGCTTCAATCAACCAAACACTTGGTAGGTCTAGATGCATATAACCTCTTCATTGCTACAACCATCATTGAAGCATTTTCAGAATTTACAAAATTCAAATACTTCCAGCTGTTAGTCACATCAATATTACCAAAACTCATTTATTTCATGCAATCATTATCATATTAACATTTGCAAGGCATAGTCGCATCATTCATGCAATTTAAATGAAATGTTTAGATACTCCTTACTTCACAAGCGTATCATTTGTACCACCTTGCTCTTCCATAGAGAATTCCTGGCAAACAATCGATCATGACTATCCTTTTTATACACTTACAATCCTGCATTCATAACAGCCTTTGAAATGGTTCCTGAATTGTCATCAATCCATCATTTCAGCCATTAGTTATTCATTAATATCACATGCATTCATCTCAATGCATTCATGCAATGCATCACAACATTTGCACCTATACTTATGCAATCAGTCACTCACACCCTTCACATGCATCCATCCAATGCATAACTACAAGATTCATAAAATCTTTTTAATGCATATCCACTCGATGCTACCCTGCATTGATTCAGGAATACTATGAATTCAGACATACCATGCATGGCCTAACCATGACTACTTCATGTAGGATGCATTACTACAATCAAGATCATCAGTACTTACTTTCCTTGGGCTACTAAGCTCAATCAATATATACAGGCATGACACCTTTCTATATTCAAATATCCACATGGTATGAGGTCTCTTACCTTTACCACTCCATGGAATTCGTCATAACCAAACTCTTACCTGCATGGGTCCTACTTACACCCTTGGCATGACCAATTTGGTTGGTCCTTTGCAGGAGATTGCAGAATTTGCTCACCAACTTTTGATTATGGACTTGTTGCCTCATCCCTTTCTTTATAGGGTTGCTGGTCACATTTGTCAGCATCAGCAACATATTCAGCCATGTCCATGTTGTCGTTGGTTTTTCCACTAATTCCAACACCAATGCAATAACTGTCATTAGTGGTTCATTATAAATGTATAATCCTCAATATCCTATGTATGTAAAACATATTCTCATGCATTTCATGCATAAAACTTATAAAATGTAGTTATAATCAACAAGATAGGGTTTAGGGAAACTTCCCTTTTCAAGTCCTTCATCCTTACATGGAACTCCTCTTCCACACAACAGCTGGTTAGCCTTCATAGTCCTTGCTACCTCTGGGCATGTAATTCTCCAGATTTGTCCATTTGATAGCAGCGGTCGTCATTAGCACTTTGCTGCTCCATGCTCAGATTCTAGTGACTTTCCCTTGTTCCTTACTGGATAAGCTTTCCAATGCCTATCCACATGCTTCATTCCAACCTTGGGTGTGAAAACCACACCACTTCTAAGAATGAGGATTTTCACCAAATCTCATCATTTTACACACAACTGCATTTTGGACTGGGTGCCAACTTCAGCCACCTATAAACCCCACTGAAAAACTGCTGAAAAATCCTACTGGAAAACAGTCGAAATCTGCTGGAAAATCCCACTTGAAAATATCAAATTTTCCTCTACAGAATTGGCTCTCATTTCGACTATCAGTCTAACATTTCGGATCTCATTTCGACTATCAGCCCGACCAGAATTGCCTCTCATTTTGACTAATCTTCCAATGTTTCGGCTGTCAAAACAGCTAGCTTCCTCCGCTGTTCATTGGCTGTCAGATACACTAAGTACTACGCATCAGCGATCCGATCTTTTATTTTTTTTCCGACGTGTCGGATCCGTAGTCATCTAGCCAGCTGCAACAGTGGACGTTCAATCCACTTACTTCATCCAACGTCGCTCATCGGCTATCCAATGAACTAAATTTTTTCGACGTTTTCTATACTTTAAAAAAAAAAATCGGAAATCTTTCTCCTTCGGAAATTTTTTCTTTCTTCTACCATCGCATCGGCCGGTCGATCGTCTAACCTTCACCAATGTTTCGGTGATCTTCAGTAGATCTCTGCTGAAACTGCGGCTCCATCTTCAACTAATTTCTCCAAAACTTTCTCTTTTCTTCTGCTGCTGCATCGGCTCCTCAAACAGCTAAATCTTTCTGACGGCTTCCTTACTTAGATGAATTTTTCAACTTTTCCAAATTTTTGTCTTTCTACTTTCTTCCATTGATGGCATCGGAAGTCCTTTCCACTAACAGAGCCGACGTATCGGCTGCTCAAACAGCTAACTTTATCCGCTTGATCTTCTTTTCGTCGGAGAAATAGTCCCTTCGGCAGCCGCAACAATGGAACACGATCCTCGATTTCCTTCTGATCGGTGAACTGATTTTGACCAGCATCAGAAGTCTTTTCTCATCGGCAGGCTAGTGCTTTCGGCTTCCGCAACGGTGGGTGCACGAACCTCTATCTTCTTCCGATTGCTGATGTTTTTGTTACTTAGAATAAATTTTGAACTTTCTTTACAGCATCGACGGTCAGAGGCTTTTCTCGTTGGACGCGTAGTTGTTTAGCCATCCGTAACGGCGGACGCTCGAACAACTATTTTCTTCCGATGGACGTGCAATCGGCTAAGTATCGGCAATCCAAACAACTATCTTTCACCGGTCGCCGATGGTCTTCAACACTTAGACAAATTTTGAAAAATTTGTCTCTTCTTCTTTTACGGAACATAGCATCTGTCGGCGGTCGGAACCATTAAGCACTATTGCATCGGCGTTTTAGTCCCTTTGGTAGCCGCAATGGTGGACTGTCAAAAGCTAAACTCTTCCGCGATGTCAGCGAATCCAACATCTATTTCCTATCGACAGACGCTAAACACTTAGAAAATTTTCAAAATTTTCCCTCCAACTGTCCTCTGTCAGAGGTGCTTCTGTCTAGCTCTTCCGCCACATTGGAAGTCCGTTCCACTAACTCTTCCGCAACATCGGAAGTCCGTTCCACTAAGTGTTCTGATGGCTCAAACACTTAGACAAAAAAATTTCAAAAATTCCTTTCCGCCTGCCCCTCATCGGATGGCCTTTCGACTACACCTTCAGACGTATCAGAGGAGCTTCCCACTTAGCTCTCCAATGACCCGACTGTTCCAACACTTAAGTAAATTTTTGAAGTTTGCTGCCATCAAATTCTAGTCTCAACTGGGCAGGAAGAAATTCTGCTTCTGTCACTACACCTTTGTGGTCCATTCAGGCCCATGCTGAAACATGAGCTCTGATACCATGCTGTCACGTCCCCGGCCCTCACACCGATCAAGAGGATGCGACTAACACCACATAAACAAACGAGCAAACAGCCCATGATCATGAACAGGCATCAATGCTGAAATTAAAAGCTTAAACATAATACATAACAGGATGCATAATCCATCAACATTCAGTGGAAGCAAACATATACAGTCCAGCATTTAACATGTTCATCATACTTCATGAAACAATAGATATTTGCAGAGATGAGACAATCAGGAGTACTTATCTTTTGATGGAGAACTCGTCCCGCAACCAGCTACATCCCTGCAACGTTCCACCCAACCATAGGCCAGTGTGCTCATCAATATCTCAGCAACACTGCCACCCCCGATCTGGGCATGATTCCTCAAGGAATAAGGGTCAATGCTTGCTTACACATAGTCGAGGTTTGCCAAAACATAGCCAAACCCACACCATAGGGTTCACCAGGTTGTCAAGGAGCTGGGATAGGATAAATTCCAAGCTGGTGGCCTCAACACCAGTCTTCTCATGCATACCCAGCCTCTAATCCCACTCTCAACAGTCTGTAGACCACCCACTGCATACCGCAGCAAAAAACCCACTCACGACTCGGTGATGAAGGCAAAGACAACCGGGAACAGTCCCAAAAAAAAGAGGAAACACAGCTCAAGTCCTCAAGACAACTCAGAGTTTTTCTTGGCCCTAGCATGGCCAAAACAACTCAACAGCAACCCAAACCAGGGTACTTCAGCAACCCAACTTCACAGTGAAAACTATGGCAACTTCACACAGTCCCAACATAGAGGAGAATCCAAACTCCCAGTGCAGACAAGGGAAAATTAACCAATGGATGTGGCAATCAACAGCCAACCCAACGTCCAACCGCCCATAGCACCAATTAATCAATGTAGACGCTGAAGGACTTACACAGGTAGAAAAGGGAGAGAACAACTCTCAGCCTGTGCACAAAGGAGGAAGACGCAACCTAGGAAAAACATGGAAGGAACACACATGCACAGTCCGAAAATGGGAGAATAATTTGGACTCCTTAGCACTGACAGAGGAAAACACAAACGCAGACTGCAATAGACAACATACACGGCCACAATTGGCAAGGAGACATATACATACCACCAAAACCGGTATGGAACACATAGCACATAGCTCTGGGCATGAAATGGCTCTTGCACCCAAAAATCCTGAGTGACAGCCATGATTTCTCTTGCTCCCTGCATGAGGAAAACCAACGCAGAACCCACAACTTAGCCAATGAGGAAGGGATACAGCCACACCATTCACAAATCCATATTGGAGAAACGACGTGGGTAAAACCAATAAAGTCCTGTACGTGAGGAGAAACAGCAACGGCTCTGCGTGAGGATGAACAACCACAACCATGGAGGATTCCAAGAGAATGAAGTCGTGGAAGAGATTTTCTTCTGCCCCGCACGAGAGAAGAGGAGAGAATCCACTGGTGGAGTGGGCACGTGGGCAAGGATGGACAGTCCTGCCACACCCACCACCACTCAGCATTAATTGCCCCAACTAACAAAACAATACATTAAAGAAGTTGGCTGAGACAAGGGAAGATGGAAAATCAAACAAGGTGGTAACACATGGATTTTCCCCCCCGTAGACCAAGGTTTGACATCACCCACCCTTATCCTTTGGAATCATGCCCCTTTCATTCAACGTTTCACTGCCGTAGCTGGTTGTGGTTTATTTTATTTGATGTGCGTGTTTACATGATGCCAAATTATAATGTGCCGAATAGCACAATATACCATCGGCAACTATCCCCATTGCCGAAACATACACAACCAAATCGATAGTGGGGCTTTTGCCTTTAGCTCCTCACCACGATTAATTACATTATATACATCATGCAAACAGGGTCAAAACCAAGGTGTTACAGACACCTTGTTCCCCACTTCCAAGGCTAAGCTAAGGGTATCAGTGGCATGATCCCTTATAGTTTTTAGTGCCACATTGGGCTGAGGCAACCGCGAGGCTTTGCTGTATAGTTCTACTGTCTCCTCGAAGGTTTTATCAACCCTTTCTTGGTAAGACCTTAGCCATTATTCTTTGGACACATGCTTTCTTGGAGTCTGTCCATCAAATATATACTCTTGTATTTTCAATTCAATCGCCTAGGGCTCCTCCTGTTTTTGTACCTTTATTAAATTCTTCTTTTTTTCCTATCCCTTTTTAGTCTGCACCAATTGCTATCAGGGTTCAACTTTATGTTTCTTGGGCATGCTGGCAGTGTCCATGGGCTCTGGAATCCCTCTTTTTATTGAACTTTCCAAATAGCTGACCAATGATGAGTATCCCCCTGCAATCGCAACTATTGTAGCCAACTCTTTTTGTGGAGAAACTACCCCTGGCAGCTGCGAGCCAGTGTCCTTCTCGGCGCTGGTATCCATTGGGGTAGGATTAAGGAAATCATCCCAATTCACCTTTTCTCTGAGTCTAGGTGCCTCCGTGTGTTCAAAGGGCCGGTGTTTGTGAGTTGTTCTTCTCTTGGAGATCACCTGGTGAGGATCATAGTTTATTGCTTTCCTGAGGGGAAATTCCATGTCTCTAAGGAGGTTGGAGACCAGGGGAAATGCAGCCCTACTTCTGACTATGTATGGTCCTAATTTCCAAGGAAAAGTCAAATTTGAACTCTTATTGAAGTTCAAGAAGTGTTCCTCTTCAACAATAAGTTTTTTTCCGGATTAATTCCAGGAAGAAAATCCTAGGGGTTAGGAAATCTATCAGGGTGTAGGGAAAATTTACGAAGCCTTACAGCCTTATAGTTGTTCCAAATTATGAGAGGAACTAGTCCCCTATCTTCTTGCTTTTTGACAATTGCAGCATCTGCCTCATCTCAGGAAACACCCTAGGCAGCCTCTCCTGAAAGAAGACTTCATATATTCCGGCCATCAACTGGTTCATGAATTTACAATAATCTGTGGCAATTTCAATAGTGATCACCAATTCTGGTACCTGTAGGTCCTCCTCATTATAGGCTATGAACATCCTCAGCAAAAAGGACTGGAACCTGAACGTTTTGGCGTCGTGGAAGTTCGCTAACTGAGAACAGATGTTCTCGGCCAAGAACTCATCAAACTTAAGGCAACAAGACTGACCTGACTTTCCAGGCAATTCGAGTTCGACCGGGAAAGTACTTAGGACAAACAAAAGACTCAATAATGGCTCTGGGACGTATACGTCGGTATCTAGACCTAGGAACTAACTGGCCAGGTATATAAACCACTAAGTTTCTTTTTTGAACTAGCTGAGGTCAATAGGGTAAGATAGTTCAATGGGTTCACCATCAGGTTTAGAACGGGCCTTTAGGAAGGTTTCTTTACTTTCATCAGTGGACTCTCTAAAATAGCGTATAATTCCTTCTTCTCGATAGTCTTGGGATATATGGATGAATTCATCTGGGATATCCAAGGCTTTGTGGATGACAGAGGCTTGAACTGAGTAGAGGATTTTATACTTAGACTTATTCATAATAACTCATTCGATGACAGAGAAATTGTCTGCACACCACTCGACAAATTCAAGGCATTGGGGGGTTTGGTTGACACGGAAGAAATGAAAGAAATATTTAAAAACACCGCAGGTATCTCTACCCTTGTTCTTAAGATATTCCAATTTTCCCCTGGTGGTTTCGATAGTTTCTCCCATCAAGATGGTATCAAAAACTTCAGCGTTTGTATCTAACAGTTTTTCTTCCATCCTCTGACCTGAGGCCTCAGGTTCTATATCATCTCTCACCCCCACCACCTCCATTGAGTCAATTTTCAGATAATAATGAGGGAGTATCAAGGGCCTACCTTGTTGTATAGCACAGTCTCCTGGCTGGTCAGGCTGGTGCTTTGGATGTGGTTGGATATTTGACAGCTTCGAGGTTTCAGAAAAAACAAATCTTTGCAACTTCATGTGGGCCGCTTTATAGCTTTTTACACAATATAACCTTTGCACATCTCTCGAGTGGCTCACACCATAGATTTACCCTTCATGATCTAAAACCGTAGATCTATGGGGTTCTCAGTGCCACACCTGTTCTTACTCTGTGTGTATGCAGCCTGACCGTTGATCGGGATCGACTTCCTTCACGACCGTCGATCTGAGCAGACCCCTCCCCTCTTCGCGTAGTGAGGTTTTTTTTCCTCCCATGCTACTCCAGATTGCAAAATGAATTATAACCACCGATCTGCTTCTACCTACACAAGCACCATTGATCAAAACGACCCATACTAATTTTCGCAATCCATATTTGCATCTTCCTCCTTGTAAGTTTGGGATGCAAAATGGCTCTCATCCATAGATCTTCTTGGGCTCCAATATTGATCGTTGGATGCATCTGAGCTTTAAACAATTTCGCAAACCTGAAAAGCAGCTCTTGGTCGGGAAGGTTTGTCGTGCGAAATGGTTTGACACCATCGAACTGCCATCTGGCCATCTTTAGCCTTTGATCGAGGCTCCTCTTTAATGCCTTCAACACATCCAACATTTCCTCTTAGCTCCGCTCCCCTGATCCAGAAACTGTCTATCTACTTTCAACATCTATCACCAAAGCCTATCCCACCACTGAGCGCTATTTTGCGTATCCTATCAGCTCCTTCTGCGAATACCACGTGGCCTTCTCAAAGCTTCTCGATGGGCCGAAGGACATGAGTAACATTCATACCCGAAATTTAACTGAGTGTTAACAGATTTTTTGTTACCCTCTTTGAACTCATAAAACCGAAAAGAGGCACTCATCGATCATGATGGGGGAAATGGGAAGGGAATCATTTTGCAAATAAATAGTAGTAGTTTGTCATTACCTTTGAACATGGCACTTGTCTACATATCATGTCAGTCAATTGGGTATTCAGCTGATCTTCGCGATAATCTACTTTCATGATTCATGCCACTCCTTTGATTCTTTTAAAAGAATGCATTGTCCATTGTCGCATTGTGTATTTGTCCCGTTCAATCATGCTTCCAAGTCTTTTGTCGTGCCACCCGATGTTCAAAGGGAAGTTGAAGAATTTTTCTCCTCTACAGTCAAAATAGTCTCTGTGTCAGTACTTTTGAGTTACTCCTATGGTTACTACATTCACATCATTCCAGAACTATGTTCCGAGTTTCGTGTCGTCGATGTGGGACTCATCATGGCCCTCCTTCAACGAGACTATTCTCGTCGACTTCAGCTCATCATCCAGGAAATAGTCTTAGAAACAAAACTTAGTACCTTGAGATTTGTATGCCTTAATGGCATATTCTCTCACTCTCAACACAGGTTCACATCATTGACCTTTGATCAATAGAATCGACTGGGTGTTCGACATCAGAACATCTATTCACACTCAGTAGATTGTACTAGGGTACCTTGGGAATCATTGACATCAATGATGATCTCCCTCATGCTTGTTAATGGTTCATATCATTGACTGGTAATCAAGTGGTTTCTACCATCTTCGAATTCAAATAATTGTAATCACATGGATAGAATCGTACTTTGTGGAAGACGAGACGAAGACCCTGGGTATTTGTTTAAAGCTCTCATTGCTTTCCCCAGGTTGCGATGGAGTTTTGTATATCTAGCATGGATCCACATTTGTATTGTCGTGTCTATGCTCAAATTTGCGTCTGTATGACATAGATCTACGTTGTATGTCTAGTAGCTATGTCCAAGTTTGAGTCTTCTATCACATGGATCTACGCTATATTCTAGTAGCCATGACTGTTTATTCCTCCCATGGATCTTCCTTGTATTGGTCAACAGCCATGAGTTGGTTACAGATGTACTACAGATGCTTACTTGACGACATGCTCCGATTGACCTGACATTTTCACCTTGAAGCGACAACTTGTTCTCTCAAAGCTCTCATTTATCATATCCCTCTAAGACTCATGCTTTGGAGGGAATTCTGTTATACCCAAATCCTGTCACCACCATGTGATAAGACCTTTGACTTACATATTTTCCCTTAATCCCAGTACTTGGAGTGGAAACCCATTCTTGTTTGTCAATTCTACATGAAAATACTCAGCACCGCGCTTTCCCTATGAACCATGAGAGGTACCTTGCTCACACTGCCTTCATCCTGTTTTCCATAAGCGGTGTCGTCGCCTGTGGTCTTTGGTCCATAAGTGTTTCTCATCTAAATTGCTTTGTCATAAGAGGAGAAAAGCGGTACCCTGTGTAAAATGGGAAAAATAGAAGTTTCTCGAGGCTTCTAGATCATGAGCCTCGTGTCCTCCCTTATCCCTATCATTGTGGGTCAGTTGAGCTCGATATCCCCCATCATAGGATCTTAGAGGCCACCTCATCCACAAATATCTCAACCATTCCTACCCATTGAGACTTATAAATACAAGCTCATGTTCATGGTTGAGGGGGAGAACTATAGAGGTATTGTTATGTTGTTGGATTGACCACTTGGCCCAAGCCATTGGAAAGCATAGAGAGCAAAGTTGGAGCTTATGGGGATGAAGTGTTGGTCTCATGGAGATGCATGTCGACACTAAGCCTTAATTAGTTGTAAACTTCTCCATTCATCTTAATGCAAAGCTGATTTCCGTCCCACATTACTGTTGTTTTGATTTCGCATGTAAATGTTGTTAGATTCCTTAGTCACTAACATGGATAAGTAGATGATGTTCTGGTAGCTTTGATGCATTTGTGTGTTTGATTTGGTTGCAGGTACACAGGTTTACTATCAAAGCAGCATTCTAGGTGTCGACGACATCCAAGGGGGGTCTTCATCCTTTTTCATTCCTTCATTTGTTCTAGATCTGAACTATTTAGACCAGAGGAATAGCTTATGTCCGCAGAAGGTGAAATATTCCTGGTTACAAATAGAAGGAACCACGAGCTGCCCTAGAGATTACACCTGAAAATACAACTCCATTAAATCTCCATGAAACACCTGAGTGGCCTCTCCAAACACCAACTTGGATGGGAATCTTTCATCCTCGAAATTGGCTAAGGCAAGAAACTAGTCATCCACTAGCTCTCTCAATTCACAAATGCAATTTTCTCAAATGATCAAAATCTCTTCTCTTGGTTGACTCCTATATTTTGTAAAAATACTAAGCCTTGTAACGTTACCAATCCATCCACAAACTCAATCCAATTCTAATTTGGGTGTGTGCTCAAGATTTTCCATGTGTCCTCCCTTTCCTAGCCTTCCATCTTCCCCCAATTTGAGTAGGAACCCATTGAGCTTCCCCAACTCACATGAGCACCCTATTAGATGCTCTATTTCAACCTAACATGTCAGATATGTCATATGTCAACCCTTAGATCTAATTTGTGTCATAGGTGGCATAGCATCTTCATCATTGTTGTCATAGAGCTAGGGAATCTAGTCCAAGTGTCTCACTAGCTCCAAAATGTCTCTTCCTCTTCCCTGGGAGTTACTCTTCCACTCCAATTAGACCTTAGTTGATTCATGCCAAGTATATTGACCTTCCAACTCATCCCAAGACCCTTATCCTTCATATGGATTCGAATTGACAATAGGAGGATGCCATGTGGCATAGAAAATCTAGCCTGTGTGGGTCCCTGATCCAGATGGAGATCGGTGGCCACCCACCTATTCCACTGTTTCAAACAATTGTCCATTGTGGCAATTTCCTAGTAATTGTTCTATGGTTTTTTGGGTCCCAAACTTTTGGGGTTGTTTTGAATCCCTAAACGATGTTTTTTGGTGATTCGGGGGCCAAATGGTTAACATCAGCATGCATTTGGCCAATCAAAAGTTGTAAATATTAGATAGACCTTTCCAACAAGCTATCAAATGACCAAATCAGAGATCATATGCAAAAGTTATGACCCCAGGAAGTTGACTGTTCAACTTACCACCTTAGGGCCGCAAACTTTATGACGGCTTATCTTCTAGGGTTACAGTTTGGACTTTTGGGGTTCTCACCCACATTCTTATTGTAAATAGGCCCCTTTGGCCTCATTTTTGTATTCAACTTTGCACAGATGAGCATAGCAGTCACATCTCTTCTCAGAGATAGCTACCACCATTCTAGCTTTTGTATTATAGTCTATTTTATTTCTGCCATTTAATAGAATATGTGTTTACTGTATCTCTATTATCTTTGTGAAATAACTGTGATTATGAGTCTATATATGTTCTTTCATTTTGTTCATGCATAAATATGGATCATTGGAATCATAGCAATCTGCTCTTTGATTGTTTTTCAGCGCATGTCCCCGATGAGGTCTGAGTATAGAGAGTTTGGTCTCGGACTAGTTTCACTTGATCACTCTCGCCACCCCAAACGACCTCCCATGGCGGAAGAAAAGAGAAACGATGGAGAAGGAGATCCTATCAAGTCATTGCTCAAGGAATCCCCTGAGCGACAGAGGAATGAAATGATGGATAGTTTCGTCCAAATCCTTCTACGAATTCCAGCAATGGCAAGAGCATCTTCAATGAACAGTCGGTTCGGGGATGAAAATCCCTTTAAGGTACAAGTTAACTTTGATATTCCTTTATTTGAAGGCAATATTGATGCAGATGCCCTAGATAATTGTTTGAATGTTCTAGAATGCTATTTCTCTGCCCACAATTTCTTCAACAGGGAAAAGACCACCTTTTCTCTCCTTAAGGCAGTTCCCCATGTCCAAAATTGGTGGGGTACTTATTGGGAAAAAAACTCATCAGACGAGTCTAGAATGTTTGAGACAAATCCCACTTTGGCCTTTTTCATAGATGCTGTTAGGGAACAGTATTACCTTGTGGGAAACTATGATGACTAGTACACAAAATGGACCATTCTACGTTAAGAAAGGGACCAGACGGTGTCAGAGTACACCAACAACTTTCATACCTTGTGCACAAAGCTGGGTATCAAGGACTGCGAGTGGCACCTTATTCTAAAATATCATAGTGGTCTACATAGGTACATCCGAACTAAGATGGACTTCCTCGACATCTCTTCACTTGGATCCACCTATCAGTATGCTATCAAAATTGAGGAGAAATTTTGACAAAAGAACAAGCAAGACTTTGGACCTATGAATCCACCGCAGAAGCAAGGCAAGGGAAACCCTAGACCACAGAACACGGGAAAAGGAAAGGACAACCAGTCCCCACCACAAGCGAAGAAGGGGAATGGAAATACAAAGAAGAACACTAGGAAGTGGTGTAAATTTCATAAAATCCCTTGGCACAACACTGATGAATGTCACTCAAAGCAGTCATTAGTGGTCGAGATGAAATCTTCAGAATCAAATCCTGATTCTGATTCTGAACCCAATTCCACAGTCATAGACAATGGGAGGAAGATCATTGATGCAGACCCCACTACCACTATTTCTACTGCACAGATTCAACTAGAGGAGCTTGAATATTCAGAGGCAGAGGAGCGCCTCTTCCACTTGCATATGTGGGTGAAGGAAATACCCCTACATTTTGTTGTTGACAACGGCATCCAAATAAACATAATCTTAGCATAAGTCGTCAAGAGATTGGAGCTTCCGACAACAGCACACCCGAAACTCTACAGCATCGGTTGGCTAAGCCAAGGACAAGGTATCTGCATTACTCAGCAATGCCTCCTACCATATGGAATCAAGCCTTTGAAAGGTGAGGTACTATGTGATGTGGCCCCACTTGAAGTCTATGATTTTCTTTTAGGACAACCATATATGTGGAAGCGCCATGCTATATATGAGTCACGACCTCGCATTGTCATTGTCACTTTGGGAGGACAACTCTATCAGATACCAGAGATAGTTGCACCTGCCACAGTCTCGTAGGGTAGGAAGATAAGCTCCCACACCAGGAAATTATTCCTCCTCACAATTGTGTCTGAAGGAGAACATAAGATCACAGAGACCTCCACACCCTCTGCACAGGGTGTCTCTGCTCACCAGACACAAGAAGAAAATAGAATCATTGTTTCCTCATCCATACGAGTACCTCTAAGATGCAAGGCCACACATTCAAGGTGCTCATCTAGAAACAAATCATCCATACAACAATTACAATCCTCTCGGGATGTCAAAGAAATGCAGCCTCTTCACTTCATCAAATGTCGCACCAGGAGATCATCTCACCACACAGTTCGAGATATGATACAGGATTTGACGCAATGGAGACCATTGCTTCCTGAGGAGGGAGGATTGATCCAGATGGATATCAGTGGCCACCCACCTATTCCACTGTCTCAAACAATTGTCCATTGTGGCAGTTTCCTGGTTATTTTTCTATGGTTTTTTGGTTCCCAAACTTTCAAGGTCTTTTTGAGGCCCTAAACGATATTTTTTGGTGATTTGGGGGGCACATAGCTGCCTTTGACATGAATTTGGCCAATTAAAACTTGTAAATCTTAGATAGACCTTTCCAACGAGCTATCAAATTCCCAAATCGGAGATCATATGCAAAACTTATGACCCCGAGAAGTTGACTATTCAACTTACCAACTTGGGCCCGCAAACTTTATGACGGTTCATCTTCTAGGGTTACAGTTTGGACTTTTGGGGTTCTCACCCTCATTATTACTATAAATAGACCGATATGACCTCATTTTTGTATTCAACTTTGCACAGATGAGTGTAGCAGTCACATCTGTTCTCAAAGATAGCTACCACCATTCTAGTTATTGTATTATAGTCTGTTCTATTTCCACCATTTACTAGAATATGTGTTTACTATATCTCTGTTATATTTGTGATATGTCTGTGATTATGATTCTGTATATGTTCTTTCATTTCGTTCATGCATAAATTCAGATCAGTTGTATCAGAGCAATCTGCTCTTTAATTGTTTTTCGGTGCATGTCCCTGACGAGGTCTGAGTATAGAGAGTTTGGTCTCGAACTAGTTTCACTTGATCACTCTCGCCGCCCCAAATGACCTCCCATGGCGGAAGAAAAGAGAGATGAAGGAGCAGGATATCCTATCAAGTCAGTTCTTGAGGAATCCCTCGAGTGACAAAGGAACAAGATGATGGATAGTTTCACCCAAATCCTTCTATGAATTCCGGTAACGGCAAGTGCATCTTCAACGAGCAGCCGGTTCAGGGATGCAACTCCCTTTAAGGTATAAGTTAACTTGTTAACTTTGATATTCCTTTATTTGAAGGAAATATCGATGTAGATTCCCTAGATAGTTGGTTGAATGTTCTAGAACAGTATTTCTCTGTCCACAATTTCTCCGACAGGGAAAAGATCACATTTTCTCTCCTTAAGGTAGTCCCCCATGTCCAAAATTGGTGGGGTACTTATTGGGAACAAAACTCATCAGACGAGTCTAAAAATTTTGAGACAAATCCCACTTGGGCCTCTTTCATACATGTCGTTAAGGAACCGTATTACCCTATGGGAAACTATGATGACCAGTACACAAAATGGACCATTCTGCATCAAGAAAGGGACCAGACGGCATCAAAGTACACCAACAACTTTCATACATTCCGCACAAACCTGGGTATCAAGGACTCCGAGCAGCACCTGATTCTGAAATATCATAGTGGTCTACATCGATACATCCGAACTGAGATGGACTTCCTTGAAATATCTTCACTTGAATTTACCTATCGCTATGCTGTCAAAATCGAGGATAAATTTTGACAAAAGAACAAGCAAAACTCTGGTCCTGCGAATCCACCACACAAGCAAGGCAAGGGAAACCCTAGCACACAGAACATAGAAAAAGGAAAGGAAAACCAATCCCCACCACAATGAAGAAGGGGAATGGAAAGACAAAAAAGGACACCAGGAAGTGTTGCAAATTTCATAAAATCCCTTGGCACAACACTGATGAATGTCACTCAAAGCATTCATTCATGGCGGAGATCAAATCTTCAGAATCAGATCCTGATTATGATTCCAAACCCAATTCCACAGTCACAGACAATGGGAAGTAGATCATTGATGTAGACCCCACGACCACTGTCTCTACCGCACAGATTCAGCTAGAGGAGCCTGAAGATTTAGAAGAAGAGGAGCACATCTTCCAGTCGTAGATGTGGGTGAAGGAAACACCCCTACATTTTGTTGTTGACAACGACAGCCAAAAGAACCTGATCTCAGCAGAAGTCGTCAAGAGATTGGAGCTTCCAACAAAACCACACCCGCAACTCTATAACATCGGTTGGTTAAGCCAAGGATGAGGTATCCGCATTACTCAATAGTGCCTCCTACCATATGGAATCAAGCCTTTCGAAGACGAGGTACTATGTGATGTGGCCCCACTTGAAGTCTGTGATGTTATTTTTGTTAGATTTGTAACATTAAGCTAGCATTACATTAGGATCTTTAACTGAGAGAATAACAATCACAGCAATCAAACACAAGATACAATGAACACAGTGTCTTTCCTTGGGGAAACCATAAATGGATAAAAACCCACAACTTCCTCAGAGATAGAATCAGCACCAAAGTAAAACCCAAAATAGTAAGATTATCTCTCGACAGCAGTAACCTTCTTTCTTCCTAGCCCCAGTGTCTTCTTTTTCCTTAGCTATGTGCTACAACTAAGTGTGAGTGAGTGTGTGATAAATAGAGAGGCTAGCTCTCTATTTATACTAATTCTCGACTTGACTAAACCCTACTAGGGACGACTTCACTAGGTGAGTCTAACAACCCTAGTGCCTCGGAACTGCAAGGACTTTTACCCTTAGACAATAGGAGGGTTACCCACATTGACTTGACATGACTTGTTTACATTATAAAAACTCCTGATAGGAACATCGGGGCATGACATGACTCAATTACATTACAAATACATCTCAGAATAAACATCGGCATACAATACATAAGAAATACAAGTGAATACGTTCTGGAGTTACAATTACATCAACACTCCCTCTTAACTAGGAAGGTATTCTCTCGACACAATTTATCAGCACAAGTCTTCTTCTCTATATCATCTAGATCATCATCGAGTCCTCATCATCTTCACCTTCAAGTCATCTTCATCTTCAATTCATCTTCATATTCAAGTCATCTTCATCTAGATCTGGATCATCACTCAATCTAGATCATCATCACTCTATCTAGATCATCATCACTAGATCTAGATCATCATCATTGGAACACCATCACTAGATTTGGATCATCACTATTGTATCATCATCACTGGATCATCATGAGTGCTATCTCATGATTCTTCTCATCACAGGAAGTTCTACAGAGCCATCCCTTTTCATGTTGGTTGTAGGCCTAGCCTCCATGTAGGTCTTCTTCAGCACTTATATCTGACCCTAAGTCAGAATGGCCCTCCCAGCACTTATATCTGATCATGTAGGAACCAATCCTATAATCATATCAGAAAGGAAAACCCATCACTCACATCTGACCATGTGGGAACACATCCCACAACCCTGTCAGAAAGGCCCAGCACTCACATTTGACCATGTGAGGATCCAATACAACATACATGTCAAAAACGCTCTGCACTTAGATTCAACCATGTGAGGAAACAATCCAACATACATGTTTGAAAAGGCTCTACACTTACATTCGACCATGCGAGGAACCAATCCAACATACATGTTCGAAAAGGCTCTGCACTTACATCTGCCCATGCGAGGAACCAATCCAGCATACATGTCAGAAGGGCTCTGTACTCACATCTGATCATGTAGGAACCAATCCTATAGTCACATTAGAATGGCCCTCAATCCCAGATTGAGCTTTCCTGGAAACTGACCAGGTGCCTCCATTCTAAGAATGGAATTAAGAGCTTACTTCTGATCATGTAGGAACCAATCCTATAGTCACATCAGAATGGCTCAGCACTCATATCTGACATGGAAGGAACCAATCCTTTCACCATGATAGAATGGCTCAGCCATTACATCTGACCATGGAAGGAACCAATCCTCTCACCATGTCAGAATGGCTCTAGGTCTCATCATTTCCCCTTGGAGGGAACCTCGATTTGGAGAACACCAAGCTTCTCCCTGAAGTACTCAAACTTCACCTTAGCCAATGGCTTTGTCAACACATCAGCTATCTATTCGTCTGTCACAACATACTGGAGCTTCGCTACTCCCCTCTGCACCATATCCCTGATATAGTGATACTTGATCTCGATATGCTTCAACTTGTCATGGAACATTGGATTCTCCGACAACTTCACGCAACTCTGGTTGTCACAATGTATACAAGTAGCATCCATCTGGAGATCAAATAAATTAGACAGTAGCTTCCTCATCCATACTACCTCACAACTAGCTGAACAAGCTATGACATACTCTGCTTCAGCTGTACTTAGTGCCACACAGGATTGCTTCCTGCTAAACCAAGAGATCACACCTGATCCCATACTGAAGTAACACCCTAAAGTGATCTTCCTATCGATGGCACTGTTAACCCAAAAATCCCCCACATAGCTCTCAATGGCCTACACCACATAAGGACACAATCTCACAACCCTCATATCACTCCATAAGACCCTCCAATAGACCCCCACACCTCCAAATAGCCTAATAATGAAGAAAAAGGGCTAAAAACCCCAAAAAGGAGCCCAAAATAGTCCCCTAGGAGCTAAAGCCCTCAAAAGGGGGAGAAAACCCTAAAAGGGGATAAAGTTAGGGAGAAAGGGGCTAAAGGCCCAAAAAAGGGACTAAAACCCTGACCAACGGCTTAAAACCCTAAAACCCATTGGAAAAGCTATAAAAGGAGGGTGGGGGGTCACTCTCAAAACACTTCTCCCATTGCCTATCGTTATGCTACCCGTGGATGCTTTGAGCCCTTTGCCTCTCAAACCACCCACTCTCCCTCTCCTCCATTTCCATTCCCATTGAGCCATTGCTCCCAAACCAAGAGAGGTGCTCCCATAAGCTAGGGCATGGTGACCCATTACTACTAGAGAAGGTATATTTGTGATTTTATGTTTATTTCTTTTCTTCTTAATATGCTTTACTTTCTAACCCTTATCTCCATTTGCAGGTTTTGTCATTAACATTGTTTTTCAGGTTTTCCATTGTCACTCCATTGTAGCTTAGGTTTATTTGCAGGTTTCACAGAGGCGGAACCCTAACCCATTTTCTGCAGAGGGGTTCACCAGTGCTTCATCTCCTTCTTTATGTTCTGTTCTTAGCTTATATTCTAGCTTAGCTTCAATTTTCTGTTCTTAGTTCTTAGATTAGTTTAGTGTTCTGCTTTTGTTACTTTTGTTTCATTTTTCTGCATTTTCCCCATTAGCAAGAACCTACCCTTGTGCCCTATAGGCATAAGGGAGCGATTCCTACCCCTGTAGCAGGGAGAAATCCTTACTACAGAACTGGCGACCATACTGGGTCGATCCCACAGGATCCTTGGGCCAAACTTTTTATTTTCAAGTTTTTAAAATTTTTGCCCTAGTTTTTCAGAAATTTCATGTTAAATATGTCTTAAATCCTGTTTATTTCTTGTTTTAGTTACTGCCGAAGCCTCTGCTAGGCAGAACCGAGTGCTTCATCTCCTTATTTATGTTATGTTCTTAGCTTATAGTCTAGCTTAGCTTCAGTTTTCTGTTCTTAGTTCTTAGATTAGTTTATTGTTCTACTTCTGTTATTTCCATTTCATTTTTCTGCATTTTCCCCATTAGCAGGAACCTACCCTTGTGCCCTATAGGCATAAGGGAACCATTCTGTTGCAGCTGCAACCATTCTACCCAAATTTCTTAAATTTTGGGCCCCTCCTCATGATTTAGCGTTCTTCTAATCGTTGGATCCTTTGAATTTCTAGTCATGTTTAATTTTGGATGATTCTAAAGATTAACTCTCGCCCTGGTTTTCAAATATTATTGTGATGGAAATTGTTGCAGGTCATAGTTTTATTTGCTTGTCGATCGAATCAAGTTTCTTTGTTTTGAGCCGCCGTTTCAGAGGTGAAGCCAGTTTTTGTCCGTTGTTGAAATTCGAGGGCTGTCCAAAACACTTAAATCATTTTTATACATCGGGCGTCGAAATATGTTTGATCGGAGGCCATTACCTTTTCACTTCCGCCATTGCGGCTCTCAAAGAAGCTCAGCGCCCGAAGTCCAAAACGCTCCACCAGCTGATGCGTCAGTCTTTTAGTCGCTTGCCCGTAACTTTTCTTCTTCCGCCGTTGCGGCTTGGAAATCCATTTAGCGTCTGATGTAAAGTGTCTTTCGATCTCCGATTGAAAGTCTTCCCTCCCTCAGGTCTCGTGTCCCTAACTTTTCGCTTCCACCGTTGTGGCTTCCAAATCAATTTGCCACCCGAAGTGAAAAGCGCTCCACTGCCGATGGAGGTTACTTGTTCGTTTTCTTTTCCTTTCCCGTTGTTGCAGCTGTGTGATCCAGTTGGATTCCGAAGTCATTATCATTCTGGTTTCTGATTTAAAGTTTTCCCGCTCGCAGATTGGTCTACCCTTTCGATGTCAGTATTTTGAGCTGCCGAAGAGTTCCTGTTGACCGTCGTTGGCTAGGTTTGTCAATCCTGTAGGTGGATGAAGCAGTATAAGTGTCCATTTCTTGTGGATTAGCCATTTTAATTGATTTAATTTGACGTTTCATTTTAGCGTGCAATCCGGGTGAATGATGCACGATTGATCAATCGCAAGAAAATCCAAAAGTCTACTCATTTTTCCGCGGCGCGAAGATACAGATGGGAGACAGGAACTCAAGGGGCACAAGCTAAGGAAAAGACAAAATGGATGGTGACAAAGGCATAGACCCAAAAGATCTTTCCGTTACTAATCAGATCATGAACGCATACAAAAAATAAGATGAGAAGATGAAGCGTTCGAGGGACTGAAAAGTCACATGTTTGGGGGGAGCCCAAACGATCCGCTGTTGTAGTTTAAATATGGAAAAGTAGAACTTAGAAGGGACTTTTTCCCTAAAAAAAAAACTTGTAAACCTTTTGCTTGTAAGAGGAACTATTTCGTTTTACAATCAGAAACTACAACTTTTGCCAGTTGGAGAAAGCGAAATGTGGAATGTATCAATGCGATTAAATGAGCAATGTTGAAGAGGAACTATTTCGTTTTCAGCTATATTTCATTAACTGTGAGAGTGTTTTAACTTCCTGAACCTATGTTCTGGTTTAAATGTTCTTCAATATAATTTGTGATGCTTTCCACTGTGAGTAATGAATGTTGTTCATAAAACAATTGGCTATCTGCTTGTTTAAATATTTGTAATTGTTCATGTGTCTTGAAAGAAGTATTCAGCTATCTGTAACTTTTCATAATGCATGTACAAAATGTACTGCTCACCAATGAATGATAATCCTGCTCCCTAGGGATAGTTTAGGTAGTTAGTTTAATTTCTTGTTGTATGAGATTCGGATGCTCGTGAGCCTTAAGATGAGAGGTAAGAACCTGTGCATCACATTGTGATTACTCCTTGCATCTTTATCACCCTGCATTGTTAATTAGGCACTTGCATTTCATAGCTTAAGTCAAAATACAAAAACTCGGTGGACCGGGCTGTAACCAGTAAAGCCCTTTGTTTTGTACTTGACCTACAGTAGCCGGACCGCAATCCAGACGGATTCCCCACACCAAACAGTCACGGGATAGTTGGGAACGTTGATTGGGGAGAATCCCTTACTATTGTTGCCTACAAATTTTCAGGCCTCAATAGTTTTGGTGCTAGAAGGAGGGTCCCCAGTGCATGGCTGGCCGAGGAAACCCGTTTTCCCAAGATTATTCCACCAGTAACAGTTCTGAAAGCAGTGGGTTTCATAATCCAATTCCGGAAGAAAGAGAACATCTATATTCTGTTGGCAACGAAGTTGTTAATGATCTGAGAAGACACACCAGGGCATATGTAAAGAATATTGGAGGATTTCCAATCATCCCTGAATTGCCCAGAAGAGAAGACAAAAGGAAAGATCGTCTTGTAGTAGAAGACTCAGTACTAGTTGGAGACTGGCAAGAACTTGTAGAAACAGCCTTACAGGAAGTTGTGCTACCTTTGAATCAGGAAGGCCCAGATACCCCTCACAGTTCTCCTGCTCATACTCCAGTTGGCTCACCTCCTCACTCTCCACCTAGACTCATGGCAGGAGTAAATGCTAATCCACCACCTAACCCACCAAATCCACCACCTTCTTGGAGAGCCAGATCACCGTTAAACCTGACACCTCCATTACATGACCTACCTCAATCCTTTGACAAGATGTTGCCCAAGTTTGACCCAAATGAGAAAATACTAGTAGATGATCACCTACAAAGTTTTTACTTGGCAATTGAAGGATTAAGGGCCAGGGAGTATGAAGATGTAGTCTGCAGACTGTTCCCGCATACCCTTAAAGGAGCTACAGCATCATGGTAGTTTGGGTTGACTGCTAATTCTATCCCTGATTGGGATACCTTTGAAAGAATTTTCAGAAGTAAATATGCAACTCAGAAAACTCATGCAGCTCTCATGAAAGGGCTATGCACCTTGAAGAAAGAAAGAAAGGAAAAGGTGCACAGTTTCACTCAAAGGTTTGCAGCCTATCTCAAGAATTTTTATGAAACAGATAAACCTTCAGACAAAGTTCTGATTGAATATTATACTTCAGCTTTAGGCCCTGATTTGGCTATGTTTGCCAAAGGTAGGGCCAAGCCTACTTTGACGGAAACCTATGAAGAGACAGAAGTAGTGGAAGCTGAAAGAGAAAGTATTGAAGATTATCCAGAACAGTCAGGAGAGAAAGGTGCAGGAAGGAAATCCTTACTGTTTACTAATCCTAAGGAAGAGAAATCGGCAGATTATGAAAATATGGCAAAAATGATGTAGAAGCTTTCCAACAAAATCATAGATTTGGAGAAAGAGAAGGAAACACAAAAGTTTTATAAGCCATATTATAAGAAAAGAGAGGATAAAAATCAGTCTCAACCTCCTCCTCACAATACTGCATCCATGAATTTAATAGAGGTAGGCATGGACAATTTTTGTACTTTCCACCAACAGCCACATTCTGAAAAGAATTGTCCTCAATGGATAAACTCGATGACATTGGTCATGAATCAGCTGTTGGATTCTAGATTAACAGAAGATGGAGATGAAGAGAGGAAAGAAAATACTTCATCAACAGAGGAACAAGAAGAGGAAACCATGGTTTTGTGGGATTCTATTTCGTTATTTGATGTTGAAGAGGAAAAGAATCAGGGCTACAAAGACATCATGGAAACCAACGTGGCAACAAGGAGCCAAGGGCCAATTAAAGAAAACAGCCTCATTCTACCAAAGATCAAAATGCTGCAAAGAAATGTAAAGAAATTTCAAAACAAATCCTTAGCCGATAAGATTCCAGAATTCACTATTACCATCCAAGATCCTAGGCAAAAAAAAACGCTAGCCAATCCCAATGAAGAAAAGGTGACTACTGATAAACCGCACCTCATTGAGCCACAAATGGATTATGATATCGTGGAGTACATAAAGAAAATAAAGGCAAATGTTTCACTGTTTGAAATGTGTAAAGTGCCACAGCAAAAGGAAAGATTATTGAAAGCACTTGAAGCTTCGGATGAGGGGCTACCCACCGACAATCAGCCTTAGGAAGAAGAAGAAATCGGCGAAACCAGCGTTGGAGGTAAGTCTAAAAGCAAACATCCACCTTTCCTCCTCATGTTAGAAATTTTCAATCATAATGTGCATAATTGCTTGGTAGACTCAGGGGCATCGGTTAATGTCATGCCAATATCAGTCTGTAAAAGGATAAATGGGTAGCCCAAGCCATCTACTTGGAGAGTTTTTCAGTTGGACAGGACATATGTAAAGGTAATGGGCGAGATGGAAGATTTCCTAGTCCATCTGGCATCAAATGGTAAAGTATGCCAGGTCATTAATATCGTGGTGGCTGATATACCAGATGCATACAGTCTTGTCCTGAGCAGAGATTGGTCAGCCAAACTGAATGGCTATTTTGCCTCGGATTGGTCGCATCTGTGGCTGCCATACAAAGGAAGTCCAAACCAGATCAAGATCTTAAGAGAGCCTCACATGAAATACAATGTTACTCAACTGGAGGAGAAGAATGAACCAGTGGATTTTGTATTGGGAAAATATTTTATTGAGTTGGAACCAGGAAATTACCAAGTAGAAGAAGCCAGAAACACATCAAACACCCAGCCTGATCTCCTTCGATTCTCACAGGCTGATGAGATTGACTGTAAAATAGTAGACTTAGCAGTAGGAATAGATTCACATTCAGTAGTTAGTGATTTTTGGACTTTGTTTTTTGATGGCTCTAAGACATTAGAGGGTTCAGGGGCTGGCTGTGTCCTGATTGATCCCCAGAAGAATAAACATTTTCTTTCATGTAGATTAGAGTTTGAGTGTACTAATAATACAGCTGAGTATGAAGCTCTGGTGCAGGGTTTGAGGAAAGCGATTGAATTAAAGGTAAGTAATCTAAAAGTTTTTGGGGATTCTGAAATTATTGTAAACAAATCCGAAATCAAATACATTGTGTTTCCCCTCACTTGAAAGCTTACCAAAATGAGGTATGTGACCTGCTTAAATTTTTTAATGCATTCAATATTATTTCAATTCCAAGACTTAAAAATGCAGCAGCTGACTTGTTGGCCACATCAGCCGCTAGGCTCGTACCCACTAATAATCGATGCTCTATCAAATTGCTTTTCAGGCCCTCAGTACCGGATATGATCACCAACCTGCGAGTGTTCGACGATGATCAGCAAATAATAGAATGCTTAACAAATGACGAGGTGCTCAAAGGGACAATCATAGACGATGAAGAACATCAGGCTGAGATGAAATATGACAATCTCATCCCTAAAGGAGTCAGAACGTTGGAAAAAATGTTCGATTTGAATGAAAAGTTCAGAAGACCAGCCAACGTGAAGACTCACTACTCATCTCTACAATTCGAGCTAATAAATTTAGGGACTGAGGCGAGTCCTAAATTTGTGAACCTTGGCAAATGTTGTTCACTAGCGGAAAGAGATAGGTTCGTCACTCTGTTTAGACAATATAAAGATGTTTTCGCATGGACATACGAAGATTTGAAAACATATGACACCAGCATCATCAAACATGTCTTTCCCATCAAAGCTGGTGTCAAGCCATATCAGCAACCTTTAAGAAAAATGCATCCAAAATTGGAACCGCTGATTCAGAGTGAAGTAAATAAATTATTGGATGCTAGAATCATTTTCAAAGTCAGACGCTCTGAGTGGGTATCAAATCTAGTACCAGTAAGGAAAAAGTCTGGAAAATTAGACTCTGCGTGGATTTCAGGAACCTAAACCGTGCTTCAGACAAAGATAACTAGCCTATTCCACCCATGGAGCAATTGCTACAAATGGTCTCCGGTTCTAAACTTTTTGCATTGTTAGACGGTTTCTCTGGCTACAATCAAGTATTAGTAGCTGAAGAAGACAGATTGAAGACAATGGTCAGGACCAAATGGGGAACCTTTGCCTACAGAAGGATGCCCTTCGGGCTTATAAATGCTAGAGCAATTTTTCAGAGGGCTATGGACATAGCTTTCCACGGATTGATTGGCTGCAGTGCTGTAACCTTGACGATATTACAATATTCTTGAAAAGAAGAGAAGAGAACGCTTTTCACTTAAGGCAAATTTTCAAACACTGTCGGAAATATGGCATCTCACCCAATCCTAAGAAGTGTGTGTTCGCTGTCATGGAAGGCGAGTTGCTGGGCCACATAGTTTCAAGGAAAGGAATCTCCATAGATCCAGAAAGAATTAAGGATATTGAACAAATCCCCTTGCCCCATAATAAAAAGGGGATGCAATCATTTATGGGAACGATAAACTTTGTGCGAATATTTGTGCTTGATTTTCCTCAGACTGTCAAGTCGTTGCAGCAGATGGTAAAGCAAAATGCACTATTCAAGTGGACTAAAATTGAGAAGAGCGCATTCAGCAAAATCAAAACCGTTGTTGCACACACACCCTCCCTGAAAAGCCCAGATTTCGACAAAGATTTTATCTTGTATACCTTTGCATCTGATTATTCACTAGCAGCTGTACTCACCCAAAAGGAAGATGGGGGGGATGAATTCCCAATATCCTTTATGAGTACTGGTCTACAGGGGGCCGAACTGAATTACCCAGCTGTTGATAAACAAGCTTACGTTGCATTCAAAGCAGTAAAGCAATTCAGGCCTTATATCTTAAAAAATAGAACCAAGGTGATCGTCCCCTACCCAGTGGTAAGATCTCTTCTTGTACAGAAGGAGTTAGGAGAAAGAAGAGGCAACTGGGTAACATCTCTTCAAGAGTACGACCTTGAATTAAAGCTAGTGTCTATAGTTAAAGGACAAGGGTTGTGCAAACAAATGACTGAAAATAAAAAATTGAAGAACATGCCTGGGAAGATGAAGCCGAATTACATGTAATGGAGGTATGTCCTTTGTTTACAGCTCCCGAGTCTTGGTATAGAGACCTTGTGCATTAACTGCAAGCAAGGTTGTTGCCAGAACATTGGAGTTCCAAGCAAAGAAGGGCGCTATGTCTTAAATCAGCCTCCTATCAACTTGTTGAACGAGTATTATTCAGAAAGAATTATGACGGGGTTCTTCTCAGATGCTTAGAAAAGGAAGATGCGAAGAAAGTAATGTCAGAATTGCATGACGATCCTGCTGGGGGGAATTATTTAGGAGATACTACAGCCCACAAAATCCTCAGGGCAGGGTACTATTGGCCTACGCTCTTCAAAGATGCACACGCACATGTCAGGAAGTGATATATTTGCAAAGGTGTAGTGGGAGACAACCTAAAGCAGCATCATCCCTAAAGCTTGTGATGATCACGGAACCATTCGAGAAATGGGGGTTGGATATCATTGGAGAGATAAAACCAAATTCCTCCCTACAACACAAGTACATTCTGACCGCGACCGATTATTTCACTCGCTGGGTCGAAGCAGTTCCACTGCGCAAGATAAATCAAGACGAGGTCATCAGTTTCCTGCAGGACCACATCATGACCAGGTTTGGAGTTCCAGTTTCATTAGTTTTTTATAATTCTACGTACTTTTCATCAATTAAATTAACTTCTTTTGCTCATGATAAAGGGATAAAATTGCATTATTCTGCTAATTACTATCCATAAGGAAATGGCCTCACTGAATCCACTAACAAAAATCTGATTAGGATTTTAAAGAAGACTGCGATAGAAAACCAGAGGAGCTGGCACTCAGCGCTACCAACGCCCTTTGGGCCGATAGAGTCATCCCCAAGTCTGCGATAGGAGTGTCACCGTATACCCTTGTGTATGGTAAAGAATCCATTTTTCCCCCTAACATCATGCTACCCTCTTCCATAATAGCTCAAGAATCCAGAGGGTCGAAGAATGAAGTTTTGCGGATGAGGATATGCAATATTCTGAAAGCAGAAGAGGCTAGATCTAAAGCCGGGGAACGCTTTAAGAAACAACAAGAGTTAGTAAAGAGATGGTTCGACAAACATAAAGCTGGAATGAAATACTTTGAAGTAGGAGACTTATTCCTCAAATGGGATCACCCCCATGACGAGAAAGGAAAGCACACTAAATTCCAGCAGTTGTGGGTAGGCCCTTTCCAGATTGCAGCAAAGCTTGGCCCTTCTACTTATAAGTTGCAAGATCTACAGGGGTGGGAAGAAAACTTACCAGTGAATGGTTTGGTTCTCAAGCCTTATTTTTCCTGAGTTTCGTTGAGTTCTTATGTCTTGTATATAAATAATATGTTTGGCTGTCTTTTGAGTCATGTTTTTCAGTTTGTTTTAGTTTGTTTTTCTTGATTCCAATAAAGGGAATGAACCCGCGGTTGCATGGAGAACATCAAGTGGTTTGGGAATGATAAACATTTTTGGGTCTCAGACTGTGTGTTGCTAAAAGAACTTCTTCCAGTTTAGCAGTTTTCTCGAATAAGCTCTGTGTGCATTGAAGTCCTACTTAGCCCCTGTGAAATAAACTGGATTCGAAGAGTCTGGAATACTATGTTGAGGCTCCATCCACGTCACACTTAAAATTTTCTAAGGAGTGACAGCAGAAGACCCATGGAAATGAGCAAGGTGAACAGTATATTAAATATAAATGATCCCATGCCAATAAACGAATACCAAAAGGAAAATAAAAGTTAAAAAACTCCTATGAAGGCATCATACATCAAAGCAGATGTTGAATCATAAGTAATAAATTGCCGGAAGATCCCCTCCATCCATGAGCTGAAACATGAAGTACACCGCTCACACAAAAGGACACTATGGGATAGAGGATCCTGAATTAAAATTCAGTAAGAAAGGCATGCAGGAGGACTCATATAAAAAGGGACAAAAGTCCAGAAGCACAAAAGTGCTAAAGTGGCATGGGAATGAGGAACAAACGCATATTTTTCTTTACCATATGCTACAACCCTGTGGTGTCCAAGCTATCTACTACCCGAAGACAAAAGTAATAATGAAACTCATCCTCTAGCCTCAACAGAGTTATCTGGACTTGAAAATATTGGTTTCCACTCTCACAAATTGGATTATCATAAATGATTAAAGGTACACACTTTGGTTATTTGAGAAATCTGGATAGCTGGAAGAATTCAATAGATGCATTTATTGTTAAACAGTCTATCACTCAAAGAACAATCGTCCAAAGATCTAGGTTCACCAGGTAATCGCCAATTGTTGCAACTGCAACCATTCTCCCCAAATTTCTTAAATTTTGGGCCCCTCCTCATGATTTAGCATTGTTCTAATCGTTGGATCCTTTGAAATTCTGGTCATGTTTAATTTTGGATGATTCTAAAGATTAACTCTCGCCCTAGTTTTCAAATTTGATTGTGATGGAAATTGTTGCGGGTCGTAGTTTTATTTGCTTGTCGATCGGATCAAGTTTCTTTGTTTTGGGCCGCCGTTTCAGAGGTGAAGCCAGTTTTTGTCCGTTGTTGAAATTCAAGGGCTGTCCAAAACACTTAAATCATTTTTATGCATCAGGAATCAAAATATGTTTGATCAGAGGCCGTTACCTTTTTGCTTCCACCGTTGCGGCTCTCAAAGCAGCTCAGCGCCTAAAGTCCAAAACGCTTCGCCAGCCGATGCGTCAGTCTTTTAGTTGCTTGCCCATAAATTTTCTTCTTTCGTCGTTGCGGTTGGGAAAGCCATTTACCGTCCGATGTAAAGTGTCTTCCGATATCCAATTGAGAGTCTTCCCTCCCTTAGGTCTCGTGTCCCTAACTTTTCGCTTCCATCGTTGCGGCTTCCAAATCAATTTGCCACCCGAAGTGAAAAGCGCTCCGCTGCCGGTGATGCAGGTTACTTGATCATTTTCTTTTCCTTTCCCATTGTTGCAACTGTGTGAACCAGTTGGCTTTCGAAGTCATTATCATTCCGGCTTCCTATTTAAAGTTTTCCCGCCAGTGAATTGGTCTACCCTTCTGACATCAGTATTTTGAGCCGCTGAAGAGTTCCTGTTGACCATCGTTGGCTAGGTTTGTCAAGCCTGTAGGTGGATGAAGCAGTATAAGTGGCCATTTCTTATGGATTAGCCTTTTTAATTGATTTAATTTGACGTTTCATTTTAGCGTGCAACCCCGTTGAATGATGCATGATTGATCAATCGCAGGAAAATCCAAAAGACTGCTCATTTTTCCGCGATGCGAAGATACGGATGGGAGACAGGAACTCAAGGGGCACAAGCTAAGGAAAAGACAAAATGGATGGAGACAAAGGCATAGACCCAAAAGATCTATTTGTTACTAATCAGATCATGAACGCATATAGAAAATAAGATGAGAAGATGAAGCGTTCGAGGGACTGAAAAGTCACACGTTTGGGGGGAGCCCAAATGATCTGCTGTTGTAGTTTAAATATGGAAAAGTAGAACTTAGAAGGGACTTTTTCCCTAAAAAAAAACTTGTAAACCTTTTGCTTGTAAGAGGAACTATTTCGTTTTACAATAAAAAACTGCAACTTTTGCCTGTTGGAGAAAGCGAAATGTGGAATGTATCAATGCGATTAAATGAGCAATGTTGAAGAGGAACTATTTCATTTTCAGCTATGTTTCATTAACTGTGAGAGTGTTTTAACTTCCTGAACCTATGTTCTGGTTTAAATGTTATTCAGGTATATTTTGTGATGTTTTCCACTGTGAGTAATGAATTTTGTTCATAAAACAATTGGCTATCTGGTTGTTTAAATATTTGTAATTGTTCATGTGTCTTGAAAGAAGTATTCAGCTATCTGTAACTTTTCATAATGCATGTAAAAAATGTATTGCTCACCAATGAATGATAATCCTGCTCCCTAGGGATAGTTTAGGTAGTTAGTTTAATTTCTTTTTGTATGCAATTCGGATGCTCATGAGCCTTAAGATGAGAGGTAAGAACCTGCGCATCACATTGTGACTGCTCCTTGCATATTTATCACCCTGCATTATTAATTAGGCACTTGCATTTCATAGCTTAAGTCAAAATACAAAAACTCGGTGGACCGGGCCGTAACCAGTAAAGCCCTTTGTTTTGTACTTGACCTACGGTAGCCGGACCGCAAACCGGATGGATTCCCCACACCAAACAGTCACGGGCTAGTTGGGAACGTCGACTGGGGAGAATCCCTTACTATTGTTGCCTGTGAATTTTTGGGCCTCAACACATTCCTACCCCTGTAGCAGGGAGAAATCCTTGCTACAGAACTGGCGACCATACTAGGACGATCCCACAGGATCCCTGGGCCAAACTTTTTATTTTCAAGTTTTTAAAAATTTTGCCCTAGTTTTTCAGAAATTTCATGTTAAATCTGTCTTAAATCCTATTTATTTCCTGTTTTAGTTACTATCGAAGCCTCCGCTAGGCAGAACCAAGTCATATTGACCCCAATATCAGTTACTGTCGGCTATATCTGACTCTGTCTCACCAAAAAACCCCATTCCGGAGCAGGGCACTCATATTGGGGAAAAAGGTGAGACTAGGGCGCACTTAATGGGAAAACAGGTGCACCCAAGGTGCACTTAATCCCCCGATAAGTGAGACTTCAGCCCAGAAACTCAGGTTTCAGTTGTTTCTGCATTCTGTGTGACCCCCTCGCTCATTTCTAGAAAAATATCGTGGCCCCCTTGCTAGATTTGGTCAAAAATGTGTTGCCTGTCAAACAGAACTTTAATTTAAGATTAATAGACAGTAATTTTCAGTTTCATAGGACTGTTAGTGCGGCCCAGCTGCCTCTGTCCGCCATTGTAGGTCATTTTCAGTTTCTGCTTTTATTTTCTGTAAATTATTTCATGAACAATGTGTAAATGTTAAGTAAACCGTTATGGCTTAATAAAATGAACCTAGTCTAACTAAAAGCAACTTAAAATTAACCATCTTGCTTCCCCCTTCCTCCTCTACCCAGTCATCACCCTTCGGGGTATTTTGGGATACGATGAAGGGCAAGCTCGTATAGATCTAGGCACTCCATGATATTGTTCCAAACAACTAAAACTGGGTGACCTAGAAGGTAGAGGGGGTAGAGAATGAGGGCTTCTCACGGTGCTAAGCGTCCTCCCTGTTGACCAACCTAGCATCCGGGAGGTGACCTGAGGATCTACGGGTGGGCTTAGTCCCATTGTGTTGAGAGCCCAACACCTTCTCTTGGTTGAAGAGGAATATCACTATGAGGTAGACATCTAGTTAGGCCAACAAACATTCAGGGTTAATCACTGTACTTGCTTACAATTTATGTTTATGCTTACATACACAACCACAATGATATGAACTCTACCATGATGAATACATAAACCATATTGCAGCAACCAAATACCAGAAAAACAAGCAAACAAATACACCATAGCAACTAATTAACCCAACTCAGTTCATGACACTGAGTAAGCCTTAAAATTTACTAATTTACACTAAGTTCAAAAAAATCTGCAGTCTTTGAGGACATAAGTCCCTGACTGCTTCAACTGTGGGAAGTACTTGGGCTCTACCTAGAAACTTATTGTGAGGAGTACCACAGGAACCCCAAAGTAGTTGGCCGCTGAGAGGAATTTCCAAGCGAAATGGGCAACAACCCCTTCCGATTGAGTAGAGACACATGTGAGGAACAAGCCAAGCGTTGTCTTCTGGCAGTCTTGGTGGCCTAGTGACCACCTTCAGCCAATAGGAATCCACTGAAACCGAGGTCCAAACATCATTCCCACCAAGTTTCAGACATAAATCAAACACAATTGATCCTCCACGATCTTTCTCACGCCTAAGAGGCGAACCACCACCATTTGGAACACTCAATCGACACCGTCGAAGCCGCTCTCAGCAATCTCCCACACCATCAAAGGGCCACACAGCCTCTAATTCTGATTCAGACCCATATCAGTCTGAACTATACCTCCATACCGCACCATCAAGCCCCTTGGCTAGTGCAAAGCCGGATCCATTTTTTAGCCTAACCTTAGCAAGTGGACCCATGTCCACATCACAACTGGTTACCCACAACCTGGCAAGTGGCCCAAGCATAGTCATGCAGACTGTCATCAGTCAGCTACCACCACCTATAGTGACCATCCAAGCTGGCCCACTTGCAACACATGGGGGTAGTGGCCCCTCCACACACACTGTCCCTCCTGCCACACAGGGGGGCAGTGGAACATCCACTTACATTGCCCCTACTATCATACATGGGGGCAGTGTCCCCACCACTCATACTTTCCCACCCACAATGCTTAGGGGCACTGGCCCATCCACAATGGTGCCACCACAAGCACCCCGAACTGTGCAGATGCACTATGCACCTGCAAACCCCACCACCATCGCAACCCCATCCCACATTAACTTGGGGTCAAATATGCCCTTCATGGCTTGTCTGAACTTGCCTGATTTTGCTAGATTAACAAACATCCCCATCCACCACCAAGCTTTTTGGCCACCTATGCCAACTAAGCTGCCATCAGACATCCCCAAGTTTGAAGGAAAAGCTAGGGAATGTCCCCAAAACCACATAATGACATTTCATCTATGGTGCTCATCCAATAGCATCGTAGATGACTCCATTAGGTTGAGGCTATTCCAACACACCCTTACAGGTGTTGCGGCCAAATGGTACATTGAGCTACCACAAGCCAAGTACCCCGACTTCAACTCCTTAGACTTCATGTTCCTACAGTATTTCCAACTCACTATCAAATATGACAAGGGGGTGGAGATCCTACTATCCTACCGTCAAAGCACTACCACTCACATAACTGACCATATCCATGAGTGGCGGTGACGTCGTAGCTTATGTAAAATCCAACTAGATGACAGTATCTTTTTGGATTGGTTCCTTAAGACTTTGCTCCCACCCATCGCAAAGGACGTCGCATCTGAACATCCCTAATATGAAGAAGAGGCCATACTGAAGGCCCAACAATTTGACCTCATCTATGCCCAGTCTGGATACTTGTATACCGTCATTCCAGATGCTCCCCATCCAAGTACCTCCTACCGTGATGCACCGGGCACATCCCATGCTGCAAACGACATCATAGGATCGGTCTCCCAATAGTCGCAGCCTCGACCAACACCACCTACCGTTACACCACAACCAAGCAACATTGCTAATGTTGCTTACCAAAACCAAGCTCCAGACTATGCTAGAATGATGTCCCAGTCCGGAGCAACAACGTCTTATGCACAACCTGCGCCACCACAACAGGCTTAGGCCATGGCTTGGCCAACACAGCAGTATGTGGGGAAAATTCCCACATTTGTGGCACCACCACCCCCACAAATCTACTATGCACCACCAGTGCAACCTGTGCAAGCCCTCGCCCCCGCTCCACCCGCTCCGTTGGGACAAGTGTTCAAACAACAAAACCGTCCCAACCAACCTGCCCCCAACAATCAGCAAGGGCAAGCTAGGAACAACTGGCCCCGCAACTAAGGTAATAACCAACTGCAGGGAGGTGGTCAACCCTCCCAACAATGCCGCGGAAAACCGGCCAACCCAGAACCCCCCACGACCAAATGCACCAAGACAAAATTCCCCATTGCATACAAACCAACCATGCACACTCTGTGAGGTCTGTGGGCAATATACATTCGAGTGTCCCTTCATGGGTCGTGTTATCACTCCAGGAAACTACCTAGGGTTATAAGTTAGGTATGCCTGGTAACTTGAGAATTCAATGTTTTTGGTGTTTTTGTAAAGATGGATCAATGGGATGACTAAATCTGAACATGACATTCAGACCTTCAGTATGATAAATAAATGAAACAGTGCTCTCAAGAATTGATCAATCAGCATATAATATCAAAGGTGGATGAAGAACAAATGTAACCAAACCAATACATAGTAGGGCTCGAGAGACATTTAAGAAACTAATACCAAGCTGTGAGCTAAACAATGCAAAGTAAACATTCACATTCGAAGCTAGACAACACTGATACAGTGAAAGAGAAAATGGAAACTGACATCAAAGCTGAGAGAATCCTGTGATCTATATTAGCATGAAAAAGCTGAGTACCATAGCAGAGAATTTGCATCCAAAATCGAACCTCTACAAAGTCTTGGTTCTCAGGCTTTATAGCCTTTACACAATAGTTTTTAGATCCTAGAAATGTGGATCTGATTTAGTTAACAGAAAATAACTGAAAAACAATACTAAAAGACTTGAACTAGTCCCTGAAATCAAGGAGATGACATTAAGTCATTCTCCTTTGATTTGTGCTAAGTGCTCGATGCAGAAGAGCTGGCCTTCAAAGGCTCGGTGGGCTGGGCTGGCGCATAACAACTGAAGTCATTGATGTGGCAGTCGACTTTCAGTGGTATTCCTTGAAACAAGGTCGAATTCATTAATGACGCCCTACTGACTGAAATCTCGCCCAAAGGTCTTCAGATACGGATAACATAATTCATGATATATCTCTTACAACTGGTCGTATGCCATTTCCACGAACAAAAATGATATCTGGGCAAAAGCATAGAAATCTGTCAAAAACCAGCTTTTGGCAATTTACTACTCTATTGATTTCATGCCTTAACTGCCGGAAGTTAGTTCTTTTGGCAGCTAATGAGCTCGGTGGGGCTCCCCTAAGCTGCCAAACGCTGTAACTGTTTCAAACTTTAAAACCCAAAACAACGCTAATCGCCAATAGTCAGTCCTTTTGGCAGCTAATGAGCTCAGTGAGGCTCGCCTAAGCTGCCGAAAGCTGAAGACTGTCAAAAATTCAAAAACCAAAACGATGTTGTCCCGCAAGCTGGTGCTCAGTTGTTAGGATTTCTTTGCAGCTGATCCCTTCCTTCGTATCGCTCGTTTAGTCCTCTTTTGCTGAGCTTCCACAGGCTGTTCTTTTTGAGTTTCCACAGGCTGTTCTTTTTGAGTTTCCACAGGTGTTTCTTCTTCAGGGATCGTGGCTACTTCAGCCAACGTGTCTAGGCTAGATGGTTGTGCTTCTGGGACTGGAGAATGTAAATTCTGAATGCCTTCAAGGCTTTGATCAATGCATACGCTTGTTTTTCCAAAGGTTCATACTTAAGTTCAGCATCACGGAGTACTCGGCTGAAAAAAGCAACAGGCTGCTCTTGTTCATCATTGTTTTTCTGTAAGAGGACAGCTGCAATAGTGTCATGTGAAGCAAATGAAAAGATGAAAAATTCTTTGTCAAAGTGTGGATTGATTAAAACCGGAGCTGAAGTGATTGCCCTTTTGATATCCTGAAATGAAGTCTTGGCCTGTTCAGTCCATCTAACTTCTGAGTCTTTCTTTAACATGCTAGTAATGTGCTTAGTTAGTTCAGCAAAATTTGAAATAAATCTGCGGATGAAGTTAATGGTGCCAAGAAAATATTGGATATCTTTCTTGGATCTAGGCAATGACAGGTTTTGGATTGCCTCCACCCTCTTTGGGTCAATTTTAACCCCTTCTGCTGAAACAATGTGACCGAGCAGCTTACCTTCCTTGAGTGCAAAGAATGATTTTTTAGGATTCAATGATATTCCATACCTCCTGCATTTCTCGAAAGCTTTCCTCAAATGTAGCAAATGGTCTGTATGGCTGTGAGAGAACACTGTGATGTCATCGAGGTAAATGAGGACAAACTTACCCATTTCTCCGACAAAGGCAATATCCATTGCCCGCTGGAAAGTAGCCCCAGCATTCATGAGACCGAAAGGCATTTTTTGGTACATGAACGTACCCCATGGAGTTGTGAAAGCAGTCTTTTCTCTGTCATCAGGATGGACAGCAATTTGATTGTACCCCGAGAATCCGTCGATGAAGGACATGACACTTGCCCCGGACACTTTCTGCAAAATATGTTCCATTTTTGGCAGTGGGTAATTGTCTTTTCGAGAACACTTATTCAAGTTTTTGAAATCGACACAGAGTCTGATTTCACCGTTCTTCTTTCTCACGGGGACAAGATTGCCAATCCAATCGGAATATCTCAGTGGGATGATGATCTTGGCCTCAAGCAATTTTTTGATTTCCTTCTCCATTATGGGCAGCAACATTGGATTGAATGATCTCAGCTTCTGTCGGAAGGGAGTAGTGTCTTTGTTCAGTGGGATCTTATGTTGAATGATCTCTATGTCGTAAGTCTTCAGATCTGAATACTTCCATGCAAAGATGTCGGAAAATTCTTTCAAAAGGCCAGCATAGTCAGACTTCTGCTGCTCTGTCAGATGGGAAGCCAAATTCACATATTTCGGATCTGATTCATTTGCTAGGTTAAGAGGACAACTTTCAGACTCATCCCCTTTCTTCCCAAGCTTAACAGCAACATCATTGCTGTCAAACAATCTCTCCAAAGGTACCAGTCCTTTTGGGATTCTGTTGGAAGAAAGCTGAACTATTTCATGTGCCCCGATTCTGCTTTTAAATTTGGTTTTTTCTGGGGCAGCCTGCTCATTTTGATTGTCCTCATCAATTTCAAGGTCAGCAAATTCATCTATCACATTCAGAAATTTGGTTAGCTCTGCATCATCCTCGAATACTTGCCAAAACTCTACATTATCAGGCAATGACGGCTAATATTTTACTTGTATTTCATAGGATAATCTAGGAGGCAGAGGTGGAATAAAAGCACAAGCTGAAACAGCTAAAGAATCAGCCATTTCATTCATTGATCTTGGCACATGCGCTATTTTGAAATCAGAAAAATGAGGGATGAGTCTGAATACCTCGTCTCTGTAGGCTTTGAGCCTCACCTGCTTTGCTTGAAAAGATTTGTTGACCTGCTGAACAATCAGATCAGCATCCCCAAAAACATGTAACTTTTCAATCTGCATTTCCTTGGCTGCATTCAGCCCCAACAGCAGGGCTTCGTACTCAGCTATATTGTTTGTCACTTGGAAATTCAATTTAAATGACAGCTGTGTTTTTTCCTCTGAGGGGGAAATGAACACAACCCCCGCCCCAGCAGATTCTTTGGTACAGGCTCCATCAAAGAACATTGTCCACACTCCATTTTCTTTCTCACTGTTGATAGGCTGGACCACAGGCTTTTTTAAAGGCAAGGATTCCGGTAAAGAGTCATCCACTTGCAGGATACATGAGCCCATTCCCGTGTCTACTGAATAAATGGGATGGTTAGTGGGGTTCTTCTCATCACTGATGATGAAAGAAAGCTGAGACTCACGATATAGTCTTTTGTTTCCTCCGGAAAAGACTGGGATAGTGGCATAAGATAAGTCCATTTGCAAGGTTCCACCTAGTCTTCTCATCCATGATCTGGACAGTAAACACCCAAAATTGGGCGGGATATCAGCAACTACTACGTCCATTACCATGTTTTTCATTGGGGCTGAGGATAGCGAAACAGCAAGACCTTTTGTCAGACCGAGGCATTTTACTTTCCTGGAGTCAAAGGAGAACAAATCATGGTAACTGCGGGTGATCTCTAATCCTAGTCCCTGCATGACTATTTTGGACATTAGGTTGTGGGAAGCACCTGAGTCTAGGAGGCAATTGTGCAAGGTTTTGTCATGGATATTTAAAGAGACATAAAAAGGGGGACAGCTTTCATCTCGCTCTTCAATCAGAGGGCCTAATACAATGCTGGGTTTATCATCAGTCAAGTTTATTGTATCAGAGGAAAAAGAGACAGACTTGTGATCGAGACTTTTACAAATGTCCTTCCGGAAGGCTTCGTTCTTCATGAGTTCGACAAGAGGTACAGGGATCTTCAATTTTTGAATTTCTGGTAGCAAATTAAAAGAAGAAGGAAATTTTTCAGCTTCAGAGGGATTAGCTCTTACCATGGGCTGTGACTGAGATGATTTCTGAACTTCTTTGGTTGGCTGCTTCACAGGGGCAGCAGTCTTTTTCGGAGGGACTGGAGTACTTTGTTTTCCAGCGCTCTTTTTGGATCTCAGGTTATATCAAGGTGGTTCATCAGCTTGCAGCATGGCCTGATCTTCATACAGCTGGTTCAGTTGCTGATCAAACAACGACCCCTCATAGTCAGCCTCGGTCAAGTAGATCTCTTCGTCCTCATCTTCGACCCAGTGAATGTCTTCTTCAAGTTCTTGAATCTCTTCTTCATCTTCTTCATCGAACATTGCATTCTGGAACGGAGCTCTGATTTTTTGATCCTCAGCGGGATTTCTTTCTCTCTACATGAGTTGCACCTGTTGCTGGTTCCTTCTCCAATTCTGATTCCTGTTGGGATAGTCAGCTCGACTTTGATTTCTGTTAGGGTAATCATTTTGGCTTTGATTCCTCGTTCTGTCAGGAGGTCTGTTGATGGTCTTGATTTTCTCCATTTCAGATGTTAGAGATTCTAACATCTTTTCCAGTTTGTCCACCTTCTGATTTGAATGGGATGAAGAAGGGGCTTCCTCAACCCTTTTTCTCCTCTCAGCACTTGCCTTCAGTTTCTCGGAAGATGACAAATTTGACTCAACCTTCAGGGCAGCCTCTTGCA